>OZ019979.1:10864077-11220938 GCA_963970395.1 Ephialtes manifestator
ACACAATCCTAGTCCCGTGGACAACTCCCACGAGGACTCACAAACTTTACTATTATGTTCACGGGAGGACACGGCGACGGCGAAGCTCGAAGTGATAAGCAAATGTCATCCTTCTTCTTCCTCGATGTTTTCGGAGACCCTCGTCGATCCTCGGGACTCGTCGGCTCCCGAGCACTACGGAGCTTCGACATCGATCAACGGATCGAGTGTGGCTGGTCAGTGGCGCTCGAGCAGTGCAGTGGCGAGGCAGCGTAGCACAGCTGGCTGGAGTGATCGCCGCGGGCCGTTTGAGTGCCGCTGGCGATCCTAGTAGTGCGAGTACACCCACGCAGTCGGGCGGCTAACTCCAACTTATGTCCACACGAGTGTGGAGGCTACTCGTGTGGTGCGGGGTGTACTCATCAGCTGGCTCGGATGCTGTCCGGGGTCAGATGGTTTTTCCAGCCCACACTCTCCCCACGTCACTCTGTCTAAGCTGCCGTAGCGTCTTATCTCGTCCTTGAGGGCCTCCATGGTCTTCGGGGGGGGGGGGGGGGGCTATTACTCATTTCACATTCATACTAGGGATGGGAAGGGGGGTAAAGGGGGGAATTTCTACACAAAATATTCCTATAAACTAAATCCAAAAATACTGCTCTAAAATACTAAAACAAAATATAAGCGGAGTGTGATGGCCTTCGAGCCAGCCTGCGGGGTGGAGCTGGTACAAAATCTACCGTGTTACAGTAGAAAACGATTGATTTTTGACAATTTTTTTTTTTTTGAAATTATAATTTTCTATTATTCAGAATAACTCACGTATTGATCGAGAGTTTATACCGTCTTTGATTGGTGCGGCGGTAGGACTCGCTGTTCGCGACGATTCTCTTCTCTAATTGGCGCGCCGTATTTCTAATATTTATAATACTAAACAAGCGTTCTTTAATATTAAATCGGTAAAATTAGGGGAATATTAGAGGAAAACATTGAAGGTAAGTAAATTCTCATAATTTCAGTATTTAAAAAAATCTCATTTAATCGTCAAGTATCCAAAATTTCCATTAAGAATAATACATAATGCATATATAAACAATTATACCATTTTTTATCACATTCCGGAAAATTTTTATATATATTTAATACCAATTAATAACAATTAATAAAACTGCTGAAACACAAGTCACACTCACACTTTTCTGCTTTCGTACAATCTTCACACATGCCATTGTTAAAAAAAGTAATGATATCTTTACCACGATTGAAAAATATTTTCTTTCAGTTTTTTCGATACAAAAATTATATTTCTTGTGAACAATTCCAACTTCAGCAACATTATAACATTTTTAACCGTAACACAAATGCAACAATTTGTCGTATAACGTGACGCAATCTGCGCACTCAAAATGTCTTCTGTATGCCACAATTTCGTTCAAATCTTGAAATGCAGCACTGGGCTCGCGCATGACAACAACTTTTCTGCTCTTTGGCGACGTTTCATCTTCGCCATGAGATCTATTGACAAAATTGTCACTTTCGTGGCGTTGCTCTAATTTCTCCTCGTCCCGTTGATTTATTAGTTCTTTTTGTCCTCCTGCCGCATTTCGGAAAATACTTCTTCCAGTGGGTTCCGACGATGAGTCAGAAAAGCACGACGGCGATTGGAATTCTGATAAATCCTCGTCGACATTGATACGCCCTTTTATTTTTTCGCGCCGGCTTCGGACATAAGTGAAGCGACGAAGAACCTCCAATCGCTTATGCCGGGCCATCAATATCGCCTTTTTTGCCCGACGATTGGCGAGTCTAGCACGAGCCATCGACATTCTGATTTCCAGTCCTGAAAAGTAGAAAAAAAATTTATTTTATCAAGAATAATTAAAATTTTTCAGTAGTAATATCCCAAGATCTCCAAAATTATCGGAATATTTCCCGATTGTTTCGTTACTGAGCAACGAGAGGAAGAAGTTTTGCATAGTAAAATACCGAGCGCGCAGCGCGAGGGATTTTTGTGCGATATTTATCCCGATCGTTGCTAAGCAGGGAAACTAGAGGGAAATATTAAGATTAATTTTGGAGGTCGAGGGGTATTTGTCGGATTATTTTTCGGATCTGGATTTCGGCTAAGCACAGAGCAGTATTTGAGGAAACATTAACTAAATTTTTGACAGACAAAAATGTCAATCCAAATGTTACATTAGGGCTGTTTAAAAAACATAATTTTCTGATAATTGGTTGCTCCTGAAACGCTGTATTGATTATCACAAAAAAAATGTTTTCGCGAAAGCTGGCAGTTGTGCGATGATATTAAGGTAGTTCTGTCGCGAAGGCAATCCAAACACATATTCATGAACTTTTGACATGTTGTAATTTAGCTATTCGATTTTACTTGCACAAAATCTTGAAGGCTTTTACCACCGAGTATTTGAATGAACAATTAGAACTTGAAAATCGATCTTTTTACACGGTGATCGCGGGAGGACTGGAAAAATTGATCTTCACATCGAAAATTAACATACTTAGATCAAAGATAGAGAAAAAATAAAAAGAACTGCGGATTCGCAAATCATTCAGGACTTGATGCATCATGAAAAAAGGTGAAGTCTCCGGAATAATGTTTAATTGAACCAAGGTCAAAATGCACGATAACGGGCCAAATGACGTTTCCTAACGTAATTATCGTAAAAATGAAGTCAAATCCGCACTAAACATATCAACTATTTACAAATAATCGTTTTAATTTGATTACGACAATTTCGGTGGATTCTCGATTATTTTTGATATTATTATGGAGGCAGTCAAAGTGATGCGTATGATTATTTTTTAATGTCATATAGACTCTGAGATTTATGACTCCGGCGTACCGACAGAACTACCTTAAGTACTGCCGCATCAAGGGCAAAATTCATGAAAAGCGGCGATTTTTATTAATTTTTTTTTTACGCGTTGAATCGCTCATGGCTTCGATAATGTTTAGTACTGCCGCATCGACATTGAATTTACCAAAATCAAAAAAATTAAATTCTTTAAAACATTGAAATATTTGTCTGCTCATCGACTATTTCGTGCGATTTTAAATGAAATAAATATCTCTTGAAACCGAGTGGAAAAAATAATCATTAATATTTATTTCTTCGAATACTCACCATCTTCAAAAATGTAACGGTGACCGGCGCGTGTAGGTTTCCGGTTAGGATTTTGATAAGTCCTTCCTGGTATCACTTTCGTCAAGTCAAGGACTTCCTCATCGTCGTCCACGTCCCTCATCAAGCAAGTTCTAGAATGATACAAATAAATTTATTTTTAAAATAAGTTTGATTACATTTCACTCCACATACATGACATTTTTTTTTTAGAACGAAATAAACATAATAATTTCAAACTTACATTGAATGCTCATGCCTAATGAAGCAATCGTCAGGTGTGCGTTTAAAAATGGCAGCAATGTCGTGCCAGTTTCGTCTCATAATTGCAGCAAGACGCAAAAGCCTGTTGTCTTCTTGGGTTGTCCATTCGAGGTTTTTCTGCCCGCTTTCCCACAGATCTTCACAGTTCTTCTCTGTTTTACCAGGAAGCAGCGGAATTATTTTTTCATACTGATCTTCACCATATCTGTCTACACCGACTTTCAGAATTGAATTTTGCTCATCATTCCAAACTTTCCCTTTAGCCCTGATGCGTGGCATTGTGAAAACTTTTAATTTTAATTTTCACGACTATAAATGTTTGAAAAATTACACTTAGCACCCCGTAAGTGAACTCCGCAGGTAACTGAGCAGAAAGATGAAGAAGTAGCTCTTTATATAGGGATGTCAACTGCGTATCCCAGTCAGGCCCAAAATCGAGCGTGCTGATTGGCCACACCCCTAGTTCAGGGGTTGGGCCTCCCCTCCGGAGGTCTAAGGCTACTGAGTCAAGAAGGGACATAATTTGGAAGGGGCCTTTCTTTATTTGAAAATATTAAACAATCTGAAACAAATAATTGAAACTAGACAGGAGATAATAAATAATTAACCTTACGAATTTTCATGAACAAAGTCTTTTTTTTAAATTTCAATAATGTTGACATTTTTCGTGCTATGCTTGACAAAATAGTATATAGTAAATATCCCTGGTAAAAATTAATGATAGAAAACGATTATAAAAAATTCTATCGTTCCGAATACGGACTTTGGTTCGTGAATTTACGATGTATTATCATAAATTTACGATCGAAATCCTATATGTTTCGTCCATATCCTATAATATTATTATAAATAATACAATTTTTGTATTTAATTTAATAATAAAAATATACGATTGTACGTACGTAGCATTCTCTGTCAATTCAGCCACTTTTTTTTTCAACCCTCTCCGATTTGCCCTGTAATTGGTTATATAAATGTACCACGAAAAGACACTCTATGTGAATTTTTACAGATTTTTAAAAATAATTTTTTAGAAAATCGCTTTTTTTTTATTCAAGTGCAAATATCTCAGAATTTTGAAGTTACTGAAAAAAAATGTCAGCACATAAAAGTTGTCGTTTATTGTTAGCTTTCGAGCGGAATATTCCGAATAATTGTCACGTTCCTGTGAGTATGATTTTTTCCCGAAAAATGGAGGAATTATTTTTTAATTAAGAAAAGGATATTTTTTTGTACTGAAAAAGTTACAGAGTATTGCTACATGACTGTTGATATCACAAAAAAAAATCGCGAGAGTGGCATCGATCGATCTTCTGGTATTAAAAAATGTATTTGTGTAAAAGTTCTGAAAAACGAGCTCATTATTATTTTTTTAATAAAAAGAAGGTTACTTTGTTTTGGCTAATAAAATTACAGAGTATTCTTGCATGACTGTAGATATTGCAAAAAAATCATCAGAGTGGTACGGATCGAGCTTCCGGTATAAAAAAAAAATAATTCCCCGGTTTTTCCAAACGTCCACACGAATAATTTCTTTTAATACCGTAAGCTCGATCCGTACCACTCTGATGATTGCTTTTGCAATATCTACAGTTATGCAAGAATACTCTGTAATTTTATTAGCCAAAAAAAAGTAACCTTTTTTTATCAAAAAAATAATAATGCCCCCGTTTTTCGGAACTTTCACACAAATGCATTTTTTAATACCCGAATATCGATCGGTGCCTCTTATTATATTATTAAAAATAATTCAACATTCCATAAAATCACAAATTTCATACCGTTTGTCACTAAATTATACATATATAATGGCTGAATATTGTTTCATTTATATACAAAATTTGAGCTCGCTATTTCAAGTTTTGCAAAAGTTACAATAGAGCGATAATGTCAATTTTTTGAAAAATTCAAAATTCCATAAAATCTGAACCATTTTAACGATTCGAGCCAAATTCAATACCAAACACCATTGAGTGCACCTACTCTTATAACCAACTATTTAGCAAAATAGACTAAATTTTACGAAAGTTAGAGCGACCACGTCCTTTTTTCAAAAAATTCAAAACGGCATACAGACGAAATTTTCGCACAGATTTTGTCGAAAATTGCTACAGTTGAAGAGGGTCTGCTGCTACATGTGTATCCCAAATTTGAGCGCGATATACAAAACCGTTCTTGAGTTATCGGCGTTCGAATTTTCGGAGTTGTATACATACACACACACACACACACAGTGGCGTATTTATCATACTTGCCGCTCTACACATTTGAAAAAATGCCGCCCCTCATTTTTGGTAGATGGTCAATTTTAATAATGCACTCTTTTTTTTTACATAGTTGAGTTGATAATTATTTATGCGGTATATTAAAATTAAACAATTTTTAATGCACGATTTTTGTTCAGAGTGGAAACTTTCTACGCAATATTGGACCGCGTCAGAGCTGAATTGGAGAGGCATTTAGCCTACGAAAATGTTTTCAAACGTTTCGATTTTCTTCGAAATCTTGTCAACGTGTCAGATATCCGAAGATATCCGAAGAAGCTACGAAACTTTACAACTACACCCAGAAAAAAGATCTTGTTAACGGGACTAGAACCTACGCATCGGAAATAAAATTTATTATTTGGATGCCGACCTACTAGACTTCCATCCACCTCAAATAAATTTTTTTATTTGTAATTAATATACTTATTGAATAGTAAATGTATTAAAATCTAAGAAATATTTATTTGGATCGGCAGTCATATAAATGTTGATTACATTTTTTTTTTTTTTTTTGGCATAATCCTTACTATCCCTTAAAAGCTCAGAAACTGCCTCCTGCTCAGCATTTAGCGCGCAAATCAGTGCGCGGCTAAGCGACCACCCATCCAAGTTATGACCGCAAATAATGCTGCTTAACTCTGGAGACCGTCGAGCCATGCACCGACCGCGTGCCCACCGCTGCCGATTTAAAGAATATATAATTTTTATATAAATATACGACAAGAATTAAATTAAATCGATAAATGTTGCAGATTGATAATAATAAACTCCAATGATGAACGGAAATAAATATATATTGGATTATAAGATAGTTCTAATTGATTTTATTTAAAAATATCTAATACATGTTGTGACGTATTTTTCGTGAGCATAATCGGTAACAAATAAAATCAAATTTTATTCGGGAACTACATCACGATACTTTCACCTTCGGCCGTCCACTCTCGTTCGCGCATCCGCAAACCCGGTGGGCGCCAGTTAATTTTTGTTTCACCGGTATTAACTAACCGGTATGCCCGAGGAATCGAGTTGATCAGGCTCGACTCCAACCAGATCGAAAGTTCGGAGCAAAAACTCACGATCGAGAACCCAAATCAAAGAAAACGGTAGCTTAGTTAATTTTTGGGGTCGCGTTAAATTAACAAACGCAACTGGATACGCTTGCGAGAACGAACGGTTGCGGTAATGCACGGCCGCTCAGACTGCTAGGTTGTGGTAGAGAGGGTCGAGGTATGACCCAGTAAATAGCTTTCTTAATACGAGATCTTTAATCAAAAATCTTCGATTAAATTAATTAAAATGCGAGAACAACTCACCCAAAATTATTGCTGCTAATTCCGGGGAACGATAACAAAATCTCCGAGGAATTACGAGAACACAGTGCACTCACGGCACTGAATAAAGTACGGGAACTTTAATTTTATTCAATCGAATAAAACTCACGAAAACGAGAGCGTATAGCGTACGATGTACGCTGGCCACAGAGCGCGAGAACTACGCGAAAGACGCGCGCGCGAACGACAGAAAAACTGTCAACACGGGAGCGCTTAATTAGACTCGAGGCACCTCGGCGGTGTCCCGAGCCAGACTGATTGTCTCCAGCAATCATCGAAATCTCGTCATAATAATTATTAATCCCTCCCAAAATCCCTTACTCGAGAACTACTGCCCTCTCCCTCGAATCACCTCGTAACTATATCGGGAACGCAAATCATGCCGGTAACATTTTCGAAATATATACAATCGCCTCCCTTAATGCTTCGCGCGAAAACGGGCCTTCTCAGCACACCTATGCACTATACTGCAACAGGATGCTCCATCCTTTGCAAACAACCAACAAAACTCCACCCGTTCTCTAGCGCAATACATCTTCTCAATAGGGCGCCGGATTTACACCGGTCTACAACTAATCGCAAGACTCGTTCGGTGACTCTTGTCTGCCGGGCTGCTCGTTTCTTTGAGCTCTCATCCTCGCGACAGATTTGAGTGCACCGATCTACCGAAACTTTACAACAAAAATAACAAAACCTAAGAATTACAATTCTTAGCTAAACCGAGAACGTAAATTCGAGAGAAAGCAGCTCGAAAACGCTGAAAAATAGCAAGTAACGATAACACAAGCCCTTGTGATCGTGATTTCCAAAAAATCACGTCACAATGTATTTGATCGTTTTAACTAGATGTTTTTTCCGGATTAAGAAAGTATTTAGTAGCAACAAACAAAATATTTTTTTAGTGTCCGCTGTACAGTGAACGTTGATTCAAATAAATAAATATGTTGGAAATAAAAAAACTGAAAAATTGAATGAAATACGTATTTGTTAAAGGGTAAGTGAATTTTCGTTGATTGAAATAATTAAATGTTGAATAAATAATTTTATTTAATATTACCAGATCTTTTTTCTGGGTGTATTACACCGAAGATCTAGAAGACTCGTTTGTCACTGAATGTGTGCACTTTCGCCAGTTTTTTTAACAAAAACAGTTCAGAGGACAAACTGAAACTGGTTGATCTTTGTACGCGAATACAGGAGCAAAATTTGTTCTCGGTATTCCCTAATATCGATATTGCTTTGCGTATATCTTTGTGCATGGTTGCTACAAATTGCTGTGCAGAACGATCGTTTTCTGGTTTGAAACGCATAAAAACGTACCTGCGGTCATTAATGGAGGAAGAACGCTTAAATGCATTGGCGATATTGGCCATCGAAGCCGAGTTAATGATGACCATGGACGACATCATCGACTATTTCGCAGCTCAAAAATCTGCAAGCCGTAAACCACTTGCACTGAGAGAAGAGTTTGTTAACAGTTAACAAATATTGGTTAAATATGGCACTTGAGCCAAATAAGATTTGTTAACTATTAACAAATGTCAGCGAGCTTCGTTTGCGACAAGCAAATTTTATTTAGCTCAAGTGAGATTCAATAAGAATAACTAAATGGTTAATTTCGCCATATTTAACCAAGATTTGTTAACTGTTAACAAATGTTAACAACCTTTTCTCTCAGTGTGGTTGTTAAGTGTGAGCAGTGATGCCAGACGCTCCCTCGAAAAAGTACCGCACGCTCGCCGAGCTTCCCCCACCATGCGACGCTCGCTGGCGGGTGGGCGTGGCAACGCGCGCTCGGGCCACCGGGCCGGTGACGTCACGCGCGCCCGCCCGACCGAGTTAGTGACCTCACGCACAACCAAGCCGTTGAGCTAGTGACGTCACGCGTGACGATTCACCGCGTTTTTTTTAGAAAATTAATTTCTTTATAGGAAAATATCATGAATTATGTGACTAGAAAAATTAATTGGCAAAATTCCAATCTCTAGTCACATAAAATCGTGCAGCTGTTCGCAAATTAATGCTGCATCGCAATTTTGTACCAAATATTGGTTGACTTATTGCACCAAATTTTGTACAAACTATTATAATAATAAAATACAAAATTTAAATTAATTGAATTATCAAAAATAATAAAATACTATTATAATAATTAAATACAAAAATTAAACAAAAAAATTAATGGAAAATCGCAAAAAATCGCTATGCACCATTAATTTCCCAGGTCCCACCACGTGGAGGTCGCTGCAATAGGACCCGCCCGTGGGGCCGTTATTTTGTCGATTTCGCATAGCGAATTTTTACAAAGTAAAGACCCCACTCCCTCCCACCAACAGTAATCTCTTATTTGTTAGAAGAACTAAGAGCAACAATTTAAATAAAATTTATCTACAAATTATAATTATAAATATAATTTCCAGCAATAAAATATATACATATATATAACAATTTTATATACAAATCTATACAAATATATACAAAATAAATAAACAAATAAATAAATAAATAAATGATCAAACAAAAAAAAAGGGTCAGTTTATTTTTATTTTTTAATTTTCTGCCGGTTAATTATTTACGCCGCGTACCGAAAGTCTTATTTTTCTTTTTATTTAGTGACCTTCGATTATTATTAGTCGATTATTTATCGCGACAATTGTGTGTACCGAATGAAATTAGTAACTTATTTACAAAATTTTGTTGACGTGCGCGATTGATTTTTTATTTATTTTATAGCGCGTCGATTTTTTGTACCCGATGTACGTAAATTGTTATTTATTTAATTACTCTGCGGAGTATTAATTAGAAAATTTAAATCCCGAATAAATTAATGTTTATCGGATATTTTTAATACCGTTTTTTATTGACCGTATTTTCTGACAGTTAATTATTTACGTCGCGTAAGTCTTATTTTTCTTTTTATTTATTGACGTTCGATTTTTTTAATTTGATTATTTACTGCGACAATTGTGTGTAACGGACGTAACCACTTATTTACAATATTTTTTTGACGCGCGCGATTGATTTTTTAATTAATTTATAGGGCTTTGATTTTCTGTACCCGATGTACCTAAATTGTTATTTATGTAGATTTTTTATGTTTAGAATTAAAATAACGATTTTCCGGGTATCGATTTTATTGAGC
Organism: Ephialtes manifestator; assembly: GCA_963970395.1. NCBI lineage: Eukaryota > Metazoa > Arthropoda > Insecta > Hymenoptera > Ichneumonidae > Ephialtes > Ephialtes manifestator. Next base: position 10,874,204 of record OZ019979.1, read on the forward strand.
TTTGATCGTACATTAACACGTACGCACGTCGTGAACGAACAAGCTTACTCAATCTACATTTGAATCTTTTGCAAAATATAAGTTATCACTATTATGAAGCTCCAAGTGTTGAGCATCTACTTCAAAATTTCTACAATCTACTCCAGCATTCTGGAACGATGATCTTACTACACAAATGGCGTTAAGGCACTTCTGGCTGATCTTATTTCGCTTTTTCGTTTTTACGTCGGTAACGATGGAGAATATGCGTTCGGCCTCTGCATTCGAGTGGGGAAGCGACAAAACGATATCAGTTAATTGCTCTAGTGAAGGGAACATTTTTTCGTCTAACAATGTCTTTGCTTGAGATATTTCTTTCCGAAACGAATCTACGTTGAGTGACAGGAGATGACTTTTTTTTTCTTCGGTAAAAGCTAACGGTAAAGAGTTCCACTCGAACGCTAATTTTGTGAGGTCGAACTCTCCAAAGCGACTGGCAATAGCAGACAAATCTCTAACGCTTCCTCTATTTGCAAAGTCAAGAGCGATATGTGGGTCCAAAAATCGCAAGTCGTTGAAAAACGAATCCTTCAAGGGAAGTCGCTTCTGCATCTCCGTCAGAGCTGTTACATAAAAGTGCAAGCAGGCTTGTCGTACCGTGCGTACGTTGACCGAAGACATAGTTTTAAGATGCTCATCGCACTCGGGACCAAGAGTTACGTGTTCGAGAGGAACGAAATTACGCGGATCCGAGAGGTCCAAAGTGCCCGAAGAGAGATCTTTAATTACTTCCGAATTTACGAAATTAATCCCGAACTGCGAGATGAAGAGTCTGCTGTTTTCTGCTAGCTTGTGTATAAGCACTTTTCGCGACTGAAAGAGAGCGTTCAACGAGTTAAAATAATTAAGTGAATACGTAAGAAAAAGTATGAATGCTTTCGTTACGTTATTATTCATCTCTGCTAAAATTGTTTCCGCGGATTTGAGTTTATCTCTTCCGACAGCTAGCGTAAAATAATTAATCAAAGCGTTCCAGTTTTGAAGAAGCCGGATTACGCATTGGTGCATAGACAGCCATCTCGTGTCTGACAGTCTCAAAATTTTCCTAGTCTCTAAATCTAAAAGTTCTTGAAATTCGCGAAGGATCGCACTACGTTTGGCGCTACCGGACACGTACGTACCAATGCTTCGAATTAATTGTTCACAGGAGCGTGGCAAACAGGCACAAGCTTTACTCGCGATTAAGGCTGACGAATGGCAAATGCAATTTAATACTATGAGCCCCGGGGCGTCTTTTTTTAAACGAGTCATAAACGAATTATGTATCCCCGTCATTACCGATGCGTTGTCTGAAGCCATTCCGACAACGTTAGCAATGGGGACCCCTTTCGACTCGAGACAAGATTTGAACGCGGCATACACTTGCTCAGCCGAACAGTCTTTCGCGTCTAATTCTACTAACTCTAAAAGCTCCGTTACAACGAGTTTACTTTGAGGTGATACGAATTGAACAAGCACGCACAGGGTTTTCGTGTCGGTAATGTCAGTGCTCTCGTCGACGAGCACTGAAAATTTTTTAACTTTTAAAATCTCTACTATTTTTTCTTGTTCTCTTGCGGCGAGACAGTTTTCAATAATTTTCGTACACTTAGTTCGGCCAAGCGTTACGTCCTGTGCGATCCGAGAGTCGTTAAAAACATGTTTAATTAATGGTACCAAATGCTCTACTGTTTGAATGGCTATGTTATGTTCTGCATAAAAAGCTGCTAATTTTATCTCGGCGGATTTCACCGCTTCCTTATGGGTGTCAACATCGCGGTGGTCAACAACATCCTCCCCACCTGCAGGAATAAGCACGCGTTTTCGAATATGCGCCGCGGATTTCGCGTGCTTGTTTAATTCGCTTTTACCGCAATTGAATGTTTTTTGGCAACAAATGCAAAATGCTTTTGTTGCATCGTTTTGTACCGGGTTGCAGCCAGCCCGCAAACTCCGGTATTATTAACCACGAATCCATAAAAGTTTTTTTTCTTACGCGTTTTGCCGGGGGTTCGCCGTCGTCGTCGTTTAAAGAACTCTTTCCGGGAATTGGATTCATTGGATCCATTATCACGCCCGATGCAAGAAAGTATCTCACTTTACTTTTAATGATTTAATTTTACGATTTAATTATTTATAATCCGAACGCGAGTACGACCAAAGCTCGATTGTTAGTTCGCGAAATAACAAATGGTTGATAAAGAATGGTTGAATGTAGACCGGCAAAATACAACCGAATGTCGAGACACCTGACGGATAGACGAACGAAGTACCGCAGCGATAATGCGCAATAGCACGAAAGTACGGATTCGCGTTACCGTACAAACACGAAATCGGTGGTTCAATCCCGGGATATATATATATATATATTTTTTTTTTTGCATAATAATTTATTAAACTTATTCACATTTATTATGTGTGATCGATTAAAAAATTCATCGATATATACAATTTCTTGCATTCTTTAACGTTTGCATTAATTACGTGAACGTAATCGTTCACTATACAAAGTATACAAGATGTATAAAGTTAAGAATTTTACATGAATCATGACACCGCAGAGGCAGAGCTGTAGATTCGTAACCGAAAGGTCGTCAGTTCGATCCCATGCTTTTCAGTTTTTTTTTTTTTTTTTGGAAACGAAAACATTTTTTTTTTGCTATGCCTAAACTATTAAAACAATTGAACGAACGAATAATATTCGACAAATTATTCAACTGTTTCAATAGTTTAGGTCACAGCTTAAATCAATATACAACAATATAACAATTTTTAGCACTGTTCAACGTTTAACCCAAGTGGAAAATCATATATAGGGCAATATATATAATCTGTATAAGAAAATGGACATATAGAATTACTATGAGTTGTATATAATTTATATGAAAATTATATATAGTCTGCAGATTTTATAAAATGATTTTGTAATTAATTTTATTTATTTGACTGAAAATATATTGCACTATACATAATTTTTGTAGAATCTTCATATGTATTGTATGCAACATATAAAAATTTTATATGTCCATTTTCCTATATAGGCTTCATATATTACACTATATACAATTTTTATAGAGTTTCCATATCATTTTTCCACTTGGGAATCGTTGAATGTACAAGATATACAAGATGTATAAAGTTAAAAAGTATTATATGAATCGTGACAGCGCAGAGACAGAGCTGAAGATTTGTAACCGAAAGGTCGTCAGTTCGATCCCATGCTTCTTATATATATATATTTTTTTTTTTGCAAACGCAAAATTTTTTTTTTTTTTGCTGTGCCTAAACTATTAAAACAGTTGAACGAACGAACAATATTTCGCCAAATTATTCAACTGATTTAATTGTTTAAGACACAGCTTTAAGCAATATATCTCTCTATATTATAAAAAGATCTCGCCACCGCCGCCGCCGCCGCCGCCGCCGCCGCCGCCGTGTCAAGAATCGAGGGACTTAGAATAATTCGGGCCCAGGGCTTGGCGGAAGGGGGGGAGGGGGAGGGGGGGACGAGGTGCGATGGGGAGGGGGGAGGGGGGAGGGGAGGGGGCACCCTACGGGGGGTACCCTTGGGTAGGGGGCGATTGCGAGCGCGCGTAGCGCGCGAGCCACAATAAAATCCTAGTATATATATATATATATATATATATATACTAGGATATATATATATATATATATATATATATATATATATATATATATATAGTAACGTGCCCCTCGTGGAAGTATTTCGGCGACTTCACGAGGAGTGCCGACCAAATATAACGACGCCCAGAATTTTACGCACTTTTATTCTCTCCGCACTTTCCACACTATTTTGCTTCCTCATAGAGGAAGCTTTGTTTTCATGAAATTTTTTTTTTCGAGATTTTCATGTCAGTATGCTTAGAATCACCTAAAACATCGAAAAAAGTGGTTTAGAAAAAATGTCCGTATGTATGTATGTGTGTGTGTGTGTGTGCTGGGCCTCGAAAATTCAATCGCCTCTCACTCAGTAACCGTTCGAGCGATCGGGTTCAAATTTGGCACACATGTAGAGTAGCTGCCCCCCTTTGAATACTGCAATTTTTGAAAAAATATATATAGTAATTAAGTTTTTATGCAATTTTTAATTTGTTGAAAAAAGGACGTGAATGCTCTAACTTTCGTAAAGGTTCGCCGATTTAGCTAAATAGTTCTTCATATCTAGATATAAGTTCAATGTTGTATGGTATTGCATTTCGGCGAAATCGGTAAAGCGGTTCGGATTTTATAGAATTTTGAATTTTTCGAAAAAAATACATTTTGCTCTAAATCACGTCGTATCTTAATAAATGAACCGAAATTGGGTACAGTCGAAAGGTAACATACAGCCCTGATACGTACAAAATTTGGTGATGATCGGTAAAGTCGTTCGGATTTTACAACATTTTGAATTTTTCAAAAAATTTAGATTTTCGCTACAACTTCCGCAAAAGTTAACAAAAGAAAAAGTTAAAGTAAGACAAAATGTTGTATCTGATCAAAATTACATATAACTGTCTGTGACGGAGTATTATTTTGTTTTTTTATTATTTCTAATACTGACGGTAAGTACGAAGTGTCGATTCTCGACACTTCGTGCTTACATCGAGTGGATGACATCTCGTAAGCGTTAATAAACGCCTCGTGAGCGTACTCGGTCTCGATGTTTTTAGGGAATCCAGCGGAGAAATACGTAGCGTACTCGTCGATAACCCCTCTGTCTCTCGGAGTACACAATGAAAAAAAATAAGCGGGAATTAGTAATAATGTTCATTGTTCTTGCGAGGCCCTATGGATCTGTCGGGAGTCGTCGTATCATGAGGAGCTTATGTGTGACATTAAAATTTTACCACGTTACAATACATTCTTATAATAAATTTCTTATTATCTTTGGCTTCTATGTAAATGACTACTGACACCGTACAATCCCTCTATTGAACACTCATTAAATATTATTTGTGAAGATCACACTATGCCAGATATCCGGACAAATATATATCGAAAATAGATTTACATATTTAAAAAAAGATAGTGTGAAGATGAGTCATCACCACTTTCATCCGGTTTACCCCACTTATCATACGTAATATGGGGATACAACGCAGTATGTAAAACAGAACACGAAAATATTTATTCGGCATTCAGGCCCGTGACAAAGCAATATCTATCTTGAGAAGATACGGCCATCTCATTATATATAACTATTTCATCCAGTTTACAACGTTTGTTCAAGCATGAGTCAAGCTGATTTAAGTACAGCCACCATGAATCGTCTGTTGTCAAACGATGAAAAGAAAAAAAACTGGAGGCCCTGTTGCATCTGGGGACAACATACAATCTTAACTATTCGGGAATAAAGAAGATAAGCACAGGGCTTCAACCGCGAGTGAACGGGGATATTGTCCCCGTCGTAGTGCTGCAAAATAATAATTCATCAGGTGGGATCGTCTTCGAGTCAGCAGCGTGGACTAAACTGCTGGCTAGTTTGGAGGAAATTTCCAGCTATTTCAAGGGAGCTCCCGTAAATAGCGCATGGAAGGCCGGTTCGCTCGCGTACACAACTATGAAAGTTGAAGACTTTGAGGTTTTCTTTTATCGTCACACGCAGCAACCATCCTTTTCCGTTAGCTCACGAGATCAATCAGGGGGACCAGATGACAACCTCACCTGTCCATCGTGAGATCAGAGTCACCAGCTACCTAACATTAGGAGGGCTGTCATTCAAAAGGGAATTATTGACTTCCGGATTAAACACATCCCGCTACGAGAAAAGCGGAAAGAAGTCAACCTACTAAGAAGAAGAAAAGGAACAATGTCTAATCAAAAATGATGTACAAGAATGCTTTAATGTTTAAGTAAAACCGATATCCACTGCGTAGATTAAGAAAAAATGAAAGGAATATGCGAAAACCCAATTATTAAACGAATAACGAAGAAAATTATTATTATAAAGAAGTTAGAATTCCGTTTCGAAAAAAAAGAAGAAAGATAATATATAAATAATGAATTTAATAGAGGAATATATATATATATATTGTGACGAGGCGTTAGTACACGCTCGCATCAACGCGCTGGGCCTAGGGTGCTCGTGCACCGAGGCCTCACGAAAGCCAGCGTAGCAACCGAATCGTTCCTCGTCGTGGTAAACTCGTAGCGTTATTCGAACGTGTGACTGCCATGATTATTATATTACAGGATTCTCGGAATTAGAGCAAAGGGCCGGGTAGACGCTCGCGACGTCGGAGGAGGGAAGGAGAGAGACAGCGGAACAACGCGACGATCGACGAAGTCGATCGATGGCAGGCCGTGACCCCACTCCGGACGTCCGAGGCACGCGTAACCCGGCATTGCGTGCGATAATTACCGAAAAAATTTCAATTAGCCCGGGAGCGTCCCACGAGAGACCCCGGAAGAGTTTTAAGTTAGCTTTTGAGAGTGAGTACCTCAAGTTAGCCCGGGAGCGTCCCACGAGAGACCCTGGAAGAGTAGTAAGCTAGCGAGGAACCTCGAATAGGACCGTTAGCCGAAGTATCGATAGAGAAAAGAAAGGAAGTCGCGCTCGAGCAGTACTCGCGCATCTTCCATAGATTTTGTTACCGCGTCGAGCGTGTTGCAGCGTGTTTCCGCGAGTATTAGCGAACCGTGCGCGTGCCGGCGGTAGGAATAGTGATCGAAAGAATAATTGTCCGCGTGGAAGCCGCTTCGCTAGAATTTTCGTGAGAAGCAGAGACTCGAGAGGACCGGCATCGTAGCGAGGATCGAGGCCAGAAGCGAAGGAAAAGGTAGGCGCACGTGGTGCACCATTTGTATTATCCGCGTCTGTAGAATCATCTTCTGTATATATATATATATATATATATATATATATATATATATATATATATATATATATATAGTAACGTGCCCCTCGTGGAAGTATTTCGGCGACTTCACGAGGAGTGCCGACCAAATATAACGACGCCCAGAATTTTACGCACTTTTATTCTCTCCGCACTTTCCACACTATTTTGCTTCCTCATAGAGGAAGCAAAATAGTGAAGTCGCCGAAATACTTCCACGAGGGGCACGTTACTATATATATATATATATATATATATATAGTAACGTGCCCCTCGTGGAAGTATTTCGGCGACTTCACGAGGAGTGCCGACCAAATATAACGACGCCCAGAATTTTACGCACTTTTATTCTCTCCGCACTTTCCACACTATTTTGCTTCCTCATAGAGGAAGCTTTGTTTTCATGAAATTTTTTTTTCGAGATTTTCATGTCAGTATGCTTAGAATCACCTAAAACATCGAAAAAAGTGGTTTAGAAAAAATGTCCGTATGTATGTATGTGTGTGTGTGTGTGTGCTGGGCCTCGAAAATTCAATCGCCTCTCACTCAGTAACCGTTCGAGCGATCGGGTTCAAATTTGGCACACATGTAGAGTAGCTGCCCCCCTTTGAATACTGCAATTTTTGAAAAAATATATATAGTAATTAAGTTTTTATGCAATTTTTAATTTGTTGAAAAAAGGACGTGAATGCTCTAACTTTCGTAAAAGTTCGCCGATTTAGCTAAATAGTTCTTCATATCTAGATATAAGTTCAATGTTGTATGGTATTGCATTTCGGCGAAATCGGTAAAGCGGTTCGGATTTTATAGAATTTTGAATTTTTCGAAAAAAATACATTTTGCTCTAAATCACGTCGTATCTTAATAAATGAACCGAAATTGGGTACAGTCGAAAGGTAACATTCAGCCCTGATACGTACAAAATTTGGTGATGATCGGTAAAGTCGTTCGGATTTTACAACATTTTGAATTTTTCAAAAAATTTAGATTTTCGCTACAACTTCCGCAAAAGTTAACAAAAGAAAAAGTTAAAGTAAGACAAAATGTTGTATCTGATCAAAATTACATATAACTGTCTGTGACGGAGTATTATTTTGTTTTTTTATTATTTCTAATACTGACGGTAAGTACGAAGTGTCGATTCTCGACACAGCGGCTGCGGCGGCGGGGGCGAAATGTTTTTATGCTACTCTGTGCGTAAAATGCGAGGAAGAATTTAAAAAAAAAGTTGCAAAGTAGAACTTTGCACATTGCTTCCTCATTAATTTTTGATTCTCACAAAGCTTCCTCTATGAGGAAGCCAAAATTGATAAACAAGCTTCTTCATAGAGGTGGCTTTGTGAGAATCAAAAATTAATGAGGAAGCAATGTGCAAAGTTCTACTTTGCAACTTTACTTATTTTTGCTGGACGCCAGGCTCTCTATTATTTTCCCGAAAGCCAGGGAAACTTACTATTCTTCTTTAGTTCTTCACCGGTTGACCGGCTAGCTGGAAAGGGGTGCAGTTCGAGGCAAAATACAAAATTAATTAAACGAACTCGAGCTCTATTTACCAAAATCATAAAACAATAATTTATTCAACAATAATGAGGAAATTATCACGTAACAAATTTAGTACAAAGGTGACTCGAGTCCGAACAAAGATTCGCGGATTATTACGCGCGCGACTCTTCGATTTTACAATGAGTTATTTTTCCTATTCGGGGAAGCCGACAGAACAGAAGATGATTCTACAGACGCGGATAATACAAATGGTGCACCACGTGCGCCTACCTTTTCCTTCGCTTCTGGCCTCGATCCTCGCTACGATGCCGGTCCTCTCGAGTCTCTGCTTCTCACGAAAATTCTAGCGAAGCGGCTTCCACGCGGACAATTATTCTTTCGATCACTATTCCTACCGCCGGCACGCGCACGGTTCGCTAATACTCGCGGAAACACGCTGCAACACGCTCGACGCGGTAACAAAATCTATGGAAGATGCGCGAGTACTGCTCGAGCGCGACTTCCTTTCTTTTCTCTATCGATACTTCGGCTAACGGTCCTATTCGAGGTTCCTCGCTAGCTTACTACTCTTCCAGGGTCTCTCGTGGGACGCTCCCGGGCTAACTTGAGGTACTCACTCTCAAAAGCTAACTTAAAACTCTTCCGGGGTCTCTCGTGGGACGCTCCCGGGCTAATTGAAATTTTTTCGGTAATTATCGCACGCAATGCCGGGTTACGCGTGCCTCGGACGTCCGGAGTGGGGTCACGGCCTGCCATCGATCGACTTCGTCGATCGTCGCGTTGTTCCGCTGTCTCTCTCCTTCCCTCCTCCGACGTCGCGAGCGTCTACCCGGCCCTTTGCTCTAATTCCGAGAATCCTGTAATATAATAATCATGGCAGTCACACGTTCGAATAACGCTACGAGTTTACCACGACGAGGAACGATTCGGTTGCTACGCTGGCTTTCGTGAGGCCTCGGTGCACGAGCACCCTAGGCCCAGCGCGTTGATGCGAGCGTGTACTAACGCCTCGTCACAATATATATATATATATTCCTCTATTAAATTCATTATTTATATATTATCTTTCTTCTTTTTTTTCGAAACGGAATTCTAACTTCTTTATAATAATAATTTTCTTCGTTATTCGTTTAATAATTGGGTTTTCGCATATTCCTTTCATTTTTTCTTAATCTACGCAGTGGATATCGGTTTTACTTAAACATTAAAGCATTCTTGTACATCATTTTTGATTAGACATTGTTCCTTTTCTTCTTCTTAGTAGGTTGACTTCTTTCCGCTTTTCTCGTAGCGGGATGTGTTTAATCCGGAAGTCAATAATTCCCTTTTGAATGACAGCCCTCCTAATGTTAGGTAGCTGGTGACTCTGATCTCACGATGGACAGGTGAGGTTGTCATCTGGTCCCCCTGATTGATCTCGTGAGCTAACGGAAAAGGATGGTTGCTGCGTGTGACGATAAAAGAAAACCTCAAAGTCTTCAACTTTCATAGTTGTGTACGCGAGCGAACCGGCCTTCCATGCGCTATTTACGGGAGCTCCCTTGAAATAGCTGGAAATTTCCTCCAAACTAGCCAGCAGTTTAGTCCACGCTGCTGACTCGAAGACGATCCCACCTGATGAATTATTATTTTGCAGCACTACGACGGGGACAATATCCCCGTTCACTCGCGGTTGAAGCCCTGTGCTTATCTTCTTTATTCCCGAATAGTTAAGATTGTATGTTGTCCCCAGATGCAACAGGGCCTCCAGTTTTTTTTCTTTTCATCGTTTGACAACAGACGATTCATGGTGGCTGTACTTAAATCAGCTTGACTCATGCTTGAACAAACGTTGTAAACTGGATGAAATAGTTATATATAATGAGATGGCCGTATCTTCTCAAGATAGATATTGCTTTGTCACGGGCCTGAATGCCGAATAAATATTTTCGTGTTCTGTTTTACATACTGCGTTGTATCCCCATATTACGTATGATAAGTGGGGTAAACCGGATGAAAGTGGTGATGACTCATCTTCACACTATCTTTTTTTAAATATGTAAATCTATTTTCGATATATATTTGTCCGGATATCTGGCATAGTGTGATCTTCACAAATAATATTTAATGAGTGTTCAATAGAGGGATTGTACGGTGTCAGTAGTCATTTACATAGAAGCCAAAGATAATAAGAAATTTATTATAAGAATGTATTGTAACGTGGTAAAATTTTAATGTCACACATAAGCTCCTCATGATACGACGACTCCCGACAGATCCATAGGGCCTCGCAAGAACAATGAACATTATTACTAATTCCCGCTTATTTTTTTTCATTGTGTACTCCGAGAGACAGAGGGGTTATCGACGAGTACGCTACGTATTTCTCCGCTGGATTCCCTAAAAACATCGAGACCGAGTACGCTCACGAGGCGTTTATTAACGCTTACGAGATGTCATCCACTCCCGAAAATATCTGAGGAGTCGCCGAGCACAGACGGTGCAATGCAATCGCTGAAGCGCATGTCTACGTCGTCGTCGATTGCGCTGCGCTGAGACTTCCCGATTTGAACTTCGCGCGCCAGAAGCGCCAACTATTAGGCAAATTTAATAGATCGCGAAAAGTTAGAGTTGGCCGCCTGACTTTTCGCCGGCGAAATAATTAGGGTACGGATGAGAGGGCTCGTGTTTCCGTGAGCGACACATCTCAAGGCTGTTCCGTGGGAACCTTTGTAACGCGAGGAGCTAAGTGTTGATTATAGAAATAGAAAGTCCCGCTACACGAACGGTCGGACTCATAACTCCCGCAGGAACATGGAAAATTATATTGAAGGGTTAAGGGAGATAAGGAGAGCGAGGATTTTTACATCGTATTGTCGATGTAAGCCTCGTCTTTTTCAATTTTATCTTTTCAAGGAATAAATATAAGGTAACTATATCTATTGTAACATAGAAAACGTTAGTGTACTAATTACGGTACAGGAGGCGCCATCTCGCGATGATCAAGAGGTACTCGCTACCCAATGATCAATAGTTCGATAGCGAGCTATAAGGTAAGCGAGCACCCCGCAAGGCCACATAAAAACATAATGGGCTACAGGAATTTACGCGTAGGAAATAAGGGTATGAGTGCAACTGAGATGGACAGAGGGTAGTTCGGTATAAAAAGGGGGTGAGCGTGGCAATTGGAGTCTCTTTATCTAATACCACCGACGTTGCAACACTTGGAAGAACACAGGATTCACTGGACACTCAGGAGAAATTATTGGATCTTCGAGAATCATCCGACAGCAGGAATACATCGAAGTCAACAACTGTCAACTACAAAAACGGTTCCGGAATAACGAACAGCTGATTGGTGCCACGTCACTAGACTTGGATAAAATCGCCAAAGTCCAGTCGAAACCGAGTATTCCTGAGTCAGACGAGTCACGAGAGAGAGCCACAGTTTCACATCACGATGGAGAGCAGCTCACAGAATAACCAGAGTCCATACACGGTTTTATGTAGACTCTAATTGCCGAGATATTAAATACTTTAATATCTGGCGATACTTCACCCATCACACTGAGGCGGCCATTTTGGGCCTGACGGGAGCTAGCATCGAGCGGAGATCAACAACGTTGATGCGCCAACTACCGGCCATCGAGGGTGTAAGCAGCACAGAAATCGAGCATCACAAACGTAATGCGTGGAACCCGTGTAGAAAAAAAGAATCTTATGAAGAATCTTTTAAAGAATCTTATGAAGAATCTTTTAAAGAATATTATGAAGAATCTTTTAAAGAATCTTATGAAGAATCTTTTAAAGAATCTTTACAGGAATCTTGAAAAGAATCACGCATAGGAGCCGGAACAAGATTCGTTCCAGGATTCTTTTCAAGATTCATTCCATCCGAAAGCGTTCTGAGAATCAGTGAAAGAATCTTAATGAAATTCTTCAGAGGAATCGAGCGAAACCTGTTGTTGCTTTCCAGGATTCTTTTCAAAATTATTTCCATCCGAAAGCGTTCTGAGAATCGTTTAGAGAATCTTCGAAAGAATCTTGAAAAGCGTCTTTAAGAGAATCGTGAAAAGATTCCGTCTATTAAACGAAAAAATCGTTGAAAGAATCTTAATGAAATTCTTCAGAGCAATCGAGCAAAACCTGTTGTTACTTTCCCTTGGTGTCGAGACAGTAAATTTCGGTACGTCAACGAAGGGTAAACACCTCGTGTATAGTCGAACTCAGAACAGCTTTGCAGTCTCATATACGTTCAGGCTTCAAGTCGCTTGCGAGAAACGCTTCGACCACTCGCCATCTAGTGGCATCGTACGAAACGCTTATATTCAATACTCCGCTAGATGCCCGCGTAGAAAAAAAGAATCTTGTGAAGAATCTTTTAAAGAATCTTAAAAAAAGTCTTGAAAGAATCTTTAAAAGAATCTTTAAAGGTATCTTGAAAAAAATCACGTATAGGATCCGGAGCAAGACTCTTTTCAAGATTCTTTTCAAATTTTTTTCCAGATCAAAACTCCGAATTTTTGTAACTTTTTTAGTTTAATTCAGTTGATTAGTCATATTTGATTGATCAGATCCGAAAAATAGCGTGATTTGATCAGATTAAAGCGATAAAATGAGAAAAAAAAAAAAAAATGTTGATCGTGGGACTTGAATCCGGTCCCTCGGCGTACTATCCCGTTATCTTATCTATTCAACCACATCATCTTTCTTGGATAGCAGTAAAATTAAATGATATATGAGTGTCACTTGCTTTTTCAGAACTTTGTTTTTTTTCGGAAATTACGGCGCGATGCGCGTTACCACTTTGCACCGTTTCACAGTATCTAGTTTCATTAAGAATTCATCTTTCACATTCAGTTATTGCTCCCTCATAAAAGAAACTTTATTTGCGAGAAAACATACGTTCCAAGATTTTCAAGTCAGGACACTCAAAATAGTCCAGAACGTCGAGAAAAGTGGTTTAGAAAAAATAAATAATTAAATTCCGCAAACAAAAACCTTAAAAGACATGAACCTGGTCTTCAAAAGTGTCCAGGTTGATTGCTTCGAGGCTCTCAGTGTCCAGATTGACCTCACCATAGTTTTCGGTATCCAGATCAACGTCTCCATAGTTTTTGATGTTGAGGTCGACCTCTCCATAATTTTCGGTGTCCACGTCAACCTCTCTATTTTTTCCAGTGTCGAGGCTGACCTCTCCATAATTTTCGGTGTCCAGGTCGACATCTCCACAGTTTTCGGTATCCAGATTGACATATCCATAGTTTTCGGTATCTACGTCGACCCCTCTATAGTTTTCGGTGTTCAGGTCGACCTCTCTATAGTTTTCGGGGTCCACGTGAACCTCGCCATATTTCTCGGTGTCCAGGTGCTGGACATCCACCTGGGCGCTGAAAATTAAGGAGAGATCAACCTGGACACCGAAAACTATGGAAATATCGACGTGGACATCGAAAATCATGGGAATATCGACTTGGCACCAAAAGCCATGGACATGTCGACCCTGATGTTCAAAGTCGTGGAGATATCGACCTGGATACCGAAAGCCATAGAAATGTCTACCTGGACATCGAAAGCCATCGCGATGTCGATCCTGACGCCGAAAGCCATGGAGATATCGACCTGGATACCGAAAACTATGGAGAGTTCGACCTGGACACCAACAACTATGGAGAAGTTAATCTGGACACCGAAAACTACGGAGAGGTCGACCTGGACACCGAAAACTATGGAGAGGTCAATCTGGACACTGAGAGCTTCGAAGCAATAAACCTGGACACTTTTGAAGACCAGGTTCATGTATTTTAAGGTTTAGGTTTGCGGAATGCACTTATTTATTTTTTCTAAACCACTTTTCTCGACGTTCTGGACTATTTTGAGTGTCCTGACTTGAAAATCTTGGAACGTATGTTTTCTCGCAAATAAAGTTTCTTTTATGAGGGAGCAATAACTGAATGTGAAATATGAATTCTTAATGAAACTGTGAAACGGTGCAAAGTGGTAACGCGCATCGCGCCGTAATTTCCGAAAAAAAACAAAGTTCTGAAAAAGCAAGTGACACTCATATATCATTTAATTTTACTGCTATCCAAGAAAGATGATGTGGTTGAATAGATAAGATAACGGGATAGTACGCCGAGGGACCTGGGTTTAAGTCCCACGATCAACATTTTTTTTTTTTTTTTTTTTTCTCATTTTATCGCTTTAATCTGATCAAATCACGCTATTTTTCGGATCTGATCAATCAAATATGACTAATCAACTGAATTAAACTAAAAAAATTACAAAAATTCGGAGTTTTGATCTGGAAAAAAATTTGAAAAGAATCTTGAAAAGAGTCTTGCTCCGGATCCTATACGTGATTCTTTTCAAGATGCCTTTAAAGATTCTTTTAAAGATTCTTTTAAGACTTTTTTTAAGATTCTTTAAAAGATTCTTCACAAGATTCTTTTTTTTCTACGCGGGTGGCGAGCAGTCGAAGCGTTTCTCGCAAGTGACTTGAAGCCGGAACGTATATAAGACTGGAAAGCTGTCCTGAGTTCGACTATACACGAGGGGTTTGTTGACGTACCGAAATGTACTGTCTCGACACCAAGGGAAAGCAACAACAGGTTTCGCTCGATTCCTCTGAAGAATTTCATTAAGATTTTTTCAACGATTTTTCTATTTAATGGACGGAATCTTTTCACGATTCTCTTAAAGACGCTTAAGATTCTTTCAAAGATTCTTTAAAAGATTCTCCGAACGCTTTCGGATGGAAAGAATCTTTAAAAGAATACTGGAAAGAATCTTGCTCCGGCTCCTATGCGTGATTCTTTTCAATATTCCTGGAAAGATTCTGTCAAGACTTTTTTTAAGATTCTTTAAAAGATTCTTCACAACATTCACAAGACGCGGCAGCACCTCGCGGGCAGCGACAACGCGACGCTCGCTTGACTGGAGCTCGAGAGTCGTTGATTTGACTCGAGCTCCTGTCATCACGCGTGCTTACCAGATTTTAGATTCACTTCTGATTTGGTCCGCGCATACGTTACATTAGTATACAGCTCTCGGCTTCATCTCAAACAAAGTTTTGCTCAGTTAATTGTTCCGCTCACGAATAATCAACGCTGTTCAATAACAACAGCTTGATACTCGCTCAACTCATTGTGTTCTGCTCATCGTCCTCGACCGGCGATTAATATAATCGTCCGGGAAACTCGATCTCTTTGTGACCGCTCACCGCCATTACGTGCTGCTCATCGTGTATTGTTAAAGTGAATATAAGTGCATTCATCACATATTTTTGTGCCTCGAGAAACTTTATTTATAACACCTGTTCCACCATCCGAACCTGCTCAGTGATTATGTCAACATTTGGTCCTTCGAGCCGGATGGTGGAACTCTCCGGCCAAAAAGTGTGTGAATTTTCGCGAATTTCGGTGTTTTCGGATCAGCTCAACGGACTGCTCAGTGCGCGTCGCGTCTCGTTCGCTCTCTCTCGCTCTCACGGGACATTTTGGACAGCTCACAGTGCGCGCGTGATAGCTCGGTCTCTCTCGCTTTCGCGTACAAAAAAATTTATGCGCACTACGGATTTTCGCGCGCTCTCACATTCGGACAGCTCAGTGCGCGTTACGTGTTCGCGCTGTCTCACACATAGAAACTCTCGTTCCGCTCGAATAATCGTGTAAGCTTATTGCTCGCGCGATTTTTCTCGTGTTTTTTCTCTTTTCGGTTTATCCGCGTGCCGGCCTTATGCCCGCTCGCGCGCCCGCATTTTTCGGTGCATCGCCACGTGCCAGCCTCTGTGCTCGCACGCTCGTAAGCGTTTTCTTAGCCAATGCCGCGTGCCAGCCACTGAGCTCGCACGCTCGTAAGCACCTGTCGCCAAATGGTAGAAGGCGACAAGAAAGTCGCGCTCGCACCGACGACGCCGGCATTGACGGTGCCCGGTGACAAAAAAACGCTGAGCTCGAAACCGTCATCTCACGGGTCCTCTCCAGCACGGGTTCCGGCCGAGCTTGCAGTGAGATTGGCAACTCAGATGGAACGCATCGAGGTCGCATTCGACGCCATCAAGACCTTGCCGAAAATCGTCGAGGGATATACGGAAGCGGAGCTCACCGTCCTTGAGCGGCAAATAGACGAGGCTCACGCCAAGTTTGTTGCCGAGCACAAACATTTTCAAACGGAGTGGCCGGAAATACTCGTGAATCACGAGTATTTCACAAAATCGGTTTACCGCGAGGCATGCCGAGCATTCTCAACTTTTAGGCGAGCCGCAGCGAAGCTTCGCGCTTCGTTTCCAAGGACGGAAACTCACTCGACTGCTCACTCGGACAGCTCATCAGAAACTCAACACGCTCGCCTCCCAAATATAAAGTTGCCAAAGTTCGAGGGTGAGTACACGCAGTGGCCATCCTTTTTCGAGCTCTTTAAATCACTGATTCTCGACAACGCTACGCTGGGCGATGTCGAGCGTTTGCATTATTTGAGAGGCTGTCTTAGCGCAGCACCGGCACAGCTCATCTCCGCATTCCCTCTCACTGCGGCTTCGCTCGCGCCGTCTCTAAAGATTCTCGAAGAGAGGTACGAGAATAAGCGACTGAACATCCAGTTGCACTTGGACTCGATGTTCAGCATAACGCTGCTGACATCGAAGAGCGCAGCTGGCCTTAGCAAGCTAATTACGACGGTAACGGAGCCCCACACCGCGTTGATATCATTGGGAGTCGGCGAGAACTTGGACGAGGTCATGCTCGTCCATCACATCTCGAGGAATTTGGACCGGTCAACTCGGGAAGCTTGGGAGACTTCGTTGAGCTCCTCTCAGGAGTACCCGACTTTTTCAAATATCGAGGTTTTTTTGACTGCTCGCGCTGGCGCTCTGGAACGCGTCGAGACCGCTGGCTCGTCTGCGAGCAATCCACCTAAGGCTTCGCTTAAAAAGTCGGCTCACCAGGCTTCCGCGTAAGGTCACGAACGAACCGGTCAACAAGGCAGCTCGACGAAGTTCTCCGGGAAATATCCGTGCGATGTTTGTGCCGGAGATCACTTCGTCGTCGCGTGCGCGAAGTTTCGCGCGCTCACCATCTCTCAACGCAGGCAGGCAGTTGTAGACAAGCGGTTGTGCTACAACTGCCTGGGACGGCATAGAGCGCACGTTTGCCGCTCGATGCAAGGCTGCAAGGAATGCAGCGCAAAGCATCACACGATGCTTCACGAAAAAGCACCGGCTCCTGCGAAGCCGCAAGAAGAACCGGCGGTTTCGAGCAGCAAGGAGGCTGCAGAATAGGAAGTCGGTGCGATCGTCGGCTCAGCGGTACACTCCTGCACCTCTCACTCAATGCTGCTCGCCACGGCACTAGCTCACGTCCGCTCATCTGGTACAGCTCATCAAGTTCGACTGCTCGTCGATCCAGGCTCTGAATTGACGTTCGTGTCGGAACATCTCATCGCTGAGCTCAAGGTTCAACGACAGCAGTCAACGATTCCGATTCTGGGCATCGGCGGCACACAGTCCACACAAACAAGAGGTACAGCTCAATTTAACCTACAGTCCGCTTACACGTCTCACTCGGTATCGGTTCACGCGCATATTTTGAAAATGGTTACGACTATCTTGCCGTCATTCGAGGCTTCAGCTCAATGCTGGCGTCATCTCGAAAAGCTCAAACTCGCGGATCCGGATTTTCTCATCCCACGGCAAATAGATATTATAATTGGATCAGATTTTTACGGAGAAATCATTAAGCCGAACATTATCCGCGGCTCTGCGTCGATGCCAATCGCGCAGCTCTCAATTTTCGGTTGGCTCGTTCTTGGCCCTGTATCGCACGAGTTATTAACATCGTACTCTGCACGTACTGCGTCGGTCCAGTAAGAAACTTCAGTCTTGCACGAACTTCTCACACGGTTCTGGGTGCAAGAAGAGTTGCCATTTGACAGCTCACCGCAGCTCACTGCTGAGGAAGAAAAGTGTGAGAAACATTTTCGCACTACTCATTCGAAAGACTCAACGGGACGTTACGTCGTCCGTACCCCGTTAAAATTGGACATCACTCAACTAGGTGATTCCTACAGCGCAGCGCATCGCTGCCTGAAACAAACTTTGCGAAGTCTCGAGCGGGATACGGAATATCGACAACTCTACCAGCAATTTATGGATGAATACGAGACTCTTGGACACATGATTAAGGCGGATGGAAATTCTCACAGCGGCACTCACTACTACATGCCGCATCATGGCGTTCTGAGACCGGACAGCTCAACAACAAAACTGCGGATGGTATTTAACGGCTCTTGCGCCACCACCTCAGGCTATTCTGTGAACGAGATCTCATGCACGCGGGTGCGAAACTTCAACTGGATATCTCGGACGTTCTCATTTGGATTCGGCTACACAAACATCTCTTCGCCACGGACATTACAAAGATGTTCCGTCAAATCAAGGTGCATAAAGACGACTGGGATCTACAGAGAATTCTGTGGATAGATGGACAGGTCAACCCAGTGCCGTATCAGGTCACCACGGTCACTTATGGAACAAAAGCAGCTCCGTTCCTATCAGTGCGGACGCTGCTTCAACTCGCGGAAGACGAGGGACATAAGTTTCAGCTGGCATTGCCTGCTCTTCAACAAGGTAGATACGTCGACGATATCTTTGGAGCGGATACATTGGAACAGCTCATCAAAATCGCTCATCAATTGAAGAACTTGTGCGACGCGGGCGGATTCCCGCTAGCCAAGTGGCACTCAACGGACCTCGAACTTCTCAACGACATCTCATCGGCGAGCACAACCGGCCTGATCTCACTCGACGATTGCGCGACCAAAATTCTCGGAATGAAGTGGTTAGCTCACGAGGATAAGTTTGTATTCTCCTCAAACTTTCCTGCTCAACCGGGTAAGCTCACAAAACGGCATGTTCTCTCCGAAGTGGCTCAGATCTTCGATCCACTCGGATTCATCTCACCGGTAACTGTGCAAGCCAAAATGCTTTTACAAGAGCTTTGGCTCCACAAGCTCAATTGGGACGAAGCCTTGCCACCTGATGTTGCGGCAAGGTGGCTCACGCGCAGAGAAGATCTCACGCGGCTGGCCAGCCTCTCTCTGCCCCGATGGTTAAACACTTGGAGCGGCTCAACAATTTCGATTCATGGCTTCTCTGATGCATCTCAACTCGCAATGTCTGCGGTTGTTTATCTCACTGTTTGCTCAATGTCCACACGAATTCGGTCTGCTCTTGTGTGCTCCAAAACAAAGGTAGCCCCGCTCACGAAGCTCACAATGCCGAGGTTGGAACTCACGGCAGCGCTGCTATTGACAAAACTTGTCAAGTACGTTCAATCGACGCTGAAATTGGACGTATATTCTACTCACCTGTGGACGGACTCACAAGTCACGCTCATGTGGATTCGCTCGCACTCATCACGCTGGAAAGACTACGTCCGGAATTGAGTGTCGCAAATCAAAGAGCTCACGCCTGACGCTCAATGGCGTCATGTTCCAGGCACCAGCAATCCTGCTGACTGTGCTTCGCGGGGCGTAACTACTGCGCAGCTCAAGGATCACCCTCTATGGTGGACGGGACCACCATGGATGACTCAATCGGAAAGCTCATGGCCTACTCAACCTCCGCCGTCGGGCGACCTCAGTGCACATGAGGTTCGCCCAGGTATCTCACTTGTCGTGGCTGCACCGAGCGTCAAGTATCACTGGGATCTCATTCACAATGTTTTGACATTGCATAAACTATTTCGGCTCACAAGTCTTTGTTTCAGAGTTGCGCTCAAGGCAAAAGATCTGCTCAACACGCCGGTCGTGGACATAACATCGGAAGATCTCGACCGTGCCAAGCTCTTCTGGATCAAAGCAACTCAAGCTTTGTATTTCGCATCTGAGATCAAAGCACTCACAAATGGTACAGCTCTACATCGCAGCCACGCATTTTCGCGGCTCACAGCATTTGTCGACGGGCAAGGCGTGATACGCGTCGGAGGTCGGCTCAACCAGTCAACGCTCAACGAGGAGAGAGAACATCCGGCAATTTTACCCCGTGATGCACGACTCTCGCTCATGCTCATCGCCGAAGCTCATGAACGGACGTTCCATGGAGGAACTCAGCTCACACTCGCTCATGTTCGGCAAACCTGTTGGATTCTCGGAGGTCGAGCGCCAGTGAAGTCTCACGTGTTACGGTGAGTCGTGTGTGCTCATCAGAGGGAGATCCGTGCACATTAACTGATGGGCCAACTACCTCTCTCTCGAGTTACACCTTCGCATCTGTTCGAACACACAGGCGTCGACTACGCAGGACCGCTCACAATGAAGACCTGGAGAGACAGAGGCGCGAAGACGTACAAAGGTTGGATTTGCGTCTTCGTGTGCTTCTCTACATCGGCCGTTCATCTCGAGGCTGTTACTGACTGCACAACGAAAGGATTCATCGCTGCATATCGAAGATTCGCAGCGCGACGAGGACTTGCTCAAGTTCTTTACACGGATTGCGGCACAAACTTCGTTGGCGCGGACTCAGCTCTCCAAAAACTGTTCAGCTCAACATTTGAAGAACATCGAGATATTACAGCGATTTTATCGAAGGATCGAACTGAGTGGAAGTTCAACCCGCCGGCCGCTCCTCACATGGGTGGCAAGTGGGAAGCCGTCGTTAAGTCGACTAAATTCCATCTTAGGCGCACGATGGGTGAGACTTTACTCACGTTCGAAGAGCTCACGACCTTGCTCTCTCAAATCGAGGCGATACTCAACTCACGGCCTCTGGAACCGCTCACCAACGATCCGTCGGATGTCTCGGCCTTAACACCAGGTTATTTTCTCATCGGAAGCGCGCTCACTATGGTGCCCGAGCCTTCACTGCTCAAGCTCAACTAGTCTCGTCTCGCGCATTGGCAGCTCATACAGCAGAGAGTCCAGTCATTCTGGGCTCAGTGGTCAGCTCACTACTTGCAAAGGCAGCAATCAATTTCAAAGTGGCACCACGCCTCTAATGCCGTACAAGTCGGCTCTCTTGTTTTGATTTCAGGCGAACGCTTTCCACCATGCAAGTGGCCTCTTGCACGCGTCTCGGATCTTCATCCTGGCAAGGATGGACTCGCCCGGGTTGCAACGCTCAAGACGGCGACTACGACGCTCACTCGACCGCTCACGAAGCTCGCTCCATTTCCGTTGCCGCTGCCAGCTCATCAGGAGTCTCATCAGCAACCCTTGCTGATGGCGGGCGGAAATGTTGGAGAATCCGTCAGCTGACGGCTCTCCCTGGGACGCCCACGGCGCGG
Organism: Ephialtes manifestator; assembly: GCA_963970395.1. NCBI lineage: Eukaryota > Metazoa > Arthropoda > Insecta > Hymenoptera > Ichneumonidae > Ephialtes > Ephialtes manifestator. The sequence continues at coordinate 10,895,823 of OZ019979.1, forward strand.
CAGCACCTCGCCGGCAGCGACAACGCGACGCTCGCTTGATTCGAGCGCGAGAGTCGCTGATTGGACTCGCGCTCCTGTCACCACGCGTGCTTACCAGCTTTTAGATTCACTTCCGATTTGGACCGCGCATACGTTACATTAGTATACAGCTCTCGGCTTCATCTCAAACAAAGTTTTGCTCAGTTAATTGTTTCGCTCACGAGTAATCAACGCTGCTCAATAACAGCAGCTTGATACTCGCTCAACTCATTGTGTTCTGCTCATCGTGCTCGACCGGCGATTAATATAATCGTCCGGGAAACTCGATCTCTTTGTGACCGCTCACCGCCATTACGTGCTGCTCATCGTGTATTGTTAAAGTCAATATAAGTGCATTATTCATTACATATTTGTGTGCCTCGAGAAACTTTATTTATAACACCTGTTCCACCATCCACGAACCTGCTCAGTGATTAAGTCAACAACTATTATTCATTATCTAAGGCCTGAATTAATTTTCTCCCTGCTCGAGTCTCATGTTCTAGATCTTCAGAATGACAAATTTAATGTCAACGATTAAATACCATTACACTATGTGTCAAATTCTGTCTGGCTGGTCGGCACCGAACAAAACTGCGAGAGTTGAGGAAATCGATCCATCGAGTGTTACGAGCGTTTGCAACATATCAGCTCGGTATGCAAGTACCATTAATCTTCATTTCATGTAAATGCACAGTAACTACATGCTGTACTATATCTGGGAGTAAGAATGAACGAAATTGAAAGAGTTAACGAAATCGATTGTTCGAGTGTTTCGTGAGTGTGTAACAAATTAGCTCGGTGTATGGATGTTAAAATCCTTCATTGTACCTAAGTGCACAGTATCTATGCATCGAATCTTATGCGAGGGCGATGCATCGAACGAAAATCCAATAGTTAACGAAATCAGTCTATCGAGAGATTCGAGCATTTGTGTCATATCAGCTCGATGTGCGAGTGCCAAAAAACTTAATTTCGTGCAAATACATAAGATTAATACGTCGGATCTTGTCTGACGGTACTGCACCGTACGAAACTGCGAGAGTTATCAAAATCGTTCCAACGATTGTTTCGAGCATTTGTAACATATTAGCTATGTGTACGTGTGTCAGATTTATTAATGTTATGAAAATTCACTATATCTATGCGTCAAATTCTGTATGGCTGGTCGGTACCGAAAAAAACTGCAAGAGTTGAGGAAATCGATCCATCGAGTGTCACGAGCGTTTGCAACATATCAGCTCGGTATGGGAGTACCAATAATCTTTATTTCATGCTAGTACACAGCAAATATATGCTGTAATATATCTGGGAGTAAGGCAATGAACGTAATTGAAAGAGTTAACGAAATCGATCCATCGATTGTTTTGTGCATTTGTAATATATTACTTCGGTGTACGGATATTGAAATCCTTCATTCTACCCAAATGCACAGTATCTATGCATCGCATCTTACCAATCTGGCTGGTCGGAACCGAACAAAACTGCGAGAGTTGAGGAAATCGATCCATCGAGTGTTACGAGCGTTTGCTACATATCAGCTCGATATGCGAGTACCAATAATCATTATTTCATGCAAATGCACAGCAACTACATGCTGTAATATATTTGGGTGTGAGGCAATGAACGAAATTGTCAGAGTTAACGAAATCGATCGATCGATTGTTTTGTTCGTTTGTAACATATTAGCTAGATGTACGGATGTTCAAATTGTTCATTCTACCTAAATGCACAGTATCTATGCATTGCATCTTATCCGAGGGCGATGCACCGAACGAAAATGCGATAGTTAACGAAATCAGTTTATCGAGTCATTCAAGCATTTGCGTCTTATCAGCTCGATGTGCGAGTGCGAAAAATCTTAATTTCATGCAAATACATAAGATTAATACGCCGAATATTGTCTGACGGTACTGCACCGTACGAAACTGCGAGAGTTATCAATATCGTTCCAACGATTGATTCGAGCATTTGTAACATATTAGCTATGTGTACGTGTGTCAGATTTATTAATGTTATGAAAATTCACTGTATCTATTGTAACATAGAAAACGGACAATATACTAATTATGGTACAGGTGGCGCCATCTCGCGGTGTTCAAGAGGTACTCGCTACCCAATGATCTATAGGTCGTATGGCGAGCTATAGGGTAAGCGAGCACCCCACAAGGCCACATAAAATCATAATGGGGTACAGGAAAAGTGGGCTACAGGAATTTAGGGGTAGGAAATAAGGGTAGGAGTGCAACTGAGAAGTAGTAGGTGGTGCACTATGGCGACCTCCACTCCTATCCCCACTTCTACCCCCACTCCTTTTTCCCGCACTCCTCGATTCGCCAGAAGCCGAGACGTTGGTGAGAGAGTGGGGATAGGGCTGGAGACCGATGGGTCGTCACAGTGCACCACCTTTTTTTTTACATTTATTGAAAATACATTTTTTTAAATACAGTATATATGAACAATGATTATTATAAATTATGGGTATTATAGTTTATAACGGTTTTAACAATATGACTCAGGTGATGGGTGAGCAACTCCGCGATGATCCTTGTTTTAGATTTAGTCGATAGTTCGTAGGAGGGCCTCTGCGCTTTTAGTCTCTGTCGTACGTAGTCTTGAATCTTTTAACGTTTTCTGCGTATAACGCGTTGCACAGAGCTCACAGTGAAAAGCGTGAAAAATGATGTAATAGCACTGACGAGAATAGTCTTACACATTTTTGCATCACCGCGAATTTGCGAAAGCCATAACATGTGATTGTTTATGCAGTTCTGTAATATTGTCAGTTTTGTAAAGTCCTCTCGCGTAAAGCGATAGAAGGTTGCAAAACGTTGCACAGAATCTCCACTACTAACACTTTGTGCACTTTGAATAGTTACTGCAGGTTGATTATTATACACCTCGTGCTCTAGTAGAAAATCATGTTCAACTATTGCAGTGTATATTTCCGCAGAACTGTCATCGTTGATTGCGTCCACGATGTCTTCTTCGTCTTTCTCACTTAGGCACGCCGCGATAGTAGCAAAATGTTTTTGAAGATTTTCCCAAGCGGAGCGATCCAAAGATATGTAGCCAGTAATGTTGCATGTCAACTTGATCACGGGTATAAGGGACCCATTCCCACGAATATCTAGACCAAGTCGAGCAGTTCTCGTTGAAGATACGTTCAAGTCAAGTATAGTAGACAGCAGCAAATGCTGCTGCTGCTGCTGCGTGTTAGCAGCTTGAACGGGAGTCATTGATGCGCTGTTGAATTATCAGAAGATGCGAGACCGCTGTTGTATCCACGCTGAACTCCGATCGAGTGAGAGGAGTTTATTTTCAGGCTTCTTTAAACTCCAAATGATTGTACTTTGTGCCGTAGTAGAACATACGTAACTTTTGTTCACTAGCAGAGGCAATCATCTGTTGAAATAGAGCGGCGTTCTCCTCGAATGCCGTCATGAATCTTGATGGCAGGAAGCACGTAAACTCGTTATGCAGATCGACGGTAATACGCACACCCCACCTCGTTTGACTGATCTTCATTTTCGTGACAATGTACTCTTTGTCTACTTCTAGATCCCCTAATCTTTTCAACGGTAGATACGGCTCCGGCTTGCCCACTTTATTGATTGCTGATAAATCCATTATGAAGTTTAAGCGCTTGGAATTTGACTGTCAAAGAATGTAGTTCTGATTTTGTGTGAATCAATGTCTTGAGGCGTGTAATGTCTTGCGAGAACCGTTCTATGCGTGTCTTTAATTCGAGGCGTCGTCTTTGCATGGACTTGCAGAAGAAGAAGTATCTACGGCGACTGTTCAGTTACTAGTGAGGCTGCATCATATGGACGCTTAGTACTTTCCTCCTCTATCCCCCCGAACGACATCACCTTACTGCAATGTCCGCTGCTATGAATCAAGAGATTTACCTATAGGTGGGGGGGGGGGGGAGCGAATTGCTGACCCAAAGGCACGTGGAGTTTGTAAGATGATATCCCTGTAGCTATGCTGTGTCAAATGCGTTATCAGCGAAATTCCTCGCGAGAAACATAGGATGGCGTTCAAGGTTATTAAAGCGTACAGTTTAAGTACATATTTTTCTATATATACCGCAATCATTGAATAATATAGCTAGCGAGAGCGTGAACAACAACTCTGCATACATGTGTTGAACTGTTTATATGGCTGCTTGGGCTGGCCATGCTTACTGGTGTACGCGTTATAATAATCAGATATTATTTTATCGTTGCTCGACAGATTATTTAAAAACACACTTCTAAACCTATGAATACCAAGGCCTGTAGACATGAAATGAAGAAACATAACATAATAATGTCCGCAAAATTGTGATTCAGGGCTCTGAAGCTCAGAGGTGCTGTAGCGAAAGAGTTTACAGTTTCGTCGAAGACGTTGGAGATGCTGAGGGCCATTTGGGGGCAATCCGTAGCTATCGAAGTACCATCCGTGTCCATTTCGATCGACGTACATGGCGATCCAGTGACTTCCCGGCTGTTTGTGTCCATCTGTATTAGCTACAATAGCCGTCGGTTTCGCCCAAGCTCTCGGAATGCGATCGGCAGGGTATACACCGATAGTATGATTCTTTATTCTCTGAGGAAGGAGTCTTTATTCAAGGAGCACTAGGAGTGTCGCCGAGCGTACGTATATGTACCAAGTCGTGGTGGTCCTATACTCCCACAATGAATTTACACGATCACTACGGCAAAGCCACGTCTTAATTCTTACGGCGCAATTTAGAGCACACCTATTACCTTTTAATTTATTTTATTACCTTTATATACCTTTTTTTTATATATCTTTTTATTACCTTTATATACCTTAGAACACACCTTTTACACAATAAACTATGATGAATACACAGAGTGCTACACGCTGGTAGATGACGAAATGATGGATCCGTTGCGTCTTCCTCTAGATTTATAATAAAGCACCCTGTTAATTGCGTTAAATAAGCGGCTTTATCAGTGCCTCTTGTGAATATTCGATCAGCCTGTATGGCAATTTTCTTCAAAATACTCTCGACAGCTCGTAACGACGTTTCACCGCTGGTCCACTCTATGCCGTGATGATTATCAATCAACCATGTGTTTTGTCTCTTTACACTGGGTGGTAAACTCTTATAAGCATGGGGTGGTGACACTACCCAATGCGCACTATAGTCTGAGTTAACGGCAATGATTGCAACTTCTTTTGGGATAAACTCATTAGACCTATCCTTCAGGCCTTGTATATCAATCGCAATATTCATGATGAGCTGTGCGATCGTAACACCTCAAAGTATGAACGTAGACTGGCCGGTCAAGTTAGTTTACGCTGCAAATACATGTCAGGCATAATCTAACCGCTATAGTCTACAATCACCTGTCTCGACGAGTCAATCTCCAACACATTGTCATATTCTGCATACACGATACAGTTAATTGTTGAAGTTAACGCTTGGGCGAAGCGCACTTCTATTCTCACACTATCGTGTCTTACTAAATTTCAATGACTGTTGCTGTTTGCCGAGAGATCGGGCGTGAGATCAAACGCAAAGAGACAATAACCGTTAGAATAATTGGAGCGTGCAATACAATTATCTTGATTGAGAAAGTGGATACCTGTGTCGGAGAATAGTGTATGGAAGGCATCAACGTAATTATAGCTGGCAAAGTCCAGCTGTAAGGGCTTTGATGGTATCTGAACTCCGTCAGCATACAAAGAAAGATAATTAATGCCGTAATTTTGAAAGTTAAAGGGATTTAATGAGCGATCACCATTAAACGCTTTATTATCGACGAACCGTAGAATTATCCTCTTAGGCAGCTGTCCTAGTATGACATTATCTAAAGTATCACCATGTACACCTGCTTGCAATGATAGAGCCTTAACCTCCAGACGCGTCAAGGGATATTTTGCTGTCGATTTAGACAGAGCTCTAGCATGAGCCAGAAGCATACCAGGAGCTATTTTAGTACGACGTACAAGGAGTGATGCTTCGGTAACGCGAATACTCCAATCTTTTGACCCGCTCATAAGACAAAAAGCGTCACTGCTGCGCACGAGGCGTAGTTGTAGCTCAACGCCGTTTAACAAAAATCTCTCCTGATTGAAAATATCACAATGTAGGTGTCCTAGAAGATCAGCAGACTTTTTGTTTCCGCCTAGAAATAGCCGACGATTAGTCAGACCTACATTAGCATCATCAATATCGTTCATTTTTCCAGCCGTATCGCTATACCGTAATACGCTCGTTAGATGAGAATCCTTGGCACCACGTCCATAATTTAAAAGTGTCTCAATGTACGCTCTGTAGGCATATGCATTATTTGGCGGAGACACAAGTTTCTGATTCAAAAGTACGTCAATTTGGTTGAACATTGAATGCATTAGATTGTTCACAGGGCCTACTTTAATAGAAGGATCAGGTTTCTCGCCCGTAGATTGTATTTGGACACGCATACTTAGCATGGTATGCGCAAGATCAACGTACTCCTCACCCTGACCGGGGACTACAAACTCTATGGGTGAATTATCGGTGAGCGAGGAGATCGGTTTATAGTGCACCCACTGACTTCCCTCAATTGTAGTTTGCGTTGGTGGTAGTGAAAACAGCTCCAGGTCTGACTTCAAAAATTCACACGAGTGTGTATGTAAAAACGCCATTTTCTCGAAATATAATACCTATGCAAAGATCTCGGATACAGTTCTTGGGGTCTTCTTCTTCTTCTTTCTACTGTCGATCTTTGTCGTTTTTCTTCTTCTTCTCACTGTTTTCTTCTTCTTCTTTACGGCACCAGCGCGTTTACTCGATGATCAGGTCGTCCTTCTTTTTCTCGTACCGATGCTACGCCTTCTATTACCACGAGCAGAATGAATCAAACGCCTCATTTTAGCTGATTTATACCCCGAACCACTCATTAATGTACTTATTTTTTCCTCGGCCTTGCGTTTCAAAATTTTGCCCCGATTCACGTAAACGCGTTTTAAAGGCTTCGTATGGCTGTACACCATTATCCATTATATCGGTGGCTACATTAATCCCTGATCTGAGCGCTTCTTTACCAACAGCGCGAGCCCCCTGCTTGAGCAGAGGTATGATGCTCCGGAATAGACCTCCGACGAAACTACCAATACCGTGACCTCGTTGATTTGGTGAGCCTATGTATACATGACTTATACCGCCGTAGCCTGTTCGTCCACCACCGCCGCCACCCATCTGTATGTCAAAGTAGCTCTCGTAATCCATTTAGAGGTACTTTTTGGTTAATCGAGACGCTTGAAATGTAGTGTCACTGTCAGCGTCCCACACTCGAATGGTATTGGTGCGCCAAACTCATCTCTTATATCGATAGTTATCGTTTGAAAGCTAGTACGTAAAAGAGGCACATATCGAGGGGCTGAGAAACTTTTGATTTTCATAGATCCGTAATTGTAAGTATCAGAGACTGTCGATGGCACAACACGTAGCAAAGGCGTATGTACATCTCGGGTGGGGGTCAAAATAGCGAATTTCCAAAATAGCGAATGGCTGAAATAGCGAATTTCAAAATAAGGAACGTCTAAATATAGAATGGCCATCATTATAAAATTTGCTATTTTACCCATTCGCTATTTTGACCATTGGCTATTTTGATTGCATTCTAATAAGATGGAGGTCAAAATAGCGAATGATCAAAATAGCGAATGGCTGAAATAGCGAATTTCATATTGATGGCCATTCTATATTTAGACGTTCCTTATTTTGAAATTCGCTATTTTAGCCATTCGCTATTTTGGCAATTCGCTATTTTGACTCCCACCCTACATCTCCGGTAATATATGATTCGCAGATATCAGTATAAACGAACAACATACCGGGGATACCGTTGATTAAATTCGCTGGATATATTGCAGTGTGCTTAGATTCTTCTTGGAGTGTTAGATCTCCAAGGTGATTAAAGCCTAAAATCTTATTCAGCAACGGAGAGAAATAAAAAGAGTGTTCAAGGTTTTTACTTGCCACGCAGATGCGCGTTACCGTCACGTATCCATTACGGCCACAGTTAAATTTTAAAGGATCTGCTATGCATGACATTTCATTAATTGTCTCGATTAATGAATCCATGCTACGATATACTCCCGATGGAACGCAAACGCCTTCTTCTTTAAAATCAATTGCTGATTTACTGTTGGGTGGTATAGCGCTGGTGATGAAGTTCATAAAATTTTGATCGCCCTCATGTGGTATATGCAAGATCGTCATGGGTATGTACATTTCAGCTAACGAAACGGCCCACCTGCCTTTCAAAGACACGTTTTGCGGTAAATGTGTTGTATAGCGGGTTGTCGTGTTATCAGGGTAATATTTCATACTACTGTTACTAGGTAGAATTATGTAAAAATCGTGTTTAATCTTGATTTCTTAGTATTACCCCTCGTCTGGACGGGCACACGCACACTCGATAATTCAGGCTCGTAAAAAATGCCGTCAATATCCTCGTTGTGAAGATCACATAAGATGTACACTACAGGCGTACTAGCGGTCGATACACGATGTACTTTAAATATCTCGTGGTATAGGTGCTTCGGCGAATGACGGCTTATGACTTTTTTTTCCTTTTTTTTGGGTTTAACGTTTCGCCCTGATCAGGGCCTCTTCAGAAACCATTTATTGATGTTATATTCGATGAGTTTGTGACCTCATACTTGTTTATGTCTCACATTTGTATATTTGCTGTTTGACAAATAGATCTTTTCCAGTGCTTTGTGATTGGTGACCGGGCTCCCCGGTCTTATAGGTTAAGCCTGTCTGTGTTGTATGTTCTTAAAAGTTTAACACTATGGCTTCTTTCTTTTACATTGCACTCATATTTATTTTTATTTTTAACTTTTGAGACCGGAGAGTCCGGTCACCACGAGGTCACATTTTTAACTCTGAGTGAGTTAAAAATGTGACCTCGTGGTGACCGGACTCTCCGGTCTCAAAAGTTAAAAATAAAAATAAATATGAGTGCAATGTAAAAGAAAGAAGCCATAGTGTTAAACTTTTAAGAACATACAACACAGACAGGCTTAACCTATAAGACCGGGGAGCCCGGTCACCAATCACAAAGCACTGGAAAAGATCTATTTGTCAAACAGCAAATATACAAATGTGAGACATAAACAAGTATGAGGTCACAAACTCATCGAATATAACATCAATAAATGGTTTCTGAAGAGGCCCTGATCAGGGCGAAACGTTAAACCCAAAAAAAAGGAAAAAAAAGTCATAAGCCGTCATTCGCCGAAGCACCTATACCACATATCCTTCATAAACGGCTAAAGCAACACATAACAATCATTTAAATATCTCGTCACTCCAACCGCTCTCGTAACCTTTTGCAAAGGCAGCTTCTGCTTTAGTGATACGCACAACATCATCTACACCATATTTAGGAGTTCTATTATGATATGGTTTCTTGTATCGCTGCAGTAAATTAGATCGTGCTTTTGCAGCTGTAGCATAAGTCACTGAGGCAGGAGCCATATTTATACTACTATGGAGGGCGTGATTATAAGTCGAAACAATATTCTGCAAAACGACTATGCAACGTTTTTCCCTCATATGAGTGAAATAACGCCACATTCTTTCTTTCAGAGTTCTGTTAAAACGCTCTACAACAGCTGCTTTTATATCAGGATTTCGTGCCGTACGAAATTGTATATTTTTCTTCTTCAGAATCGTCTGAAAGGCTGCACCTATAAATTCTTTACCCTTATCCGATTGTAGGTAAAGAGGCGATCTACCATTAGTAATTTTAGATCTTAGTATACACTCAAAGGCTTTAGCTACCGACAGAGCTGTCTCTCACTGATAACAGAGTCATTCAGCCCCATCGGCTGATCTCTTTTATCGTAATCCCGAGCCGATGGTTCTTCTCCTCGGGGATAAATACCATTTTCTTGGCGTACTCCATTATCCGCGGCCTCCGATTAGCGTTGATACCAACGTCCCTAGTATTGGAGCTAGTAAGAGCGGCAAGAAACCACCGTTCTGAACAACGAATCGCTTCTTAGTCTTGCAGCAGCCTTTTTTCGCAGCCAAACGTCGAATAGTAGGTGCGTGATGACGTAACTTTTTTCTCTGTTCAGTCTTTAGAGGTACATTCCCACGAAGAACGTTTAAAGCACACTCACAAATGCACCTTATCATACGCACGTCGGCTTTCCGTAATACTGCTTCGCGTTGCTCCTTGATTAGATACTGAAGAGCATGCAATATTGCAATATACTTCTTGCGAAGCGGTGATCCGTTACACTCCATTACAAATGCCGAACTGATAATGATATGACGGGCGTGCTACTTTTATCTTTTTTTCCGTGGTACGAACACAAGGTGATGTGTATCGTCTGGAAAAATGTTGGTTCGAAATCTACAATTATCAGGCGTTGATTGTTTTAAATCCAATAATAGGTAACCATGAGGTTTAGATGTGGCATCATGATAAGTCTCCTGTAAAAAGCGCGGATTTTCCGGGTATACCTGCCGCGCAAGATGCTGTATTTGAGCTCGGTCACGCGGATTTTTAAACACTACTATATAAATAGCGTTTAGCGAAATATCTTGACGCCCGTGTCCCTGATGAAATAAATTTTGCGTTATAAATTGTGACGGGCCCCTCGTACAGGAATTTCGGGAACTGGACGAGGAGCAAACCGACTAAATATCATGACGCCCCGTATTAACTTTTCCTCACACTTTCCGCACACTTCAGATTTTTGCTGGGCGCCAGGTAGCCAATTATCAGCCCCGACTACCAGGGGTCTCGTTCGGTCCTTGCTTCTTCCTTCGGTCGGCTAGCTGAAAAGGGAGTGTGGTTCGGGGGCGCGACGACAAAATAAATGTTCTCAAACAACGGACGGTTTTCCTTAACCAAACGTCACGTACACGCGTATTTATTAACTTATTTCACTCGCACACTATTTTACAATGATGAGTTCTTCGGCTCGGCGCGTCCCTCTCGCGAGATACGTTCGGCGGTATCCTTCACGGTTCTTCCTCGCACACGTTTTCCTGTGCTATCACGAGCCGGAAAGTTACACGGTTTTCACACGGCGGAATGCACGAGCACGGCTCTGCAACGCTCGACGCCAGATCTCTTCGTGGTCGGCCATTCGTCGCGCGCGCCATTCTTCCGGCTTCCCGCGGCCCGGAGTCCCGTCTCTACCTTCTCGAGACAATTCCAAAATCGAACTAATTTTCGGCACGCGCCGTGTCGCGTTGTTCACTCAGCGTCGCGTTATTATTTCGGAGAGGGGGTTTCGACGAAGCGATCGACTGCTCTACTGGATCATCGCTATCCTCCGTCGTCCTTCTTCCTCTATCCATCCGCTCTACGCGCGCTCGCGCTCTCGCAACACTTTGCGCGTTCCATACATCCCTAATCTATATCATTTACTCTACATTCTCATTATGTGCTATAATTTCTGTTCACGTCACCTGTACAAGTCTTGATTTGCGAGGAACGATTTTGTTGCCATGCTACGACTCGAGCAACGGCGCTCGAGCGGTCTTCATCCATCACGTTGGTGCGAGCGCGTTATAACGCCTCGTCACATCCCCCCACTAGGCCCAAGCTACCCCGCGTACACGCGTGGTAGGCTCGCGCCGATAAACAATTCCAACGTGCATTGACGCAAAATCGCTCCTTGTCAATCTCTTCGCAACAACAAACCAAAAATTACCAAGCAATATACTTTTCCATTACAGACAAACAATGGTCAACTCGCAAACTTAAATTCAATTTCACTGACATCAAATTTACGCATCTCGATTCTCGAACACGGTTCTGGGATCCTTGTCTCGAGATCTCGTCGCGTTCGGCTACTCCACGAGTGCCTTCTCTTTGTCTTATTACTTGGTTTTTCTCGAACTATGATTTTCCGACGGCGGACTCCCGAACACGGTTCTCGGATGCTAAGTCGCGCGATCTCGACGTGCTCGGCCAGTCGCTGCTCGCGTACTCTTTTCTATAGTATACTCTCTATTCAACTCAAGACAGAATTTTAAGCGGTTTCCAAAATTCCAAAGTAATCGCGGTCACTCAGTAACAAAACAATTTTCGCTTGTACAATCATTCATTACAGTAAAAATTCTATGTATACAATACTTTTTCCACTCTATGATTCTCTCAATCCTTAATCCACTCAATTCTTTTGCTTCCTCATAGAGGAAGCTTTGTTTTCATGAAATTTTTTTTTTTCGAGATTTTCATGTCAGTATGCTTAGAATCACCTAAAACGTCGAGAAAAGTGGTTTAGAAAAAATGTCCGTATGTATGTATGTGTGTGTGTGTGTGTGCTGGGCTTCGAAAATTCAATCTCCTCTCACTCGGTAACCGTTCGAGCGATCCGGCTCAAATTTGGCACGCAAGTAGAGTAGCTGCCCCTCTTTGAATGTTGTGATTTTTGCCAAAATATGTGAAGTCATTAAGATTTTATGTTGATTTTAATTTGTTGAAAAAAGGGCGTGGTCGCTCTAACTTTCGTAAAAGTTCGCCGATTTGGCTAAATAGTTCTTCATAACTGAAGATACGTTCAATGTTGTATGGTATTGAATTTCGACGAAATCGGTAAAGCGGTTCGGATTTTATAGAATTTTGAATTTTTCGAAAAAAATAGACTTTGATCTAAATTACGTCGAATTTCAACAAATTAACAGAAATTTTGTACAGACGAAAAATAACATTCAGAAATGCCATGTACCAAATTTGGTGATGATCGGTAAAGTCGTTCGGATTTTAGACCATTTTTCATTTTAAAAAAAATGTAGATTTTCGCTATAACTTCCGGAAAAGTTGAGAAAGTACGACAAAAATTTGTATCTAATCAAAATTAGATGTAACGGTGTTTGCAGAGGTAATTTATAGCTGTATAAAACACCTCTGCAAAAGAGACACAAGGTATAAAAAAAAAGATGCAAAGTAGAACCTTGCACATTGCTTCCTCATTATTTTTCGCTTTTTACAAAGCTTCCTCTATGAGGAAGCCAAAATTGAATAACATACTGCTTCCTCACAGAGGGAGCTTTGTAAAAAGCGAAAAATAATGAGGAAGCAATGTGCAAGGTTCTACTTTGCATCTTTTTCTGATGAGTTTTCCGGGGGCGGGCTACCGAACGCGGTTCTCGGAACACTTGTCGCGAAATCTCTACGCGATCGGCTAGTCGACGCGCGCATACTTAGTCATATTCATTCATCTTTTGCAAATCTACACAATTCTTTGTTAATGATAATTTTCCGGGGGCGGGCTACCGAACGCGGTTCTCGGAACTCTCGTAGCGAAATCTCGACGCAATCGGCTAGTCGACGCGCGCGTACTCAAAATCATTTTCATCTATTAATTCCAAATTATCATCTTCCTTCAATCTTTCATTCGTCCGAATAAATTCTGGTCGAATGACAATTTTCCGGGGGCGGGTTACCGAACGCGGTTCTCGGAACTCTTGTCGCGAAATCTCTACGCGATCGGCTAGACTACGCGCGCGTAATCAAAGTCATCCTCGTCCATCCTTTATTTCGAACTATAATCTTCACTCACTCTTTTAATTCCCGCGAGTGTCTTACTAACGTACTGTCGCGGCCTTCGTGGCGGACTTTTCCTGGCTAACGATTTTCCGGGGGCGGTCTGTCGTGCGCGGCCCCGGGAGCATTTCGCGGGCCAACACCGGCACGCAGTCAACGCACGCGTACTTTCTTCGATCCAGTACTCTGTCGGGTACTTCCGCCATTCTCGTACGCACGGTCTTCTTGCATTTTCGCAATTCAAATCAAATCATACTGCAATCATCATCACATGTTCCTGATTCATTCAAAATTCTATTCATTTTTCCATCATAATTACCAATCGTTCTTGTCCCTATTAATTCCAACCAAATTAATTTTCTTACGGCGACCCACCGAACGCGGTTCTCGGAACTCTTGTCGCGAAATCTCAACGCGAACGGCCGAGCGGCGCGTGCGTACTCGAAAATCGTAATCAATTATTTTCATTCTCGCTTCCTATCGAATGATAATTTTCAGGCGGCGGACGCTCGTGCGCGGCCCCGGGAGCGTTTCGCGGCCTAACACCGGCACGCAGAGTCAACGCGCGCGTACTTCAGATCATTCTTTCGGTCGCTAAAAATTCAAACGCTTTTTCTTACATTTTTCATCACATTGTTATTCGCTATTAATTCAGCCAAATCAATTCCGTTCTCAATGAAAATTCTACAGTTGTTTTTTTCCGAACGCTAGCAATTTACTTTCACTCAAAAATTCAAATAAATATTTTCTTAAACAAAAACAACAAATCACTTATAATCATTCATACAAACAAATCTGGCCCGCTCGAATTTGCTCGCTGGCGGTCTGATCAATCATCGGGAAAAATCGGGGGAGATTCGTTGTCCACTTCCCTCTCGATCGTTCGACAGTCCTTCTGGTCGCTGGACAAGCTGCGATGCGATGTTGGATGTTCCCATGTCTCCGGCGTGGCTTCTGCCGCTGCTGCGTGGCTGCCCCCACTCCATCTCGACTGCCTTCGCGCTGTAGCGACGTGCATCACGTCGGCTTGCGTTGGCTGCGTAGCTGTGGCTCGAGCGCTCATCGCCAGCGCGGTATCTGTCCCCACTCCAGGTGCTTCGTCGCGCTGTCCGCTGGTCTTCTCTGCTTCGATTTTCTTTGCGAAATTCCCATCGATTTCTGTGGTTCTCGTCGCTCTCTTCGGCTTCGGTGCACACGGATCGTCCTCGTCGTCTCGCGTCCCCCCTTGCTCGTCCTCCGGGACTTTTCTCGGGGCCTCGCGGTGCCGCGACTTCTCGTGAGCATACTTCGCTTGCCGATTTTCCGAGCTCGAGCCATTTCTGTCCATAATTCACTCACAATAAAAATTTACTTTCCCGCTGGGCGATCGAGTATCACCAGGATATTCGAAAGAGTATTTATTCCGCATGCATTGTCTCTTGCGGGCTTCGAGCTGCTCGAACCGAGTGTCCACGCGCGTTATTAACACTTTTCTGTCACTTCATTACAGCGCGGTCACTCGTCTAACTCGAGATAAGCTCGGCTTCACAACTCCGCTCGCGAACACTCTATTTAGAACAATAGTCGGGTACCTCGTATCGCGGATCGACATTTTCACTTTCTTTCTCCTAATCTAAACTTTTGTTTTTTTTTTCCGTCGAGGAATATTTTATCGCTTTCACTCGACGGTCTTTCCTTACTTTATTCACGCGAGTATATTTCTTCACTGTAAATTTCTCGCGCGCTTCGAACGGCTCGGACGAGTATCAACGCGCGGGATTTACACTTTCTCAGTCACCTTCCTTACGCGCGGAATCTCGAGACTAGAGCTTCGTTTGGCTTATCAACTCTTTTCACGCACCATCACTTTAGAAAGACTTCTCGAATCTTCTCGAGACACCGAAAATCTAACCGTGACTGTTCTCTTTCCATATTGTCGCACGTTCTCGATCTCTGAGCTGGCTCGACCGAGTCTCTACGCGCGATTCTTCTAGCGCGGTCACTCCAGGCTCACACACTGCTCGGTCTACGACACACTATCGTTCACTACTCAATCAAAAATTATTTACTTCGAACTCGCTTGGCCGAGTGTCGACGCGCGGGATTTACATTTCTGTACACTTCGTCATCGCGCGGACTCCTCCTAGGCGCAAGCTCTCATTCGGCTCTATCCCACTCTTCACTTCCGCGCCGGCCGCGTGCTCATCATCGTACTCGCGAGGTACTACTCATCTCTGTTTTTTTTTTTGTTATTATCTTTGCACCGTCACTCAATTCTCACTCGAGGATAACTATCGGATTATTCGGTCCTCACTCGGTGGTTGAGTGTCACGGAAATATTCCGTCGAGGAGATTTTTTCTACACGGTTTGCCGTTCACGGTCTTCGAGCTGGCTCGTCCGAGTATTAGCGCGCGTTGTTAACACTTTCTCTGACCTTTGTTTTCCCGCGAACACTCGAGGCTCAAGCTCTGCTCGGCCTAGCAACACACTTCGCATAGGTTCACACTCGAAAATTCCCGAGAACCTCGAGACACTGGAATTCACGCTCGCTTACTATTGTCTGAAAATGTATTTTTCGTCCGAAAAATGTCCGAAATTTTCGCCACTGCCCCACGTTGGGCGCCAAAAATTGTGACGGACCCCTCGTACAGGAATTTCGGGAAATGGACGAGGAGCAAACCGACCAAATATATGACGCCCCGTATTAACTTTTCCTCACACTTTCCGCACACTTCAGATTTTTGCTGGGCGCCAGGTAGCCAATTATCAGCCCCGACTACCGGGGGTCTCGTTCGGTCCTTGCTTCTTCCTTCGGTCGGCTAGCTGAAAAGGGAGTGTGGTTCGGGGGCGCGACGACAGAATAAATGTTCTCAAACAACGGACGGTTTTCCTTAACCAAACGTCACGTACACGCGTATTTATTAACTTATTTCACTCGCACACTATTTTACAATGATGAGTTCTTCGGCTCGGCGCGTCCCTCTCGCGAGATACGTTCGGCGGTATCCTTCACGGTTCTTCCTCACACACGTTTTCCTGTGCTATCACGAGCCGGAAAGTTACACGGTTTTCACACGGCGGAATGCACGAGCACGGCTCTGCAACGCTCGACGCCAGATCTCTTCGTGGTCGGCCATTCGTCGCGCGCGCTATTCTTCCGGCTTCCCGCGGCCCGGAGTCCGGTCTCTACCTTCTCGAGACAATTCCAAAATCGAACTAATTTTCGGCACGCGCCGTGTCGCGTTGTTCACTCAGCGTCGCGTTATTATTTCGGAGAGGGGGTTTCGACGAAGCGATCGACTGCTCTACTGGATCATCGCTATCCTCCGTCGTCCTTCTTCCTCTATCCATCCGCTCTACGCGCGCTCGCGCTCTCGCAACACTTCGCGCGTTCCATACATCCCTAATCTATATCATTTACTCTACATTCTCATTATGTGCTATAATTTCTGTTCACGTCACCCGTACAAGTCTTGATTTGCGAGGAACGATTTTGTTGCCATGCTACGACTCAAGCAACGGCGCTCGAGCGATCTTGATCCATCACGTTGGTGCGAGCGCGTTGTAACGCCTCGTCACAAAATATAACACTCAGGTTTTTATGATGACTGCCTTTGGTGAAAAATCGATAACATTATTATTTGATGCTTCACGCATCATATCATCGATAATTATAAGTTTAGCACGTGGATCACCAGCATAATCTGACGTTTATGGCAGACCTTCATGAAAATCTATCGACATTCCGTATTCTGTATAAGCAGACTTCCACTCTGAATAATAAAAAATAATTCTCTCGAACGGCTCACTGCTCATAAGTGAGATATTCTTTAGAAACTTCTTTACAAAAAATGTTTTACCACAGCCCGTAGGCCGGCAAATCATCGAGGTCCAGGGATGTTTCCACCGTGTGTCCATTGGCAATACGTCAGTTCTCCAGAACCCATCTCTACACAGACCCATCTGTACACGAGCATCTGTACACCATTTTTTTACACGCGTTTAATTGAGCACAAGTAAATCGGATAATATATTTACCGACTGGCAATTTTGCGTTGAGCCGGCAAAATAGATATGCGACAGAGTTTTCGTCAATTGCAGTGGGAGTGCGATTTACCATCGGAAGATTAGCGTCGGTGTCGAGATGGGTCTGTGTAGAGATGGGTCTGTGTAGAACATCGTCGTGTACAACTTGTGTCGTGTCGAAGGTTCGTCGTGGCAAACTTTACCGGGCCGTACTCGCGTTGTGTAGAGATTTGTCGTTACAAAATGGTGCCGTGTCGAGATTTACCATTTCGATCTTGTGCTACGAAGAAATTTGCTGTGTCGAACTAGTGCTGTGAGCAGATTGATGGTGCCCAGAGTATGCTGTGCAAAGTTTTGTCATAACGATTACTGACGTGATCAATTTTTCCGTGTCGAACTAAATTTCCGCAAGGTTTCGTCGTGACAAGGTGATCCGTTTTAAATTCCGCTTTGTCAAGTTCGTGTTGTGTACAATTTCGTTGTGCTCAATTAAACGCGTGTAAAAAAAATGGTGTACAGATGCTCGTGTACAGATGGGTCTGTGGAGAGATGGGTTCTGTAGAACTGACGTATTGCCGTGTCCATTTGAGCGAATGAATAAATATGCCTTGATGATACCTGTAATAAAGATAATAAACGAGGGAAGAGGTGTGACGCATAACATTATTATTATTTTATTTAACGAGAATATTCTTTTACAATATCTTACATTTTTGTAGTTCACGTAAAATTAGCTGATGTAGCCGTAAGGAAGTGAGCTGTATAAACCGTTGGGTCTTCGCTTAACACTCGAGGGCATGCACGACTTCCTTTCAGACCGTGTGACAACCTGATGAAACGCTGTCCGTCGAATCGCATTATAACGCAGTACAATAGGATCCTCTTTTTCACCTGTTGTAAAGGAGCGTACGGATTTGTAATTTATGAGGGCACTGTTTGCAAAATTGAGTGTTATGCCTTTTACCTTACAAACTTCGTTTTCCACGCCGTCCGGGGTATTTACTATAAAAGCGGAAAATTCTGGACCGCTCGAAACGAACGATTTTATGTAACTACTCTCACCGTAAGAACCGAGCTCGTCTGTTAAATCCCCGAGAAGCTGTCCTGTCGGTGGCTCTTATTCTGTCGGGTCTTTCCGCGTAACGTAAATGACCGAATCAGTATCGCAAAACAGAGCACGGCGCCCTAGCTGCTTGAGGTAGCTATAAAGCTTTAACCGCGCCTGAGCTGTGGTGTACGCTGCTATCACGGCATTTGCTATACTAGACGGTACCACGGCCTCATCGGTTTTCGTATAATTTACATAAAGTATTTTATTATTTACAGGTAATATACCGGTAATTTCGTACTCGGGACTATTTAACAATTCCATGAGTTTTTTACGCGTTGACACTATCTCAGTCTGTGGTAGATTTTCCCTTTGTCCGAATTTTCCCCAAAAAGAGTTAAGGCATAATTTTGCTACAGATCGCAATCCAGGTTTTTTTGTTATATTCTCGCGATTAAGTTTTATACCCTCAGCACTCTCAAAAGATGCAATGTAGCGATATTTAGCCTGCTCATCCTCCAGGCAGTTTTCAGGCCAGCCGCTGGCCTCTTGCTTAATCGAAAGGAAAGTATTTATATACTCAACAAAAAGTCCACCCTCCCTGGTATCTCTATCATACTGTGTTATTTCATACTGCCAAATTTCATCCACACGCATTATTGTGTATCCACACGAAACGGCTTTTCGAAGCTCGTCGACCACCCATGTACCTTCAAACATACGCTCAGCCGCATTCTCATGTGTGCACTCTTCTTTATTCATTATCTCTCAACAGCTACGACACAAACCAAATAGTAAACGTTAATGCATTCGCACGGGTAACACAGGATGATAGAGATTTCGCGGCACCAATACGGTACATTTAACAAGA
This sequence comes from Ephialtes manifestator, assembly GCA_963970395.1. Classification (NCBI taxonomy): domain Eukaryota; kingdom Metazoa; phylum Arthropoda; class Insecta; order Hymenoptera; family Ichneumonidae; genus Ephialtes; species Ephialtes manifestator. The sequence continues at coordinate 10,915,295 of OZ019979.1, forward strand.
CCTTCAACACGCGCTAGGTCGGTATTATCAGCACCTGTCAACTCTACGCATTCATCCCCTACATATGCACGCGGATGGCCCACAGGATATTTGCCGTACTTGCATATATAAGGATACAGAGAGCAAACGTCAACATATCGTATTTGCTCACCGTCCTTTACATCATAGAGTGTGACCATGTTTTCCGTACGACCCCCGAAAAAAGCGTCGCGTGGATTGAGAGGTTCTATGCTAGCTAGAGGGTGATCACGCACAAAAGCACTCATCTCGGGGTTCTCTTTTAGAATACGATCATATTCGCACTCCCATATTTCTGTCAGTACGTAGCCTCTAGCACGGATTCTATAAGACACAGCATTAGTTGTCTCAAGACGTTCGTTCATCGATATATCATCCTTATGACGCTTATAGTCTCTATCACCAACGAAACAGTCGGGGCAACCGTGCCAGTAGCAACCGTGAAATTGTAATACATGCGCCTCGTTGGCGCTTTCATAATAGCCATCTACCAGTAGATTTTGAGGTAGTTTGAATTCGCGCGAACGTCCTGCGTGAATAATACGTTGTCCTAGAACTCGTTCCATCCACACGAGCCAGGTGACCGCTTTTTTCGATTGGTTGTGAGCCCACCGATAGCCCCCGTTTGGTATAACGCCGATCGTGTTACTTTTCAAAAAGTTTTTACGGAAAATCGGAAAACAAGCTGATACTATTGTTGTGCTCTCACTGAATGGGCAAACCCTACCACTTTTCATGAACATGTCTCGAAAAACCATACACGCCTGTCTTAGTATTATAACATCGTTCTTGCAGTAACTTACAATCGCTTTCGACAAATCAAACACGTAATTGGCTGCTTTGAGGTCATTGTACCATGTGGAAAACCGTTTGTGCTCGGCACTGCGCATTGTATCAGGAGAGTAGTAATCAATATGAGGCAATTCTCCTATATAATTTTGATTTCCAGGTGTGTTGAATAGATGTGGGAAAGAGCCCTTAACAATTTCATCCTTTAGCCCAAATGCTTTAGATAACGCGCTTAGAGGCATGTGAAAGTAGTGCAGACTGCCGAGAAACACTAGCTTGGCCACGCGCATGGTAATTATCTTTGTGCCGTTCATTATTAGAGCAGGGAGTTGTGTCTTTTTTTCATCCACCAAATAGCGAAGAATGAACTGAGCATCGAAACCGCCTGCATTGTGTGCTATTAAAATAGTCTTCGAAAAGCCGCTGATCTCTTGCATACCTAGCTCCACCAATTTTTGTACAGAATTATCTCTAAATATAAATTCATGCACACCGCAACGTTCACACGGTTCGTCTATAGAACGCTCGCCATAACATAGCGTGCAAACGCGTTGAGCTACACAGAGATTAGGCTGATGTATATAGGTGTTAGGATCTCCTTTCACAGACGAGCACTGTTGCGTTTCAAAATCGTAAAAAATAAATATATATTTTTTTGGAGGGCCAGCCACGCAAACCGGAGTCATAAAACACTGGTGATTATAAGGTTGATTGGAATTACACGTTTGGCAGAAGCCCACGCCACATATATGTTTCTTTTTCTCCATAGGCCATATAGAGCGAAAACAGCTGTGACAACGCTTAAGACGCTCACAAACAGTGCTTATTCTATGACGTCCGGCCGCTGGCGGTCTGTGTTGTCTATAACAGGCCTCTCCGTAAAAATCACGGTTACAAGCTACACATCTGATTGTATTGTTATACCCCGGGTACAACGATTATGCATGATTGTTACGTGTGTTTAGAATTACGCAATAATCACACTCATGCCGAACGACATTCGTGCGGACGAGTCGCTCGTTGCACCAAGCGCACAGGCAGACATCATTGGGCAATCAGTGCGTTTGGACTCGGCGACTATGCTATGCACCGTGTCAGCGTTTTCAGCAACGAAGATTCTACAAGACTGCATCAATACAGTAATTGGAGCATTCGATTCTTAATATTGATGTTTATGGATAAAGATGTTTTTAATAACATAATTGAGACACTGTTCTCTGTCCATATATAAGGAGCAGAGACCAGTCAATCGACAGTTTGATATAACTCCTGATGCTGTGCGGTTGGTTCTGAGTAATTGTGTTCCGAGTAACCGAGTTTATTAAGTTTCGTTAACTATAACAAGAGAATGCGATTGAGGATATTATTATGAATTGTTTGAGCATTGTGTTTTTTGGTTAAACTTCATTTGGGTTCCAACCTTTCATTGGTAAATATCCCTTTATTCATCGAAGTATTACTTCATCGCCACAACTCGGAGTAGCTACCTGGGTTTGGCGGCATAACATTGGTGGCAGCGGTGGGATAACCAAAGTGAACTCCTTCAGGGGAAACCAAGGTAGAATAAGTAAAAATATTTATCGCTATAAATTTAAATCGTTAGTACCTGCGTACGAGAGATTACACGTGACATCACTCGTACGTGGTTCTGAAGCGCAAAGCAGAGTCCACAGTGAACCAACGACTAGGACGTCGAAGTTCAAAAGGTCCAGCAACCAGGAAGGTCTGCGTGGACAACCCATTAATAGGAGACGTCAATGGGAATAGAACCAACCCCGAGGAGAGCTGCAGTAACCTCGTCGTACGTCACCAAGAGAAGGGACGTCGAGCAGCATCAGTAAGAAGGAAGCAAGCCAAACGGACCCCGAAGGCCGACAGATTAACACACCTCATTCTACTGAGGAAGTAGAAAGCTGTACTAGAACACCAACCAGAGAAGGACCAGGACCAACAGAGGAGTTAGCAACTGCACTAGCCGAGATAGCACGGCGATCGAGGGAAGCACTGGAAGCACTGTCACCAGAAGACGGTCAGGACAACGGTGTGACTAGCCCAAATCCTTTGTTTCGGGTGAATCTAAAACGAGGAACAACATTCAGGGACAAGGACGGATTAGGGGATCTGGACGAAAGTATCTTCGAATTAAATCCGAAAATGGCAGACGGTCCATCAATAATAAATACAGCGGAGGACGAGGAAATCCGCATGGCAGGGGCCATGGCAGGCCTAAAGGACCCTGAGAAATGTGGAAAATCAGATGGCGGTCCAGAAGACAGCATTGCAGGTGTTTTTGGAGAAAGCAGCGGGACATATACCCTGCCGAGGTTCTCTTTTCCCCCAGTAAAAAGAACGCTGTTCGAGGATTCTCGGCGTACCACGGAAACCGGCGAGGGAGGACGTCGCGGGACTGCATTTACGGGGGAAGAGATATCAGTCGCTCCAGCACGGCAGTAACGGGAGGTTGATGCGAGGCAAATCAAGGTATTAGAAGAGTTGGTGGAAAATTTGCGACAGGAGAAAATGCGAAGAATGGCGGATCCACCACCACCGCGCCCAGAATGTCTTCGCCGACAGTCGCAACCGTTTCTACCAGCTGGAGAAGAACTTGAATACCTCGAGTTGGGATTGGCATTATGAAGCATAAAAGGTTTCGACGGTAATGATCCAAGTAAGTTAGATGGGTTCATACTATCTTGTGAACCTCTTTGGGATTTGGTGCGACCTCGGCAGCGGGATACTTTACTCGCACTCATACGCAGTAGTAAGTTGGAGGACAGGGCGACGCGGGAAATGAAGCATAAAACCATAATTACGTTGGGCGATTTGAAGGTCGAATTAGAGGCATTGTACGGGAAGCGGAAATCACTCGCCTCTCTTCAATATGAATTTTGCATGTTGTGGCAAGGCGCGAAGGAAACCGTCTCAGCTTACGCAACAAGAGTTGAAAGATTAACCGTCGAAATGGTCGAAAAATTGTGCGACAGTACAAAGGCGCGAGGGGCACGATACGTCGAGGAGGTCACCAGGAAAAGCGCGCAGATGAATTTTGAGAATGGGCTTAACAAGGATGCGCAAACCATTGTGCGATCTCGTAATTACCCCAGACCCTACATGAGTCGATTGTGGGAGCCATGGAGGTGGAGAAGATGACCGGTATTCGCCCGGGAGGAGGTCATAAGGACGGGGACGGTTCCCGTCAAACCCTGCCGGCACCAGAGCCAGGAAAATGTTTTTCATGTGGGAAAACGGGACACATTGCGCGAGACTGTAGAAGAAGCACGGGGCGATTCAGTCTCCCGGTACCAAGCCCCACTCGAGAGGTCAACTGCAGGAAGACAGGACACGTATGGAAGGACTGCAGGTCACGGCTACAGCGGCAAGGGAGGAATCCGAATTACCGAAATGAAGACAATGATAGGAATCATTATCCGAGGATGGCACAGGAGGCAAACAATAAAGTGGTCACATTGGGGTCATTGGTTGCCAATTCAGGAGCACCATTCGGGGATTCTGAGAAGAGCGTATGGAGTACGTCATCGGAGTAGCACCTTCGAATTTCCAAAATTGAAGTGAATAGTAGATATTCGAGTTAAGATTCAAGAAAAAGCGAGAATATGGGTACAATTCTGCAGTTAAAAAAAAAGAGAGAGTAAAAGAATTTTCATTTTTTATTTCCAAAGAGATGCCCTTTTCACAATTGGGTAAATGGATTTTTCTAAAAATCTGTGAAAATATTTTCATCTGTAATGTGGGGAAAAATGAATATTGTCAAGTCTATGGAAGTTTGCGAAACGGTAATCTCAGCGAGCCAAGTGATAACAATTCTGATAAACCAAATAATAACAATTTTCACAAACTAGATGTTAATAATTTGTGCAATTTTAATATTCGTGTTGACGAGTAATAAACTACGGCAATGAAATTATGGGAATTTATGCATTAAAGGATAGCGATTTTCAATAATTGTCATTTTTGCGTTAAAGAATAATACGTTTGGTAAAGCAAATAATAGTAATTTTTCAATGAAAGATAACAATTTTCGTAAAAGGATGTCATTTTTACGTTAAAGAATAGCAAATTAAGAATAACATATAAAAAGTTAAATAATAATGATTTTTGGGAGCAACGCGATAATAACTTTTATGCATTGACTAATGGAACATTGTGTTAGATGAATAGATTACCTTATGTAGTGTCATGTGAGTAAGAGAGAAATTTAAAACTCGTATGGAGTAACGGGCAACAGATTTTTGTGCGAATATGAGTTAATTGAGATGTCTATTCAGTAAAGGAATAGGTACAATGTATCGTAAAAGCAATTATCAGTAAGATAAATCGCGGCTAAACTTGAATGAAATGCAAAATAATTTCAAATCGTGATATTTTATATTGGGAAATATGACTTTCAAAATAAAAGCTAAAAACACGTAAGCTAAGAAGAAGTTAGTGTTAACAGGGGAAATCGTAATTTCAATTTGTTCGTAATTTGTAACGTAAATCGTAATTTCAATTTGTTTACAGTTCGAAATTTCGATTTGTGCAAGATTGTAGTTCGTAACTTGCAACGTAATACGTAATGATAATTTGTTCATTTTGTAATGCATGATTAGTAATTTTAATTGGGAGTACATCGGAATACATAAAAGTGTGAATTTCTGCGAGATGGGTAGTTGATATACGTGCACGCTTGGAAGATATATTAAAAACAGCCCGTCCAGTCAGACAGACAAATCGTAGTGTGAAGGCAACATTAATTTCACTTGGCGTCGAGTCGCTATCGCGACTCTTGATTCTATGATTCCATGTTCTATAAAAGGTTAGAGATATTACGAACCTCGAAATACGGTAATATATTTTTGGGCTACATGTACCTCAATGCGATGGGACTTTTTTTTTGTAACAGCATATAACATTGGTTGGTTTTGGGGTACGATAAAGCTACAAGCGTAAGCGTAATTCGACACCAATAGGGTAATCAACAATACGGCCTAAAACACACATAATGGGACTAATGCTAGGCTAAAGAAGCATTTTTCCGATACTGATAACGTTTGGAAAGTATTTAATTTATTGGGAAACGTCAATTAAATGCGTAGAATGGGATTTTGTTTGTAATGAATGAGCATTTTTGAGCAATGAAGTTGTCAAGGGTGCCGGGTAAAGTATATTTAAAAGGAAACAATGGGTCAAAATGTCTAATCGGGAACGAAGGGATTTGTTGAACATCAAACCCATAATTTGTTCCATTGGTTGTCAGAAATTCCATTTTTCTGGGGGTCGCGAATATTTATCTATTTAGTTAATTTATCTGAAAACTAAGTTTTAGATAAATAACTTCAGTTAAATTCGGTCAAATTCTGTTAAGGATACGTTCATTTTCTCAAAACGATAGTAGCAGTACGACTAACGCAAGGTATGTAACGCAAAATATGCTTCATCAAAATGACTCATTTATAAAAACATAACGAATATTAATGTGATCCTAGAAAGAATAGATACTTGGCGTCAAGGTACTACAATATCACTTTTGTATGAAATATGGTATCAGATAACCTTAATTTTGCGAAAGGTAACACAAATTTTGCATTGTATAACGTATAAAGGGTCTACGTTGTAACGTGGTAAAATTTTCATGCTTCACGCAAGCTCCTCACGATACGACGACTCCCGACAGATCCGTAGGGCCTCATAAGAACAACGAATATTATTATTAATTTCCGCTTATTTTTATTTCTTTTTATCATGTACGAGAGACGAGGAAACATCGACGTATACTCTTCGAATTTTCTACGCCATATTCCCTCCGAGCAGCGAGATAGAGTTGCTTACGAGACGCCACCCACTCCCTGAAACATCGAGGAAGTCGCCGTGCACGAGGAATGCAAGAACACCTATGAAAACCGCCGTCTATTGCGTTGCGTTACGCTTCCTAATTTGGACTTCGCGCGCCAGAGGCGCCAACCGTTTATCGTTTCCAAAAGATCGCGAAAAGTTAGAGTTGGCCGCCTGATTTTTCGCCGGCGAATTAATTAGAGTAGGGATGAGAAGTCTCGTGCTTCCATGAGCGACGCTTCTCGATGCTGTTCCGAGGAATACGTGGTGACGCGAGGAGCTTAGCGTAGCAAGAGTATCCGAGCATTCGATTCGGCATTCCCGCAGGAAGATCATATTTGAGGAGGAGAGATAATATTTCGTTATTATTTACAACTGGTTGTCGAGGTAAGCCCCGTCTCTTCTCAGTTTATGTCTAACAGATAAATATCGGGGACGACGATACTTCGCGTGTGATCGAGCCCGCGAGCTTATTTTGTTTGTGATTTTGTATTGTTTAAGTCCCGCGTAGCTTTACGGCGAATTTGTTGTTCTCGCGAGGGTTAAATTAATTATAAATGATCTTACTGTCGGGAGTACTGCCAGGAACATGCCATTTTCGTGTTTCTTTTGTTATTTCCCTCGTATATTCGGGAATAGTTACTGTGCGCGGGAACGATTATTTTGTCCGAGTGAGTGTGCTTTGCGTAACATCTTTCTGTTGTAAGCAGTGGACTGAGTAGCTGCATTTTTATCGGGGAGAGCGTGCGTGTCGCGAAAAGTATGTAAAGTTGTTTGACGCGAGTGTAAGAATCGTTCCCGTGGCACGCTGTAAGTGTGAGAGAGAGAGAGAGAGAGACGGTCGAGAGCGCGTCGCTTAGCGAGAATGAGAGAGAAGCGCGCGATCTCTTTTCCTTCAAGTAAAATATATTGTCTTAAATCGGATTTCCCTCGTTAGTCCCTCGTTTTGGAGAGAGGGTACTTGGGGTTTTTCATTTTATTGCTTATCTAACAAGTCAGGTGGATCCGCCGAGCCATCCTGAAAGAATTAGAAGCTATTAATCGTTTTGACTATTTGCAAAATATAATTCCCGCTCTCTCTCGTGTGTGTGTCATAGCGTGTTGGTGCGAGTGCTGAGAGCCGCGCCGTGCGGTACCTCACAAAGGTCATCGAGGCCTATTGATAAAGTCGTGGGAGAATTATTTCCTTTCTCCCTCTTAATTTGTTAAATTAAAATAAAGAATATCTTTTGTTATTTTGGAACTCCCTCGAAAAGATTGACTAATGGTTGTTTTATTTTCTGCACGAGAAGAGCTATCAGAATCCCGCCACTCTACATTTCTTGACGGCTGCGGCTAGTCCGGCAAAGCAGCTTGGTCCCTGAACATCGCGAGTTTTTCCCGGCGCGTAATATTTTTCGCGCCTAGCGCCCTGGGTAAAAATAAAGGGAAAAGCTCGGGACCTTAGCTTTGTAGTGCGTTTGGCATTTTTGGGGAAATTTACACTACAACGTATATTTATTTATTTATAACATATTGGACACGTGGGAAGGAAAAAATTGTTAGTTGTTAACGATAAAATCCGACAGGATTTAGGAAATAGTGTATTTTAAAACTTAAACTTAGTTGTTCGAAGGGCTCGTGGTGTCCAGATGTTTAGCGGTATGTCAATGTGATAATTCCAATAACTACCTTTGATGTACCAAATATTAGGTTTATAAAGGTGGGGAAATTACCGGTACGCGTCAGATACGCATTCGATTTTATTGCAGGCATTTATAACCGTGAAACCTGTCAATTTTTTTTTTGTTCACGCGGTATGTGTACATCGGTGGATATTTTATAAGGAGCGGTGGACTTTTGACAATTGTTTTTACATAATAAATTAACGCATAAATGAATATGTAAACGATGGTTGTTACAAGTGAATTTTAGGAGAAAAGAAATTTGCAATTTTTTTTCTTTTTAAGGGGAGGGAGTCAGGTCAAAATAATTAAATTTGTAAATTCAATATCATCCAAATTCTCTTGCATATAAAAATGATCAATGAACTATATTGTTGGTACTCGATGAAAGGATTTTTTACTGCCATCTGACTTGCGTATGCCTTTCCATATTATCTTAAGCAAAGGTCTTAGGTTTTCCACTCTGCGCGTGATTCAGACCAAACTGCTAGGCAGATTGGGCTAGTTGATGTCTCATTTTCTTCTTCATAAAAAGATACACCGGCTAAATGGAGCAAAATATTTTTTTTTTATTCTGAAAGCAAAATTAATAACTGATTTAGAAAATAGCATAAAATTTATTTAGTAATAATTATGTCACTTGAAAAATATTACCTTTTATTAACTTTTGCTCCATTTAGCCGGTGTATCTTTTCATGAAGAAGAAAATGAGACGTCAACCAGCCCAATCTGCCTAGCAGTTTGGTCTGAATCACGCGCAGAATAGGTTTAAAACCAAGTTTCGGCAAATGGCATCTAAAGCTTACCACTCAAATAAAAATGTTTATGCTGTTTTCACCTTTGGGGCACCTTAGTACCTTTAATGAACAAAATAAAAATATTATTTGCAAGTCAGATTACAGAATATTATTAATAATGTTATTAATAAATGTTTTTTTTTTACAAATAAATAAGTAAATGAATGCATAATTTGAAAAAAACCTGTAAATAATATGGGGATGATCACTTTTATTGACAACATCACTGAAAATTTATCCAATGTTGACAAATTCACGTATGTGCTGCACGAACATTAAATCATCACTTCATAACAAATTTACATATCTGATCACTTCTAATGATTGATGATTCTGCTTTAAACACTATTGATTGAAAAAAAACCGTAAATGGCCAACAGAATCAAACTAATAACATAATATGAACGAAAAATAAAAACGTCAATTCGAGGTTATGCATCTCGCAAGTAGCAGAAGTAACTTCTCGAGGCAGTAACACGCTGCGCATGCGATACGTGCTAAGATATCACAGCGCATGTCCCATTATTCGCGCGAATTCGAATATAATGTAAGTGTTACGTGTTGCGTTGAAGACATTACACTCTCATCGCGTCATTTGTATCGCGTTTCGCTAACTGATTCAAAAAATGGTAAACAAATAAAAATTTATTTACAAATACGTAATAAACTTTTTATTATATAGAAAAAAATCATTAAAAAACAGGTATATTGCAGAAATCGGCCATTTTTTCGCATTCACCCTTAATTATTTTGTGTGAACAAAAAATCGGCCATAATGTCTGCATATAACAAAAATAAATAAATAAAATAATTTAAAATTCAAATATAATATTCTGGTGATTTTTACGACTTTTGAGAAAATTAAATATGAATGGTACCGTAGAAACTTAGCCATTTTTGCGAATTCCGGCTTATAACTTTACTAATAGATCGATTACATGGAAATGAATGTTTTCACAGAAAAAAAAAATAATCGACTTTTTTTAATTTTTGACCTGACTCCCCCCCCTTAAGGGGGGAGGGATGTTGTACCTCGGGTACAACGATTATGCATGATTGTTACGTGTGTTTAGAATTACGCAATAATCACACTCATGCCGAACGACATTCGTGCGGACGAGTCACTCGTTGCACCAAGCGCACATGCAGGCAACATTGGGCAATCAGTGCGTTTGGACTCGGCGACTATGCTATGCGCCGTGTCAGCGTTTTCAGCAACGAAGATTCTCCAAGACTGCATCAATACAGTAATTGGAGCATTCGATTCTTAATATTGATGTTTATGGATAAAGATATTTTTAATAACATAATTGAGACACTATTCTCTGTCCATATATAAGGAGCAGAGACCAGTCAATCGACAGTTTGATATAACTCCTGATACTGTGCGGTTGGTTCTGAGTAATTGGGTTCCGAGTAACCGAGTTTATTAAGTTTCATTAACTATAACAAGAGAATGCGATTGAGGATATTATTATGAATTGTTTGAGCATTGTGAAATATATTATTATTTAGCAATAAATTATTTCTTCATTAAATCCTTTGGTTAAACTTCATTTGGGTTCCAACCCTTCATTGGTTAATATCCCTTTATTCTTCGAAGTATTACTTCATCGCCACAACTCGGAGTAGCTACCTGGGTTTGGCGGCATAACAGTATCACCTGCGAGTGAGTCACACGGCGGTGATTGAAAACAGCGCGGACATTTTTTCTGTAAACATCTATGATTCTCACGTCGGTATTGTGCATTACAGATAGCACAAAATTGTAAGCTTCCGACAGCACTTCTGAGATTTAGAATAGGTTGAAAGTGGTGCAAACGTTCGTAATAGAGAATATACAGGGTATGCTGAATTGATCCCGCGGTAGCTAGAACGGTCTGTGTATCGTCAAACAAAGGCACTTCGCGACGACCAAGCGTGAGAAATTAAAAAACTACTATGGCTATACCATCTCTAGCCAGATAAGCCTGGTAGTGTTTTAGCTCGCGTATACCGCAACCATTTCTAGGTATCCTGATATTCGCGGCTCTTGTAAGTTCGTGTGCTGCCTCTCTTTGAAGTAAGCCATTAATTTGTCTGATACGTTGCCAATTAGCATGCAGTGATCCTGTGCGTATTTCACCCCTCTCAACGTATGGGCGAGCTGCTACTAGCGAGCGCGGTAAACACAAATTATCGGTATTTCGGATCGTTAGAATAGATTTTTTTGCCGCACCCTCGTGTGTTAAGCCTTTTCTACCTTGACCCACCACACCCTTAACAATACATGTTGTTATACTACAAGAATCATCGATATTAAGAGAAGATAAGTAACGCTAGTTATTAATTGCCATATGTCTTGAAATACATAGTCCCTGACGGGACGGAAGGAAAGCCATACGGGCCCGTGCACTAAGCTAGTTACTGTGAACGATATACCTGCGTAATCACCGCCTTCGGAGGAGCTGGTGATATGCGTTAATAGATCCCTGAATGCTCCTTCAAGCCAGCTCACAACGCTAGTTCCGACAGTCGGTTGGAGTATGCGCAGAGTCGTTTCGCGGCCCCGTAGCTTAACACGCTTGATGTAGCGCGTGAACTCTTGAATAACCTCAAAGCGAACTCCGGGTGGCTGAATAGTACCGTAAGACGCATAGTTCGCAGTACGGCGTGGCCTACCCATGCCCGTCTGTACTTCTGAAAAAGAAAAAAACATAAAATATTAGAAAAGAGTGGGGGGGGGGCTTCATAAAACTCATTAAAGTTAAGTAGCGTTAGTGTACCTCTTATTAAATTTGGTACATCTACGAGGAATCTTCTTTTGTCACGTACCCTGTCGCAAAATATTTCAACTTACACTCCATATATACGAAAAGTAAGGGCATATGAAGCATTTTTACCTGAGTCGCTTGAATGCATGAGGTGTTGAAACCAGTCGTCGACCATTAAGAGGGCCCTCTCAGCTGGTGGTGCATCCTCCCTCTCAAAGTTCATCGGATGCGCATCGAGGTTTTCAGGAGGGTATACAGCTAACTGGTTTTCCGCAAAGTTGTCGATATTTTCCTCATCTTCTTATTTGACATTACCATGCTCTATATTATTATAATGAGGCATATCACGGTGTTCCTTATCTATAGGGCTGTTAGGATTATTCAAATCCTGCGATTGGCATGGCTCTTCTTCTTCTTCTTCTTCTTCTTCTTCTCGATGAGTTCTATGCTCCGTCACTTGTTCTAAAGAATTAATAACGAACACTTTTACAATTTTACAATGAAAATAAATGGTAATTTATAACCGTGTATTTATACTCACGTTCATCGCCGGACAATGTTGAGCAACCTGAACTGCTCGGGATCTCTATCACATCGTAAATTGGTGTTATCGTCATATCCAACGGGTTAGCTGCGGCTTCTTCTTCTACCGCTAAAGGTAAATTGTTCTGCTCAGTTTCTTTATGATTATTATCATCATCTTTGTCTGCGTTTTCTTCCCCCTTTTCTAATGCCTGATTCTTAAGCACTACTTCTTCAGCAACACAAGTCCCTTCTTCTCTAAGGGCTGGCTCTTCATTTCCACTTTTTATTTTTGCCAACGATCGTGCCTAAGGAGTCGCACTGGCCCGTAAGAGAACTTTCTTTTCGCGCAAAAACTCACCGGTGCAAATAATGTTTTTCGCCCCGAGAGAGGGGAAAAATAATTTTCATACTTTTTATTTTCAATTTTTCCACTTTTTATTTTTGCCAACGATCGTGCCTAAGGAGCCGCACTGGCCCGTAAGAGAACTTTTTTTTCGCGCAAAAACTCGCCGGCGCAAATAATGTTTTTACTGCCCGAGAGAGGTGAAAAGTATTTTTCACACTTTTTATTTTCAGTTTTTTCCACTTTTTATTTTTGCCAACGATCGTGACTAAGGAGCCGCTCTGACCCGTAAGAGAACTTTTTTTTCGCGCAATAACTCGCCGGTGCAAATAATGTTTTTCGCCCCGAGAGAGGGGAAAAATAATTTTCATACTTTTTATTTTCAATTTTTCCACTTTTTATTTTTGCCAACGATCGTGCCTAAGGAGCCGCACTGGCCCGTAAGAGAACTTTTTTTTCGCGCAAAAACTCGCCGGCGCAAATAATGTTTTTACTGCCCGAGAGAGGTGAAAAGTATTTTTCACACTTTTTATTTTCAGTTTTTTCCACTTTTTATTTTTGCCAACGATCGTGACTAAGGAGCCGCTCTGACCCGTAAGAGAACTTTTTTTTCGCGCAATAACTCGCCGGTGCAAATAATGTTTTTCCTCGAGATTGCTGCTTCTCATTGTCTGTCTCACTCTAACATATGAAAACATGCGTTAGCATGTGAGAGAGAGAGAAAGAGCTTAATAAGATATTTCACAGTAGACTTACTAACTGTAGTATGTTGCAATGAACTATAGCACACAAAATAAATGTACCATCTTGTACCGACCAGTGTTTATGGCTAAAATATGATGCTTAGGTAAACGAAAATTGTTGAATTCTCTCAATCAATGATTGGGGACATTCTTTCAATATTTAATAATTACATTCGAGCTCACAAGTTCAAATGTTTTGGAAAAATCAGAAATTTCGTTATATCTCGAGAACGGTGGGGGGGTCACGCTCGGTCTTATGAAGCTGAACCCATACCTCAATGTCAATTATATTGACAATTAAGAATAATGATTATTATTTCTGATTTTCTCTCTCTCAAATTGCCTCTATCACTCGGCATCGAAAATTCATTCATTATTATGGTCACCTTCACTGCATCTCTCTCATAGGCTGCATTGCTAGGCGAAATACGCTGATGCTATTTTCTTAAAAAAGAAGTAGTGACGCTGAGCGAAGAATGAAATCTATATAAATGAAAAGAAGAAAAAGCTGAGGTATGCGGTATGACCCGTAGCAATGCTCTTCATTTGCATCTTCGTGTTCTTCTTCTTAACCGTACTGCAGAAGAGTGATATCGTCTGTGTAGTCGCACGCGTGGCTGACACTGCACATTCCAATACCGTCTCGCATTCTATAATATTAGAATAATATTTTATTCACTTCTTCGCGTTTCAAAGAAGTCGTCTCAGAGCGCTCGCTAATTACTACTCAAGACATGTAATATTTTCGCTGCATTGTTGTACGTTATCTTAGCGTATAGTCCTACAGGCGGCGCGTGGCACAGTAACAGCTATATTGTCCTCGCGAGAAGATGTTTGCTGATGCAGCATGTAATAACATGATGCCTCAATTGAGCTGCAGCATCCACATCTGTCAGTGTTCTTCTCGCCATCGGAGTCTGCACATCGCATTTAATAAGCTCGGTCGTAAAAAAGTAAAAGTGAGGAAGAAATTATTAGAAGAAAAAGTTAAAAATTGTGCATTGCGTTAAAAAGTTCATTTGTGAAAATGTAAAAGTGAAGGAGAAATTATTCTAAGAAAAAGATTTAAAATTCTTTGAATTCGCGTCATTTGTTTTTTTCGTTCTTTGTTTTCGGGACTTTGTATCGAAAATTTCGAAAAATGTATCCGCGCGTTTCGGAACTGTTTACGGGTGAAATGTTTATTTGTCGCTCTCTCTATATTGAGCAGAACGGAGTGGTTCATCTGCGCCTCCGTCAAATCGAGGACGCTTATAACGCGTTAGTTAATTTTTTATATAATATGTATATTGCACGAGAGGCCCGCCGATTTTACATGGGTGATCTCGGCAGTAAGAGTATGTGCGTCGTTGTCCGGAATGGGTACGCGAAACGCGGCGAAATAATCAGCTGGGATTCGGAGGACGGTTGTTCCGATATCCTATTCGTTGATACGGGTGATCGCGAAAACATTGAGCTGCGACACATATACCACCCAGTGCCATTAATATCGATGATGGCCGTTCTTCAAGTTCCTGTCGAACTGGCCAACATTGACACCGACAGCCCCACAGTTGTGGAGATAATGCGAGCGGCATGCCATGGTTGCACTATAATGGCATCGGTGCATTCGTGGGACGAGCTGGTGGACGTCGCCGAAAACGTTATTATGAATCTCGTCGGTGAAAATATTGGCTCTGTCCTTAATGAACTCATCGAGAATAACTTCGATGAAATCGCCGACGAGCTTGTTGACGATTTTGCCGCCGAGTAATCGCGAAGTTAAATCTAATATAATGTCATTAATATAAGCCTAAAATAACGTTATATAACTATATAGTATATATATACTAGGATTTTATTGTGGCTCGCGCGCTGCGCGCGCTCGCAATCTCCCCCAAAAAAAGTGCAAAGACTCCCGGGAAGTATGAGAAAAACCTCCAGGAAGTATGGGAAAGACTCCCTGGGATGTATGGGAAAGACCTCCAGGAAGTATGGGAAAGACTCCCGGGAAGTATGGGAAAGACCTCCAGGAAGTATGGGAAAGACTCCCGGGAAGTATGGGAAAGACCTCCAGGAAGTATGGGAAAGACCTCCAGGAAGTATGGGAAAGATCTCCAGGAAGTATGGGAAAGACTCCCGGGAAGTATGGGAAAGACCTCCAGGAAGTATGGGAAAGACCTCCAGTAAGTATGGGAAAGACCCCTGAAATTTTTCTAAGTCCCTCGATTCTTGACACGGCGGCGGCGGCGGCGGCGGCGGCGAGATCTTTTTATAATATAGAGAGATATATATATATATATATATATTGTGACGGGCTATTACAACGGCTCAGGGCTCACCGTGTAACCGCCGACGTCCAAATATAACGACGCCCACGCTGTAATTTTTCTTCCTTACTGGCTTACTCTCCCAGATGGGAGCCAGGTAATCTATTCTTCTCCCGATTACCAGGGAGATTCTTACCACTTCTCCTCACTATCGTCCAGCTAGCTGTAAGGGTGCAGTTCGGGGGGGGGGGGGGAAGGCATGCAAAATAATTTCTACAAACCACGCCTATTTCTTTTGTTACAAATATCAAACAATCGATAATTTATTTCTCTATCTTTCGCTTCAAGGAAAAGAAATTCGGAAACGGACTCAAAATAAATTATTCTCTCTCTTACAAATTTGACTCGTGTCCGACATTCGACGCGGATTTACCTCTTTTACGCGTTTTACAACATTGACTCGAGTCCGACAATTTCGCGAGACTGATCCACGAATAAATGTTTTCTAATTCTCAGCACAGAGATTGAAGGAGGCCGGCCTCGTGGCAATAATTCGAAGTACTTCTACAACGCGATCACTTCCGGGGAATTATTAGAATCTGGGAAGTTGCACCAAGTGCGCCTACCTTTTACTTCCCGATTCTCGTACTTAATCCCAGCCGGAAAACTCGTCCTTTGGATTCCCACTGAATTTATCACGATCCTCGTGCACTCAACTTCGCTCGAGCGCAATTTACCGATCTCTTTATTCCGGATTCTCTGACACTACGCGAGTCGTCGTATTAATCTCCGTATTCGTTTCACGTCTCGTTCTTAACTGCCTCCTCATTTTTCACGCTGTCGCGTGCCACACTCCTCGCTTCCTTGTTCGGGAGTCCTCGAGTGGGGGCATCGGCCTAATATCGACGCTCTTCGTAGATCATCGGCGTCGTGCCCTTCCGTCTCGGCTCCCCGCTCTCTCGCATCGCCGGACTTCCGAGGAGTTCCACGAATTTACTCTGGAAATAATATACTCTCGGCAGTCAACAGCTCGCAATATTTCGTACTGGACATTGTCGGTGAGAAAAGATTCGGCGGATCTCGCGGTGGCTCGAGCCTATGCTGCGCGCTCGATCTCATCAGCACCCGTTGAAGCGAGCGTGTTGTAATGTAACGCCTCGTCACAATATATCTCTCTATATTATAAAAAGATCTCGCCGCCGCCGCCGCCGCCGCCGCCGCCGCAGCCGCCGCCGCCGCCGTGTCAAGAATCGAGGGACTTAGAAAAATTTCAGGGGTCTTTCCCATACCTACTGGAGGTCTTTCCCATACTTCCTGGAGGTTTTTCTCATACTTCCCGGGAGTCTTTCCCATACTTCCTGGAGGTCTTTCCGATACTTCCTGGGAGTCTTTCCCTTACTTCCTGGAGGTCTTTCCCATACTTCCCAGGGGTCTTTCCCATACTTCCCGGGAGTCTTTCCTATACTTCCTAGAGGTCTTTGGGGAGATTGCACATTTTTGGGGGAGATTGCGAGCGCGCGCAGCGCGCGAGCCACAATAAAATCCTAGTATATATATAGTATTATAAAAAGATCTCGCCGCCGCCGCCGCCGCCGCCGCCGCCGCCGCCGCCGCCGCCGCCGCCGTGTCAAGAATCGAGGGACTTAGTAAAAATTTCAGGGGTCTTTCCCATACTTCCTGGAGGTCCTTCCCATATTCCCGGGAGTCTTTCCCATACTTCCTGGAGATCGTTCCCATACATCCCAGGGAGTCTTTCCCATACTTCCTGGAGGTCTTTCTCATACTCCCGGGAGTCTTTCCGATACTTCCTGGAGGTCTTTCCCATACTTCCTGGAGGTCTTTCCCATACTTCCCGGGAGTCTTTCCCATACTTCCTGGAGGTCTTTCCCATACTTCCCGGGAGTCTTTCCCATACTTCCTGGAGGTCTTTCCCATACATCCCAGGGAGTCTTTCCCATACTTCCTGGAGGTTTTTCTCATACTTCCCGGGAGTCTTTCCCATACTTCCTGGAGGTCTTTCCCATACTTCCCGGGAGTCTTTCCCATACTTCCTGGAGACCTTTCCCATACATCCCAGGGAGTCTTTCCCATACTTCCTGGAGGTCTTTCTCATACTTCCTGGAGGTCTTTCCAATACTTCCCGGGAGTCTTTCCCATACTTCCTGGAGGTCTTTCCCATACATCCCAGGGAGTCTTTCCCATACTTCCTGGAGGTCTTTCCCATACTTCCCGGGAGTCTTTTCCATACTTCCTGGAGGTCTTTCCCATACATCCCAGGGAGTCTTTCCCATACTTCCTGGAGGTTTTTCTCATACTTCCCGGGAGTCTTTCCCATACTTCCTGGAGGTCTTTACCATACTTCCCGGGAGTCTTTCCCTTACTTCCTGGAGGTCTTTCCCATACTTCCCAGGGGTCATTCCCATACTTCCCGGGAGTCTTTCCTATACTTCCTAGAGGTCTTTGGGGAGATTGCACTTTTTTTGGGGGAGATTGCGAGCGCGCGCAGCGCGCGAACCACAATAAAATCCTAGTATATATATGTTGTGATGAGGCGTTACAACGCGCTCGCAGCAGCGCGCTTGGTCGCGAATGCTCGCGCACCGAGACCCCGGAAAAAGTTACATAGCAACAGAATCGCTTCCCGCCGCCGAGGTCCGAACCGTTGCGAGAACAATGTATTGCCGTGTGGACTATTGATTGCAGGATCTACGAGAGTTAGAAAGAGAGGCTCGAGAGCCTCGGCGAGAGTCGAGGATGGAAGGAGCGCGAGAGAGAGGCAACGAGAAGCCGATCGACGTCGAAGACGATCGATGGCAGGCCGTGACCCCCACCCCGGACGTCCGAAGACCCCCGAACTACGAAGACCCGCACAAAGCGGAGACGAGAAGAATAGGAGAAAAGAATTTAGTCTCGTTTAGGCAGGCGATGAATTAATTAGTCTAATTTCGACAGGCCGCGCATTCACAAGAGAAGTTCGGCAGGCCTCGCGTTGAGAAGTAATCTGAGCAGTAGTTGAAAGAAATAGAAAATTAGTAGTTCGCGGACGTGAGTCTTCGTGGATCATTCCGTACAAGAAAGAAAAATAAAGTACGAACAATTACGTCGAGTCGTTAGCGTGCCCTTGCGACTACTAGATAAAGGATTTGTCACGTTCGTTATTAAGCGGTATTGAAAGACTCGGAGATAGAGCGCTCGAGCGATTCTCGCGCATATCTCGAGACACCGTGTTCCCGCGTGTGAAAATCCCGAGTGTCGTAGATCTCGGTTAGGAAAACCGATCGATTCGTGCTCGGAGAGTAGCCGCGAGGAGAATTCCAGCTAGCAAGGAGATTGAAGGAAACCGACGGACGGACTGCAGCGAAACCAGCGAACAAGGTAGGCGCACGTGGTGCACTATTATACTGTACTCAGCCGTGCTGCTGGAGGATTGCTCGTTCCCGCGTCCGGTCTTTCGGTAAATTATTTAGCAGTATATTTCGTTTGATATTTGAGAATAAAGTAGACTCGAGCGATAGCGTCGCGTGCGTGAAGATCCGCGGTACTTGTCGGACTCGAGTCAATATTGTAATATTTCTTTTGTTGTTTTTTTTTGTTATTCATTATTTCTTAATAAATCTTTTGTTACGGTTGTGAGAATTAGAAATATTCGTTCGGGTGATTTATTTTGCATGCCTCGAACTGCACCCCTTTTCAGCTAGTCGGCCGGTTTAAGAAGGAAACATCGAACGGGAAGGAAACTCCCTGGCTTTCGGGATAGAATAGAGAGCCTGGCGCCCATCAAGGTCGTATGAAATCAGGTGTTAAGTGCGGGTAAAAATCGAGTGAGAAACCTCGGGCGTCGTTATATTTGGGCGTTGGATCTTGCACGAGTGGCCGAAATACTCGTGGTAAGGGCCCGTCACAATTTTTGGCGCCCAACGTGGGGCCGTGCATAAAATTTCGGACTCATTCGGGCGAAATTTGACAGTCAGTGTGTAATAAATTTTCAGCGCGTCGAGAAAAGTTCGGAAAAATAATATTCGGTAAAATATTGATTCTCCGCGCGTAGTAAAATTTGAAAGTGAAAATTTGTAATTCGAAAAATTAAAAGTTTTATCTCGGAAGAATTCGAAGAGAATATTTCGGAAATAATATTCAGTGAAAATACTCGGTATAATATTCGTGCGGTTTGAGCGTTGCTAAGCCGAGCAAGAGTCTCCCGAGTGTCCGCGCGTAAACACTTGGGGTAAAAGTGTAAACACCGCGCGGCGAACCTTCGTAGAGCCAGTTCGAAGAGCTCGAACGAAAACACGAACGAAAAAAATATTTCGTGGTGAATATTTCTCGTTTCTCGACGCACGAAATTCGAGACCGAGAAATTAAGGGGAGGGAGTCAGGTCAAAAAAATTGATTTTGGAAATTCAATATCATCCAAATCCTGTTGCATATAAAAATGCCCAACGCACTATATTGTTGGTACTAGATGAAAGGATTTTTTACTGTCTTCTGACTTGCATATGCTTTTCAATATTATCTGAAGCAAAGTTCTTAGGTTTTCCATTCTGCGCATGATTCAGATCAAACTACTAGACAGATTGGAATGGTTGACGTCTCATTTTCTTCTTCATGAAAAGATACACCGGCTAAATGAAGCAAATGTTAATAAAAGGTAATATTTTGTAAGTGACATAATTACTAATAAATAAATTTTATGCTATTTTCTAAATCAGTGATTAACTTTGCTTTCAGAATGAAAAAAAAATAGTTTGCTCCATTTAGCCGGTGTATCTTTTAATGAAGAAGAAAATAAGATGTCAATCATTCCAATCTGCCTAGTAGTTTGATCTGAATCATGCGCAGAATGGGAAACCTAAGAACTTTGCTTAAGATAATATTGAAAAGCATATGCAAGTCAGACAACAATAAAAAATCCTTTCATCGAGCACCAACAATATACTGCATTGGACATTTTTATATGCAATAGGATTTGGATGATATTGAATTTCCAAAATCAATTTTTTTTACTTGTCTCTCTCCCCTTAAGTGACTATTTCTTCGAGAGTGTGAGCACGAGCCTCGAGTGTCCGCGCGTTAGAGACAGAAAAAAAACGTAAACACCGCGCGTCGACGTTCGGCCGAGCCAGCTCGAAGCGAGATAAGTGTATAGAAAAACTTGACTCTAGTGAATATTTCGGCTCTCGAAATTTAAGAGAGCGAATATTAAATTATTTTCGAGTGTACAGTGAAAACTTCATTAAGTGACAGCCGAAAAGACAATACAAGATGGCTGAATCGAACTATTCGGCAGGACCGACCCCTCACTCGAGTGAACGCGAGGATGGAGGGGATACGAGTGACGACACGCGCGAACGACGTCGACGTGTGATTGATCGTGCGGGATGGATCGATACGCTACCCCGCCGACACATGCGAAAATTGCTGAGACAATCGAACGCGAGTGAAGAAGGAAACGATGACACGATGCGTGATCGGTTACGGAGGTTAGAACTCCGAGAGTGTGGAATTCCTGAGGTGGAGTGGACTGAGGAAGATACAGTAACGAGGGTCAATGAGCCAGTGATACCCGAGCTCGCGGTAGTGGAAGACATGACGGAGGAAAAGATGCGCGAAACTCTTCGTGCGCTGCTAATGAATCCTTCGAGTGCTCCGGCTGTCGCGAGGAACCGGCTTCGACAGGTAGTCAGTGCAGTGATGAGAGACCCGGGTAGTTCGCGACCAGTGAGCCCGGCAGATATGTTGCGCGGAGCGATTCCCAAAACCACAGTGGGGATCTTAGGAAATGCTCGACGCGACGCCGGTACCTCCCCACCACCACCGATAGCCCAACGACGGGTAATACCAGCTGAATGGGATGGTGAAGACTATCTCGATTTTCAGCGTTTCAAATCAAGAAGCGCTAACGTGACGCTGCGTCGGAGCGAGACCTCGCGAAGAGTCCAGGAGGACGACCCAGAGGATACGCGAAATGACGCAGCTTCGCGGCGAAAATCGGGACGTCCTAGCAAACAGGTGAAGAGGGAGCGGCATAGCAAGAATGCCAGCACCCAGACGGACAGCGAGAACGACAGTGCCACACGTGGGAAACCCGGGAAAAATTCCCCCAGTCACCGACCGAGAAGTGAAAAGAAAAATCGTCCTCGTCAAATGCCGGATAAGCGAAGAAATCACGAGAAAATGGAATATTCGTGCAGCGAGACGACCGCGTCGAGTGACAGCGACGCATCGATGAACACGTGCTCGAGTAGTGCGAGCGAGACAGAAGACAGCACGTGGCGCACGGTAGAGGGTCGCAGAGCGCGCCACCGAAGACAACGGCACGAGCGCGTGACAGCGAGACCCCCGCGCAGGAACCACAGACAACGCCGCGAGCGCGATATTGGCGACGTCGCAAGAAAATGGCGACTCAATTTTTCGGGAGAAGATGACTTTGGTTGCGAAGAATTCCTGGAGCAGATGCGAGAAAAAATTATCGCGTCTGACATCCAGTATGAAGAACGCTTGCAAGTGCTCCCGGAAGTATTAAAAGGACGCGCGATCCAATGGTATCGATCGAATCGGATATATTGGGGATCGTGGCGTGAGTTTGTGCAGGATTTTCGCGCATGGTTCAGCAGTGATGGTGATCAGCAAGGGCTGAAAGAAGACATAAGGAAAAGGATACAAGGAGACGAAGAATCCGCGAAAGAGTACCTGATCTGCTTGCAGGGATTGTACAACAGGCTGCGAAAACGAAAGAGTGTTCGTCATCAACTTGATCAGGCATACGCTGGCCTCCGTCCTGAGTACTGGGATCGAATCGAGCGATGTGATTTTCGATCATATGCGGAACTCGTGAAGCGCACGTCGTGGGTAGAGCAACGATGGGCAAGAGCATTGGCCCGACGCCCCCCACCGAGTCGCAACGAGTCGCTCGCTAAAGAGTTCGCCTGGGTCGGAAAATCGCGAGCTCCGCCGAGAAGTGCCGACGCGCCGAAGCCGGCTGCGCGCACTCAATATCGACCGCCTGCGCCAAGAATCAACGCAGTGGCAGAAGAGTCAGCTGATTCAGTGGAGCCATCACCCCAAAAGCGGCGAAGACGACGAGCGTAGCGCAAGAGCGGGGGTACCGAAGTAGCCGAAGTCGAGACAGCGGCCGCACCCCAGACGTACGCTCGAGCCGCCGCACAGCAGCCAGCTCACGCAGCAGCGCCGCAGCCGCAGCGAGGAAGCGAGCCGCCGCAGCCGCAAGCGAGACAGCCGCCGAGCGGGGGAAATGCCGGGAACGTACGCTCGCAAGCGGATCGTACCGTGCAGGCTGGAGAAAATAGCCAAAATCCTCCCCGCGGATAGCTGAGCGGTTACCGTAGACTCCCACCATTCTGCCTGAATTGTGGTGAGACGGGACACTTCGGGCGAGATTGCAGAAAACCACGAGTGATATTATGCACAGCGTGCGGCCACCGAGACGTCAACAGTGCGACGTGCGGCTGTGCGTTGTCAAAAAACGCCAATCGGAACTGGCCTCCGCGGGACAGCCAGCGCACCGACTAGAAGACGACCCGCAGCAGACGAGAGAAGAGCAGACCACGATACCTGACCAGCTCTACCCCCTCCCTAGTTCCCTCCAGGGTGCAGTTCACGCCGAAAATCCGAGTATTAACGATCGCGTAATTTTAAGAGCGAGTACGTGGAGCGTTCCGCGTAATAATTTTTCAGCACAGGTAGAGGAAGTCGAAACAGGTGAGTCCCCTTACAGGTTGACTGGGATATGGACGCTGGATCGGTACAGCTCAAGTGAGTCTGAAAATGAAAATGAAATTTTTCCTGAAATTGAAAACGGAAATGTAAACATTGTCGCGATAAATGACGCGTTAGAGCCCGGTAGAGAAATATCCGCGACTCACGCGAACGACGTATGTGACACCGCGTGGAAAAATCCGAAAATAATTGAGCATCGTGAGAGCGAGACCGCGATCGAGACAGGTCTGCCCGAGCACGCGAATTTCCTCGGATCGTTTCCCCCACCACCAGAGGAGTGGCAGCGCGAGTCGGGACGAATTCGAATTTTCGTTGAGTTGCTTATCGGCGGGAAAGTACTCGAAGCGTTGATAGACACGGGTGCTACTATTTCGGTTTTCGGTCGCGTTGGAGGAGAAATAGTACGTGATTTAAGCTTGCCGCACCGAGAATATCCGCCGAGTCGAAACGACTATGTGACGATGGCTAACGGTACGCCCGAGCGAGTGATCGGAGAGGCATTATTCCCGATTGAACTCGACGGTGTGCAAAAATGGTTTCCGTCAATAATCGTGAAACATTTAAAATCGAATTGTCTATTGGGAATGGATTTTATCGGAGTTTTCGGAGTTAACGTGCACGGCGGACGTAGCACGTGGTCATTGGACGAGGTAGGGGTAGAACATCCGATCGTACGCTCGAGTGACGAGCTCGCGACACTCGGTGTTTGTTTTGGTTTACAAGAACTTGTAGACACCCAGCCAGATCATTTAAAAGAGTTGCTCGATGAAATAATACCCCTAATGCCACAAGATTTCGACGTTGCCGTGTCGCTCACGCAACATGTGATAGACGCGCCGAGCGATAAAGCCGTGAAACAGCGGATGTACCGGCGCTCTCCGGTTGTCGTCGAGAAATTACACGCCGAAGTAGACCGTATGCTCGACGGGAATATCATCGAACGTTCGCAGAGCGATTGGGCGAGTCCTCCGGTAATGGTCGCGAAACCGAATAATAAATGGAGATTTTGCGTAGATTACCGCGAGTTGAATAAAGTCACCCGAAAAGATGCATAACCGCTTCCGCGAATGGAAACAATTTTGAGTAAATTGCAAGAGGCCGTGTACATCACGACGTTAGATATGAGCGCTGCGTACCACAAATTTTAATGGAAGAGAACAGTCGCCCTTTCACTGCCTTTATCGTTGAGGGAAAGGGATTGTTCCAATTTAGAAGGATGCCCTACGGTTTATGCAACGCGCCCGCGACGTTTCAGCGGTTGATGGACCGATTAATCGGCTCCGAGCTCGAGCCGCACGCGTTCGCGTATCTCGACGATATTATAATCGTGAATCGTACGTTCGAAGAGCATCTCGAGTGGATTGCTAAAATCCTCGGGATTATTCGAGAAGCCGGCCTGATTTTAAATTTCGAAAAGAGCGAATTTTGTCGTAACGAAGTACGATACCTCGGATTTTTGGTAAACCGCGACGGATTGCGGCCAGATCCCGAAAAGATAAAGCCGATAACAGAATATCCTCGCCCGCGAAATCCGACTGAAATGCGCAGATTCAATGGCATGGTGAATTGGTATCACCGCCATTTAAAAAATATTTCGCGCGTGGCAGGACCACTCAATCGCCTCACGAGCAAGACAGTATCGTGGGAATGGACGGAAATTGAGGAGGCCGCGTTTCGCGCGGTAAAAGAAGAAATAGTGAATGCCGCGATTCTCACTTTTCCAAACTATAATATCCCGTTTATTGTTTATACCGACGCGAGCGACAAAGGTATCGGCGCGGTTTTAACGCAGAGCGGGGAGAATGGGGAAAAATTGATCGAATGCGCGAGTAGAGCGATCACAGGACCGGAAACGCGATACACAGTTACAGAAAAAGAATGTCTCGCCGTAGTGTGGTCGGTACGTAAATTTCGGCCGTATTTAGAAGGATACGAATTTACGGTAGTAACGGATCACGGCAGTCTCCGGTGGCTGCATAATTTAGTTGACCCGATAGGACGATTAGCTAGATGGGCATTCGAGTTGTCGGGATACAACATGAAGATAGAGTACCGAAAAGGCACAGAGAACGAAGCCGCGGATGCGCTCTCCAGGATGTTCGAAGATGTCGAAGTGGATTGGAGCGCATACGCGGACTCTCTGGGAGAAGCGTTCGAGATCGATTGGTACGAAGAGAGGCGCGCAGCTATTCGTAGAAATCCGCGCTCTTTTCCCGATTGGTTGATCGAAGAGAAAGCTATGTATTTTTATCGGCCCGACGCGATGAAAGAAGCGGCCGGAGAGGACTTAGACGCGTGGAAATTAGTAGTACCATCGGAAAAATGCGAGCGACTGCTAATGCAAGCGCACAATAGCGAACAAGCCGGACACCCGGGAGTAGAACGGACGTACCGACGTCTCGCCACATATTATTACTGGCCAGGGATGTATCGCGATGTCAAACGCTACGTCGGGAGATGTGTCACCTGTGCACTGCATAAAGCCAATCAAGCTAGACCGATGGGAATAATGGGACCGCGCGTAGTTGCCCAGCCGTGGGATATCGTAGCATCGGATGTTATGGGGCCGTATCCGAGATCGAAACTCGGCAATAAATATCTCATAGTCTTTGAAGATTTATTTACGCGATGGATAGAGTGCGTACCCGCGACCGCCGCGACGGGAAAAACGATAACCGATGCATTCCGCGCGCGCGTTTTATGCCGATGGGGCACTCCCCGCGTCTTCTTGACGGATAACGGAACAGAATATGTCAATCAGACTGTCAAGAAGATGACCGACGAATATGGTATTGAACGCATGACGACGCCGTATCACGCGCAGGCGAACCCGGTCGAACGCGTGAACCGAAATTTAAAAACGATGATAGCGAGCTACGTGTCCGGAGATCATAGTGAGTGGGACTCACATATCGCAGAGTTCCAATTCGCGTATAATACCGCGGTGCACTCATCTCTCGGAGTTAGCCCGGCCTTTTTGAACTTAGGCAGGGAACCGAAAGCCGCTCAACACTGGAAACGAATGGTAGGAGAAGAGGTCGCGCCGAACGCTCCCAATAGAGAAAAATGGATCGAGCGGATGAGCAGACTTGTCGAGATGCGCGATCTCGTCACAAATAAAATTCGAGAAGCGTCGCAGAAACAGGCCGCGTATTATAATCGCAGTAGAAGAGACGTGCCGCTGCACGCGGGAGACCGTGTCTATCGGAAATACCGCGTATTGTCAAAAGCAGCGAATAACATGAAGTCGAAGTTCGCGAAAAAGTACGCTGGTCCATACGTAGTCGCGAGAGTCGTGTCGCGAAGCGTAGTAGAATTGACCGATCCAGACGGCCGACCTGCAGGGAGATGGCATGTGAAAGACCTGAAATTGGTGAGTAACGTGCAAACCCCGGAACACTCGATGACGCAAGCGGAATAAAGAAAGATAAAAACAGCTTAGAAAATTGTCATTATTTTGTTGGGAATTAATTTAAAAAAAAAAAAAATGGTTTTTGCGGCGACGGAAGACGGGGAGATGTGTGGGGAGCGATTCTGCAGCATAGCGCGTTGCAATGGTGTATCGGCGTGTGCCTACCTCGCGTTAGAGCGGGTAGTTTGGCCTAGTGGGGGGATGTGACGAGGCGTTACAACGCGCTCGCAGCAGCGCGCTTGGTCGCGAATGCTCGCGCACCGAGACCCCGGAAAAAGTTACATAGCAACAGAATCGCTTCCCGCCTCCGAGGTCCGAACCGTTGCGAGAACAATGTATTGCCGTGTGGACTATTGATTGCAGGATCTACGAGAGTTAGAGAGAGAGGCTCGAGAGCCTCGGCGAGAGTCGAGGATGGAAGGAGCGCGAGAGAGAGGCAACGAGAAGCCGATCGACGTCGAAGACGATCGATGGCAGGCCGTGACCCCCACCCCGGACGTCCGAAGACCCCCGAACTACGAAGACCCGCACAAAGCGGAGACGAGAAGAATAGGAGAAAAGAATTTAGTCTCGTTTAGGCAGGCGATGAATTAATTAGTCTAATTTCGACAGGCCGCGCATTCACAAGAGAAGTTCGGCAGGCCTCGCGTTGAGAAGTAATCTGAGCAGTAGTTGAAAGAAATAGAAAATTAGTAGTTCGCGGACGTGAGTCTTCGTGGATCATTCCGTACAAGAAAGAAAAATAAAGTACGAACAATTACGTCGAGTCGTTAGCGTGCCCTTGCGACTACTAGATAAAGGATTTGTCACGTTCGTTATTAAGCGGTATTGAAAGACTCGGAGATAGAGCGCTCGAGCGATTCTCGCGCATATCTCGAGACACCGTGTTCCCGCGTGTGAAAATCCCGAGTGTCGTAGATCTCGGTTAGGAAAACCGATCGATTCGTGCTCGGAGAGTAGCCGCGAGGAGAATTCCAGCTAGCAAGGAGATTGAACGAAACCGACGGACGGACTGCAGCGAAACCAGCGAACAACGTAGGCGCACGTGGTGCACTATTATACTGTACTCAGCCGTGCTGCTGGAGGATTGCTCGTTCCCGCGTCCGGTCTTTCGGTAAATTATTTAGCAGTATATTTCGTTTGATATTTGAGAATAAAGTAGACTCGAGCGATAGCGTCGCGTGCGTGAAGATCCGCGGTACTTGTCGGACTCGAGTCAATATTGTAATATTTCTTTTGTTGTTTTTTTTTGTTATTCATTATTTCTTAATAAATCTTTTGTTACGGTTGTGAGAATTAGAAATATTCGTTCGGGTGATTTATTTTGCATGCCTCGAACTGCACCCCTTTTCAGCTAGTCGGCCGGTTTAAGAAGGAAACATCGAACGGGAAGGAAACTCCCTGGCTTTCGGGATAGAATAGAGAGCCTGGCGCCCATCAAGGTCGTATGAAATCAGGTGTTAAGTGCGGGTAAAAATCGAGTGAGAAACCTCGGGCGTCGTTATATTTGGGCGTTGGATCTTGCACGAGTGGCCGAAATACTCGTGGTAAGGGCCCGTCACAATTTTTGGCGCCCAACGTGGGGCCGTGCATAAAATTTCGGACTCATTCGGGCGAAATTTGACAGTCAGTGTGTAATAAATTTTCAGCGCGTCGAGAAAAGTTCGGAAAAATAATATTCGGTAAAATATTGATTCTCCGCGCGTAGTAAAATTTGAAAGTGAAAATTTGTAATTCGAAAAATTAAAAGTTTTATCTCGGAAGAATTCGAAGAGAATATTTCGGAAATAATATTCAGTGAAAATACTCGGTATAATATTCGTGCGGTTTGAGCGTTGCTAAGCCGAGCAAGAGTCTCCCGAGTGTCCGCGCGTAAACACTTGGGGTAAAAGTGTAAACACCGCGCGGCGAACCTTCGTAGAGCCAGTTCGAAGAGCTCGAACGAAAACACGAACGAAAAAAATATTTCGTGGTGAATATTTCTCGTTTCTCGACGCACGAAATTCGAGACCGAGAAATTAAGGGGAGGGAGTCAGGTCAAAAAAATTGATTTTGGAAATTCAATATCATCCAAATCCTGTTGCATATAAAAATGCCCAACGCACTATATTGTTGGTACTAGATGAAAGGATTTTTTACTGTCTTCTGACTTGCATATGCTTTTCAATATTATCTGAAGCAAAGTTCTTAGGTTTTCCATTCTGCGCATGATTCAGATCAAACTACTAGACAGATTGGAATGGTTGACGTCTCATTTTCTTCTTCATGAAAAGATACACCGGCTAAATGAAGCAAATGTTAATAAAAGGTAATATTTTGTAAGTGACATAATTACTAATAAATAAATTTTATGCTATTTTCTAAATCAGTGATTAACTTTGCTTTCAGAATGAAAAAAAAATAGTTTGCTCCATTTAGCCGGTGTATCTTTTAATGAAGAAGAAAATAAGATGTCAATCATTCCAATCTGCCTAGTAGTTTGATCTGAATCATGCGCAGAATGGGAAACCTAAGAACTTTGCTTAAGATAATATTGAAAAGCATATGCAAGTCAGACAACAATAAAAAATCCTTTCATCGAGCACCAACAATATACTGCATTGGACATTTTTATATGCAATAGGATTTGGATGATATTGAATTTCCAAAATCAATTTTTTTTACTTGTCTCTCTCCCCTTAAGTGACTATTTCTTCGAGAGTGTGAGCACGAGCCTCGAGTGTCCGCGCGTTAGAGACAGAAAAAAAACGTAAACACCGCGCGTCGACGTTCGGCCGAGCCAGCTCGAAGCGAGATAAGTGTATAGAAAAACTTGACTCTAGTGAATATTTCGGCTCTCGAAATTTAAGAGAGCGAATATTAAATTATTTTCGAGTGTACAGTGAAAACTTCATTAAGTGACAGCCGAAAAGACAATACAAGATGGCTGAATCGAACTATTCGGCAGGACCGACCCCTCACTCGAGTGAACGCGAGGATGGAGGGGATACGAGTGACGACACGCGCGAACGACGTCGACGTGTGATTGATCGTGCGGGATGGATCGATACGCTACCCCGCCGACACATGCGAAAATTGCTGAGACAATCGAACGCGAGTGAAGAAGGAAACGATGACACGATGCGTGATCGGTTACGGAGGTTAGAACTCCGAGAGTGTGGAATTCCTGAGGTGGAGTGGACTGAGGAAGATACAGTAACGAGGGTCAATGAGCCAGTGATACCCGAGCTCGCGGTAGTGGAAGACATGACGGAGGAAAAGATGCGCGAAACTCTTCGTGCGCTGCTAATGAATCCTTCGAGTGCTCCGGCTGTCGCGAGGAACCGGCTTCGACAGGTAGTCAGTGCAGTGATGAGAGACCCGGGTAGTTCGCGACCAGTGAGCCCGGCAGATATGTTGCGCGGAGCGATTCCCAAAACCACAGTGGGGATCTTAGGAAATGCTCGACGCGACGCCGGTACCTCCCCACCACCACCGATAGCCCAACGACGGGTAATACCAGCTGAATGGGATGGTGAAGACTATCTCGATTTTCAGCGTTTCAAATCAAGAAGCGCTAACGTGACGCTGCGTCGGAGCGAGACCTCGCGAAGAGTCCAGGAGGACGACCCAGAGGATACGCGAAATGACGCAGCTTCGCGGCGAAAATCGGGACGTCCTAGCAAACAGGTGAAGAGGGAGCGGCATAGCAAGAATGCCAGCACCCAGACGGACAGCGAGAACGACAGTGCCACACGTGGGAAACCCGGGAAAAATTCCCCCAGTCACCGACCGAGAAGTGAAAAGAAAAATCGTCCTCGTCAAATGCCGGATAAGCGAAGAAATCACGAGAAAATGGAATATTCGTGCAGCGAGACGACCGCGTCGAGTGACAGCGACGCATCGATGAACACGTGCTCGAGTAGTGCGAGCGAGACAGAAGACAGCACGTGGCGCACGGTAGAGGGTCGCAGAGCGCGCCACCGAAGACAACGGCACGAGCGCGTGACAGCGAGACCCCCGCGCAGGAACCACAGACAACGCCGCGAGCGCGATATTGGCGACGTCGCAAGAAAATGGCGACTCAATTTTTCGGGAGAAGATGACTTTGGTTGCGAAGAATTCCTGGAGCAGATGCGAGAAAAAATTATCGCGTCTGACATCCAGTATGAAGAACGCTTGCAAGTGCTCCCGGAAGTATTAAAAGGACGCGCGATCCAATGGTATCGATCGAATCGGATATATTGGGGATCGTGGCGTGAGTTTGTGCAGGATTTTCGCGCATGGTTCAGCAGTGATGGTGATCAGCAAGGGCTGAAAGAAGACATAAGGAAAAGGATACAAGGAGACGAAGAATCCGCGAAAGAGTACCTGATCTGCTTGCAGGGATTGTACAACAGGCTGCGAAAACGAAAGAGTGTTCGTCATCAACTTGATCAGGCATACGCTGGCCTCCGTCCTGAGTACTGGGATCGAATCGAGCGATGTGATTTTCGATCATATGCGGAACTCGTGAAGCGCACGTCGTGGGTAGAGCAACGATGGGCAAGAGCATTGGCCCGACGCCCCCCACCGAGTCGCAACGAGTCGCTCGCTAAAGAGTTCGCCTGGGTCGGAAAATCGCGAGCTCCGCCGAGAAGTGCCGACGCGCCGAAGCCGGCTGCGCGCACTCAATATCGACCGCCTGCGCCAAGAATCAACGCAGTGGCAGAAGAGTCAGCTGATTCAGTGGAGCCATCACCCCAAAAGCGGCGAAGACGACGAGCGTAGCGCAAGAGCGGGGGTACCGAAGTAGCCGAAGTCGAGACAGCGGCCGCACCCCAGACGTACGCTCGAGCCGCCGCACAGCAGCCAGCTCACGCAGCAGCGCCGCAGCCGCAGCGAGGAAGCGAGCCGCCGCAGCCGCAAGCGAGACAGCCGCCGAGCGGGGGAAATGCCGGGAACGTACGCTCGCAAGCGGATCGTACCGTGCAGGCTGGAGAAAATAGCCAAAATCCTCCCCGCGGATAGCTGAGCGGTTACCGTAGACTCCCACCATTCTGCCTGAATTGTGGTGAGACGGGACACTTCGGGCGAGATTGCAGAAAACCACGAGTGATATTATGCACAGCGTGCGGCCACCGAGACGTCAACAGTGCGACGTGCGGCTGTGCGTTGTCAAAAAACGCCAATCGGAACTGGCCTCCGCGGGACAGCCAGCGCACCGACTAGAAGACGACCCGCAGCAGACGAGAGAAGAGCAGACCACGATACCTGACCAGCTCTACCCCCTCCCTAGTTCCCTCCAGGGTGCAGTTCACGCCGAAAATCCGAGTATTAACGATCGCGTAATTTTAAGAGCGAGTACGTGGAGCGTTCCGCGTAATAATTTTTCAGCACAGGTAGAGGAAGTCGAAACAGGTGAGTCCCCTTACAGGTTGACTGGGATATGGACGCTGGATCGGTACAACTCAAGTGAGTCTGAAAATGAAAATGAAATTTTTCCTGAAATTGAAAACGGAAATGTAAACATTGTCGCGATAAATGACGCGTTAGAGCCCGGTAGAGAAATATCCGCGACTCACGCGAACGACGTATGTGACACCGCGTGGAAAAATCCGAAAATAATTGAGCATCGTGAGAGCGAGACCGCGATCGAGACAGGTCTGCCCGAGCACGCGAATTTCCTCGGATCGTTTCCCCCACCACCAGAGGAGTGGCAGCGCGAGTCGGGACGAATTCGAATTTTCGTTGAGTTGCTTATCGGCGGGAAAGTACTCGAAGCGTTGATAGACACGGGTGCTACTATTTCGGTTTTCGGTCGCGTTGGAGGAGAAATAGTACGTGATTTAAGCTTGCCGCACCGAGAATATCCGCCGAGTCGAAACGACTATGTGACGATGGCTAACGGTACGCCCGAGCGAGTGATCGGAGAGGCATTATTCCCGATTGAACTCGACGGTGTGCAAAAATGGTTTCCGTCAATAATCGTGAAACATTTAAAATCGAATTGTCTATTGGGAATGGATTTTATCGGAGTTTTCGGAGTTAACGTGCACGGCGGACGTAGCACGTGGTCATTGGACGAGGTAGGGGTAGAACATCCGATCGTACGCTCGAGTGACGAGCTCGCGACACTCGGTGTTTGTTTTGGTTTACAAGAACTTGTAGACACCCAGCCAGATCATTTAAAAGAGTTGCTCGATGAAATAATACCCCTAATGCCACAAGATTTCGACGTTGCCGTGTCGCTCACGCAACATGTGATAGACGCGCCGAGCGATAAAGCCGTGAAACAGCGGATGTACCGGCGCTCTCCGGTTGTCGTCGAGAAATTACACGCCGAAGTAGACCGTATGCTCGACGGGAATATCATCGAACGTTCGCAGAGCGATTGGGCGAGTCCTCCGGTAATGGTCGCGAAACCGAATAATAAATGGAGATTTTGCGTAGATTACCGCGAGTTGAATAAAGTCACCCGAAAAGATGCATAACCGCTTCCGCGAATGGAAACAATTTTGAGTAAATTGCAAGAGGCCGTGTACATCACGACGTTAGATATGAGCGCTGCGTACCACAAATTTTAATGGAAGAGAACAGTCGCCCTTTCACTGCCTTTATCGTTGAGGGAAAGGGATTGTTCCAATTTAGAAGGATGCCCTACGGTTTATGCAACGCGCCCGCGACGTTTCAGCGGTTGATGGACCGATTAATCGGCTCCGAGCTCGAGCCGCACGCGTTCGCGTATCTCGACGATATTATAATCGTGAATCGTACGTTCGAAGAGCATCTCGAGTGGATTGCTAAAATCCTCGGGATTATTCGAGAAGCCGGCCTGATTTTAAATTTCGAAAAGAGCGAATTTTGTCGTAACGAAGTACGATACCTCGGATTTTTGGTAAACCGCGACGGATTGCGGCCAGATCCCGAAAAGATAAAGCCGATAACAGAATATCCTCGCCCGCGAAATCCGACTGAAATGCGCAGATTCAATGGCATGGTGAATTGGTATCACCGCCATTTAAAAAATATTTCGCGCGTGGCAGGACCACTCAATCGCCTCACGAGCAAGACAGTATCGTGGGAATGGACGGAAATTGAGGAGGCCGCGTTTCGCGCGGTAAAAGAAGAAATAGTGAATGCCGCGATTCTCACTTTTCCAAACTATAATATCCCGTTTATTGTTTATACCGACGCGAGCGACAAAGGTATCGGCGCGGTTTTAACGCAGAGCGGGGAGAATGGGGAAAAATTGATCGAATGCGCGAGTAGAGCGATCACAGGACCGGAAACGCGATACACAGTTACAGAAAAAGAATGTCTCGCCGTAGTGTGGTCGGTACGTAAATTTCGGCCGTATTTAGAAGGATACGAATTTACGGTAGTAACGGATCACGGCAGTCTCCGGTGGCTGCATAATTTAGTTGACCCGATAGGACGATTAGCTAGATGGGCATTCGAGTTGTCGGGATACAACATGAAGATAGAGTACCGAAAAGGCACAGAGAACGAAGCCGCGGATGCGCTCTCCAGGATGTTCGAAGATGTCGAAGTGGATTGGAGCGCATACGCGGACTCTCTGGGAGAAGCGTTCGAGATCGATTGGTACGAAGAGAGGCGCGCAGCTATTCGTAGAAATCCGCGCTCTTTTCCCGATTGGTTGATCGAAGAGAAAGCTATGTATTTTTATCGGCCCGACGCGATGAAAGAAGCGGCCGGAGAGGACTTAGACGCGTGGAAATTAGTAGTACCATCGGAAAAATGCGAGCGACTGCTAATGCAAGCGCACAATAGCGAACAAGCCGGACACCCGGGAGTAGAACGGACGTACCGACGTCTCGCCACATATTATTACTGGCCAGGGATGTATCGCGATGTCAAACGCTACGTCGGGAGATGTGTCACCTGTGCACTGCATAAAGCCAATCAAGCTAGACCGATGGGAATAATGGGACCGCGCGTAGTTGCCCAGCCGTGGGATATCGTAGCATCGGATGTTATGGGGCCGTATCCGAGATCGAAACTCGGCAATAAATATCTCATAGTCTTTGAAGATTTATTTACGCGATGGATAGAGTGCGTACCCGCGACCGCCGCGACGGGAAAAACGATAACCGATGCATTCCGCGCGCGCGTTTTATGCCGATGGGGCACTCCCCGCGTCTTCTTGACGGATAACGGAACAGAATATGTCAATCAGACTGTCAAGAAGATGACCGACGAATATGGTATTGAACGCATGACGACGCCGTATCACGCGCAGGCGAACCCGGTCGAACGCGTGAACCGAAATTTAAAAACGATGATAGCGAGCTACGTGTCCGGAGATCATAGTGAGTGGGACTCACATATCGCAGAGTTCCAATTCGCGTATAATACCGCGGTGCACTCATCTCTCGGAGTTAGCCCGGCCTTTTTGAACTTAGGCAGGGAACCGAAAGCCGCTCAACACTGGAAACGAATGGTAGGAGAAGAGGTCGCGCCGAACGCTCCCAATAGAGAAAAATGGATCGAGCGGATGAGCAGACTTGTCGAGATGCGCGATCTCGTCACAAATAAAATTCGAGAAGCGTCGCAGAAACAGGCCGCGTATTATAATCGCAGTAGAAGAGACGTGCCGCTGCACGCGGGAGACCGTGTCTATCGGAAATACCGCGTATTGTCAAAAGCAGCGAATAACATGAAGTCGAAGTTCGCGAAAAAGTACGCTGGTCCATACGTAGTCGCGAGAGTCGTGTCGCGAAGCGTAGTAGAATTGACCGATCCAGACGGCCGACCTGCAGGGAGATGGCATGTGAAAGACCTGAAATTGGTGAGTAACGTGCAAACCCCGGAACACTCGATGACGCAAGCGGAATAAAGAAAGATAAAAACAGCTTAGAAAATTGTCATTATTTTGTTGGGAATTAATTTAAAAAAAAAAAAAATGGTTTTTGCGGCGACGGAAGACGGGGAGATGTGTGGGGAGCGATTCTGCAGCATAGCGCGTTGCAATGGTGTATCGGCGTGTGCCTACCTCGCGTTAGAGCGGGTAGTTTGGCCTAGTGGGGGGATGTGACGAGGCGTTACAACGCGCTCGCAGCAGCGCGCTTGGTCGCGAATGCTCGCGCACCGAGACCCCGGAAAAAGTTACATAGCAACAGAATCGCTTCCCGCCTCCGAGGTCCGAACCGTTGCGAGAACAATGTATTGCCGTGTGGACTATTGATTGCAGGATCTACGAGAGTTAGAGAGAGAGGCTCGAGAGCCTCGGCGAGAGTCGAGGATGGAAGGAGCGCGAGA
Organism: Ephialtes manifestator; assembly: GCA_963970395.1. Taxonomy (NCBI): domain Eukaryota; kingdom Metazoa; phylum Arthropoda; class Insecta; order Hymenoptera; family Ichneumonidae; genus Ephialtes; species Ephialtes manifestator. The sequence goes on from OZ019979.1 coordinate 10,951,397, forward strand.
GAGAGGCAACGAGAAGCCGATCGACGTCGAAGACGATCGATGGCAGGCCGTGACCCCCACCCCGGACGTCCGAAGACCCCCGAACTACGAAGACCCGCACAAAGCGGAGACGAGAAGAATAGGAGAAAAGAATTTAGTCTCGTTTAGGCAGGCGATGAATTAATTAGTCTAATTTCGACAGGCCGCGCATTCACAAGAGAAGTTCGGCAGGCCTCGCGTTGAGAAGTAATCTGAGCAGTAGTTGAAAGAAATAGAAAATTAGTAGTTCGCGGACGTGAGTCTTCGTGGATCATTCCGTACAAGAAAGAAAAATAAAGTACGAACAATTACGTCGAGTCGTTAGCGTGCCCTTGCGACTACTAGATAAAGGATTTGTCACGTTCGTTATTAAGCGGTATTGAAAGACTCGGAGATAGAGCGCTCGAGCGATTCTCGCGCATATCTCGAGACACCGTGTTCCCGCGTGTGAAAATCCCGAGTGTCGTAGATCTCGGTTAGGAAAACCGATCGATTCGTGCTCGGAGAGTAGCCGCGAGGAGAATTCCAGCTAGCAAGGAGATTGAACGAAACCGACGGACGGACTGCAGCGAAACCAGCGAACAAGGTAGGCGCACGTGGTGCACTATTATACTGTACTCAGCCGTGCTGCTGGAGGATTGCTCGTTCCCGCGTCCGGTCTTTCGGTAAATTATTTAGCAGTATATTTCGTTTGATATTTGAGAATAAAGTAGACTCGAGCGATAGCGTCGCGTGCGTGAAGATCCGCGGTACTTGTCGGACTCGAGTCAATATTGTAATATTTCTTTTGTTGTTTTTTTTGTTATTCATTATTTCTTAATAAATCTTTTGTTACGGTTGTGAGAATTAGAAATATTCGTTCGGGTGATTTATTTTGCATGCCTCGAACTGCACCCCTTTTCAGCTAGTCGGCCGGTTTAAGAAGGAAACATCGAACGGGAAGGAAACTCCCTGGCTTTCGGGATAGAATAAAGAGCCTGGCGCCCATCAAGGTCGTATGAAATCAGGTGTTAAGTGCGGGTAAAAATCGAGTGAGATACCTCAGGCGTCGTTATATTTGGGCGTTAGATCTTGCACGAGTGGCCGAAATACTCGTGGTAAGGGCCCGTCACAATATATATATATATTGTGAAAGTATTTTCCTTGGACGCCGCTGACCTCACACATAATCCTTTCCCTCGACCAGTTGAAAATAAGGTTTAAAACCCTGGGCGCCATTCACGCACTGACGCGTGACCCGATCGGAAAAGATGCAATTTATAGGAAAGGGGTTGCCACGGCTAGACAAGCAGCCTTGGGGAACGGTAGAGGGGCGGTCCGTAAAAATCACGCCCCGCTCAAAAATAAAAATGACTCCAATCTTACGTTTCCCAAAATGAGACACAGCGCTCACACTTTATTCCTAAAATAATACACTCGCTGTTCTCGACTATCTATCACACACAATTTCACTCCTCGTCACCCTTTTCCCTACTAAAATTCTCCACGGCTACTCAGTTCACCGCCTTGAATTTATCCTATGACGATTGACAATAAAAAAAACGAAATAAAACACGATCCTCGCTACTCACACACTAGCCCACGCAAACGAGTCTACGTCGGAGGAGGAAACGGTACCCCAATGTCACCCCAAGGACGCAGGTTCGCTCCCCGACCAACGGAAACTCGCGACCCTCGGATCTCTTTCCGCCCTTTCCCAATCTCTCACTCCTAATTTGGCTCAATCTATTCCTACCAAAATTACCGCACACACACACTACAAAAGAAAACCACCCACTCTCAAATAAACGCGCCGAGATCCTCGAGTCTACCATACAACCAACACACACTATAACGCACAATGGACGATCGCGGGCTACAACACCGAGGCGACCACGGGAAACTATTATATTTTCCAGACAGATCCCTAACCCGAAATAACGCTTATCTCGACCCTAAAATTTATCGAACTACTGATTCTAAAAATTGAACACTCCGATTGAATACGCGATGCGAAAATCTCACCCACTTGTGTCGGTACCGCAGTAGCCACGAAATCGTCTGCCGCCGTTACGTCCTCACTCGAGCACTCGCCGCACGAAAGTCCTCGAGCGACGTTTTCTTCGCGCTCTCCTGTCTCTCTCTTCCCCACCCTCTCGTCTAGTTGCCGAATCTTCGAATTTTGACTCGACGAATCGAAGGGCTTCGGGACGTTGCCTCGTAGTCTATCGGTACCGCGCGAATGCAAATTTCGGGTTCCCAGCGCAATTATATTCTCTCGTACGGGGGCCAAACAAGACGTCTAACGGACGACATGTCGTAACGAGAAAATACAATAAATCGATTCCCTTCCTTTGCCAGAAATAATCGCGGTCCTATACATCGGGAATATTTTTCCCATGCGCTTAGATCGAGGCTGCCAGTGCCTCGGTAATCTATAGCGCGCGAGCGAGGGGTACTCGAGCTACCGGCCGGAGTATAGAGGCTCCCAGATATGATACGCTCAGCTGTAGTTCCCAACTCGAGCGTTCTTGGACGTAGCGAAGAGTCTAACGGCTACACAGCTGATCGGCGCTCTCTCTCTCTCTCCTCTCGAAACGTACTTCTGTCCTTTTCGGTACCGCCGGACGGCTTGGCATCCTGCGGCCTTCCTTACTGGATCCTATACGTCGTAGTTGTATCCGATGCTCATAAAAAAATATATTTAAAAAAAATAGGGAATTAGGAATATTTTTAAAAACCTACAACGAGCCCTATGGAGTCGCCTGGTGTTCGGGTGTCGAGCGAGGACGCCCGAGACGAGTAAAATTCGACGTGTTTAGTTTTTGAGACGCGGCTAAAATTGCCACGTCACAATATATATATATATATGTTATATCCTAGTATATATATATATACTAGGATTTTATTGTGGCTCGCGCGCTGCGCGCGCTCGCAATCGCCCCCCACCCAAGGGTGCCCCCCCCCGAAGGGTGCCCCCCGAAGGGTGCCCCCTCCCCCACCCCCTTTTGCCAAGCCCTGAGCCTCAATTATTCTAAGTCCCTCGATTCTTGACACGGCGGCGGCGGCGGCAGCGGCGGCGGCGAGATCTTTTTATAATATAGAGAGATATACTAGGATTTTATTGTGGCTCGCGCGCTGCGCGCGCTCGCAATTGCCCCCCACCCAAGGGTGCCCCCCCCCGAAGGGTGCCCCCCGAAGGGTGCCCCCTCCCCCACCCCCTTCCGCCAAGCCCTGAGCCCGAATTATTCTAAGTCCCTCGATTCTTGACACGGCGGCGGCGGCGGCGAGATCTTTTTATAATATAGAGAGATATGTTTTTATTTATTCCTTTTGTTGTCTCTTTAGCAAAGGAACCCACCATCATACACGCTGTGCTACTTTACTAACAAACTTACCTGGGCCTATTAATAATAGAAAAAAAAATTATATATATATATATATATATTGTTACGAGGCGTTACAACGCGCTCGCACCAACGTCCTGGGTCAAGACCGCTCGATCGCCGTTCCGCGAGTCGTAGCATGGCAACAAAATCGTTCCTCGCAAATCAAGACTCGTACGGGTGACATGAACAGAAATTATAGCAAATAATGAAAGAGTAAATGCTATAGATTAGTATTTACTCTAATGCTACTAGAGTAAATGCTCTGACGTCTGAAAAAAATTAGTTGTTCCATCGAAATTTCAAAATAGCGGCGTTAAGGACGCTGACATGTTTTTTTTCAATGGAAATATGGTTTTTTTCGGACCAAAAAAATGGTTAAAGTGAAAGTAACAACTTTTGTAGGAACATTCTTTTCGATAGAGGCCATATTTTTATGATTTTTGACTTTTTTAGCATCACCCAGGATGTACCACGAGGAGGTAAAGCCTTTAACATCCCATTTGTGTGTGTGTGGGTGTGCGTGCGCGTGTGCGTGTGCGTGTGCGGGCGTGTGCATGCGTGCGTGTGCGTATGCGTGCGTGTGCGTGCGTCTCTGCGGCTCGTCACTTCCACAGTATTTTTTTACTCCAAACCCTCCTTGTGTATGTGTACGTGTGCACTACACGTACAAGGATTAGGTCTCTGCGGCTCGTAACTTCCGCAATATGTTCTGACCCCAAACCCTCCTTGAAAGTGTACAGGGTGGAAAGAAATGTTTGGTCGCCACTCTGGCAACAGAATCTCCCGGTCATATCCGATAAAGATCACTTAAAATTTGGAGCCGCAAAATTGACCTTGACCTTGAAAGTCAAGGTCAAAATTTTTTATTGGCTTAAAAAATTATGCGCGTCAAGACGAACATAAGTCTCAAGGATACCATGGGTACGAGATGAGTCCTTCAGTTTTAAAAATTGAAGAGAAACTTAAGAGAAATCAGAAACAAAAGTTCTTCTATAATATTTGCGAAAAAACCGGAAAAGACAGAGTGTCTGTCATGAAGAAAGCCTTTTATCGCTCAGCCGGAAACTTCGGAATGGAATTTCTTTATTAAAAGTTTGCCGTATTCCAGCTTTGACCATATGGAAGTGATAAACAGGCTTTTGGTGTTGATTGTAGTCGCTTGGACGCCGTTATTGTCTCATTCTTTCCTCAGTCTTCATCACTTGTTTTTTGTTCTCATTATTTCTGTCATCAAGGGCTTTAAAAGTTTGATGATCATCGTCGTCTCCATCATCGCACTCGCGGTCTTCCATGTCTTCATAGCGTTCACCGTTGTTTTCGTAGTCTTGGTCGTCGTTTGGGTCGCAGCCTTGGTCGTCGTCAGTTTAGTCATCATCTTGGTCATCGTCAGTTTAGTCGTCGTTTGGCTCGCCGCCTTAGTCGTCGTCAGTTTAGTCGTCATTTTGGTCATCGTCAGGTTAGTCGTTGTCTAGGTCATCATCAGCTTGGTCGTCATCTTGATCATCGTCAGATTGGTTGTCGTGGTCTCCGTATTGGTCGTCGTCTCAATCTTCGTCCTGGCAGTCGTCTCAATCTTCGTCCAAGTCATCGTTATCAATTTTCGTCTTAGTCATCATCAGCTCAGTCGTCGTCTTACTAAACAATAAGTTATGCAGCGACGACGTGGTGTGCGGGATGGTCGTGATCACCGATTGATGCTACGGGCGATTGATGAGGCTTTTGGTGATTATGCCCGTGCTCGAAACATCTATACTGAGTTAGTCCGGAATCACGCGGGTCGTCAACCGTTACCTCGTGGTGCGATACCTGACAGGCGCGAGTTCCAACGCTTGGATCAACGCTTTGCGGATCAGAAACAGTTCGAAATGCTACGTGCAGGATATCGTCGAGCCGGACGTCCACGAATCCACTGGTGAATCGAGGAACGCGTTATAGCCTTAGCGCGAGCCTTTCCGGTCATGGGGCTCCGTCGGATAGCAGCTCGGGTTGGGACATCGCATACGACAGTAAGACGCATTATTCGTGAGGAAGGCTTGAGGCCTTATCGTGTCCAACAGGTGCAGGCGTTGCATCCAGGCGATCGACGCTCGCGTTATTGTTTCTGCAGGTGGATGCTGCGAAAATTAGAGAGGAATTCTAGTTTTTTGCAAAACATATTGTTTACTGATGAAGCATCCTTCTCCAGTACCGGGATAGTAAACAGGCAGAAGCTCCGTATCTGGGCACGCAGAAATCCTCACGCAATGGTGCCACGCGTCTTTCAGGCTCGTTTCGCGATCAATGTCTGAGGTGGGATCATCAAAAATCACATAATTGGACCTGTTTTCCTTCCGTTGCGACTGAACACGGATCATTATCTAAGATTTCTGCGACATGACCTCTTGCACCGCCTGCGTGAAATAATTCCTCGAGACCATCGAAACAGAATTTATTTTATGCACGATGGAGCGCCGCCACACTGGGGCTTGCAAGTTCGTGCTTTTCTGACAGAAATGTTCGGTGGCCGATGGATAGGAAGGCATCCCGCGCCGCATATATGGCCACCGCGCTCTCCGGATCTTAATCCACTGGAATTCTTCTTTTGGGGGGCACTGAAATCGATCGTTTATCGATCCGGACGCACAATTAAGACCGTGGCTGATCTCAGACGCCGGATAGAAGGAGTGGTGAGGCTATCCAGGAACCAGGATCTGCTTGCTCGCGTCAGGAGCAATCTTGAGGAACGGCTTCGAGCGTGTTTACGAGCTGGAGGTCGTCACATCGAAGCAGGGCAGCAAGCGCGCATGCTGAGGACCATTAGAGCGGACGGGTCGATTTTGTGGCTTCCTCGTCAACGTCGACGCCATCAGCAGTAAATGCCCACACGAACGCTCACGCAAGCATATGCAAACGGCCCTTTTCAGGGCCACGGAATACGAGCAGAGCAACCTCCACGTGGTGGATTCTGGGTAACGCCAATAGTTCTGAATTATCAAACACTGACTAGATCGAATGGATTTCGTAATAACAAAAGTAGACCGACACACGCAGACACACAACACTGCAAGATGGTTCATAGTGGTTCCAACGATCGATTTCAACCATCAAGTGCCAAACACTTCACTAACGACAACCGAGTGATTATTTCTCAAGAACTCTATTATCATAACTCAAGAGTTATGTTTGTTTTGACGCGCAGCAGTTTTGACGTCAACACCAAAAGCCTGTTTATTCACCTCCATATGGTCAAAGCTGGGATACGGCAACTTTTTAATAAAGAAATTCCATTCCGAAGTTTCGGGCTGAGCGATGAAAGGGTTTCTTTATGACAGACACCCTGTGTTTTTCGGTTTTTTCGCAAATATTATAGAAGATCTTTTGTTTCTGATTTTTCTCAAGTTTCACTTCAATTTTTAAAGCTGAAGGACTCATCTCCGACCCATGGTGCCCTTGAGACTTATGTTCGTCTTGACGCGCATAATTTTTTAAGCCAATAAAAAATGTTGACCTTGATTTTCAAGGTCAAGGTCAATTTTGCAGCTCCAAATTTTAAGTGATCTTTACCGAACACGACCGGGAGATTCTGTTGCCAGAGTGGCGACCAAACATTTCTTTCCACCCTGCACTTTGAACTTTTCTTAAAGATTTTCAAAGATTCCACCATTCATGTTGAGACATGTCTGGACCCTCCTCTCAAAATGACCGACTGTTCGTAAGAGGACATTTCTTGGGATTGCACGGCAGGCAACTGCTATCCTCTCCCTCATATCCTCTCTTGTTGGACGTTGGCGATAGACAACGTCTTTAATGTAACCCCACAAGAAGAAATTGGGAAATGTGAGATCAGGTGACCTTGGCGGCCAATGGACAGGTCCATCTCGACCGATCAACCTTCCCTCGAAAGTTGCGTTCAGATGGTTCCTTACAACACGAGCCCAGTGAGCGGGTGCACCGTCTTGCTGCAACCACATCTGTTGACGTGCACCCAAATCAAGATTTTCTAGGAGAATATGCAATTCATGCTGCAGAAAATCAAGATAACGGGCACCCGTCACATTTCCCTAAAAAAAGTGGGGTCCTATTATTTGGCCGTCAATAATGCCACACCAAACGTTCAAACTCCACTGATGTTGGTGATCGACCTGTCTCACCCAGTGTGGATTATGATCAGACCAATACCTGAAGTTCCATCGATTCACCTGACCCCGGTTGTTGAATGTGGATTCATCACTGAACATGACGAACCTGAAAAATTCTGGGAATCTCTTGATTTGCCTCAACGCCCACCTACAAAACTCGACCCTTCGCAACGAATCGGGATTCGGAGTGTCTTGGTGGAATTGTAGTCAGTACGGTTGGTACCTCGTACTCCTCAACACTCGGTGAACTGTGGACCTGGGAATTCCCAGTTTCTCGGAGATCCCTCGAACGCTCAAATGAAGATCATTTGCTATCATGGCTAAAATAGCCATGTTTCGAGTCGCATACGGGCCATAAAAATCGTTATTGACGTATTGTCTACATCCACGATGGCGAGTTATGTGACCTGCTCTCGCTCTCCGTTCCAGCGTTCGAATAGTCTGCCGCGATGGGTGACGACGATGCGGATATTCGCGACGATACAAATTTGCGCTTCGTAAATAATTGCCATGACATCTCCCCAAAATGAGGAGCATGTCGACAATCTCATTAGGACTGAAATCTGACATCCTTAACTTTTCGTCGGTAAACTTTTACAAATGTACCGTCCAAAACGCGTGATCCACAAAAGTCAGTTCGAAGCGTCATTGTGAAAACTTTGTTATTTTTCATCAGTGATAAAGGACACTTGTAATTCCAAAAATACCTTGCCTTCAACCAATTGTTTAGTCATAGGATATTAAAGTCTTTAACATCATGAATGGTGGAATCTTTGAACAATTTGACAAGAGTTCAAAGTACACTTGCAAGGAGGGTTTGGAGTTATAAAATACTGCGGCTCGTCACTTCCGCAGTATTTCCGCAGTACTGCGTCACCTATACCGACTACAATTCCACCAAGACACTCCGAATCCCGATCCGTTGCGAAGGGTCGAGTTTTGTAGGTGAGCGTTGAGGCAAATCGAGAGATTCTCAGACTTTTTCAGGTTCGTCGTGTTCAGTGATGAATCCACATTCAACAACCGGGGTCAGGTGAATCGATGGAACTTCAGGTATTAGTCTGATCATAATCCACACTGGGTGAGACAGATCGATCACCGATATCAATGGAGTTTGAACGTTTGGTGTGGAATTATTGACGGCCAAATAATAGGTCCCCAGTTTTTTGAGGGACATGTGACGGGTGCCCGTTATCTTGATTTTCTGCAGCACAAATTGCTTATTCTGCTAGAAAATCTTGATTTGGGTGCACATCAACAGATGTGGTTGCAGCAAGACGGTGCACCCGCTCACTGGGCTCGTGTTGTAAGGAACCATCTGGACGCAACTTTCGGGAGACGGTGGATCAGTCGAGATGGACAAGTCCATTGGCCGCCAAGGTCACCTGATCTCACCTCTCCCGATTTCTTCTTGTGGGGTTACCTTAAAGACGTTGTCTATCTCCAACGTCCAACAACAAGAGAGGATATGAGGGAGAGAATAGCAGTTGCCTGCCGTGCAATCCCAAGGGATGTCCTCTTACGAACAGTCGGTAATTTTGAGAGGAGGGTCCAGGGATGTCTCAACATGAATGTTGGTATCTTTGAACATCGTTAAGAAGAGTTCAAAGTACACTTACAAGGAGGGTTTGGAGTCATAAAATACTGCGGAAGTGACGAGCCGCAGAGACCTTATCCTTGTATGTGTATTGCACACGTACACACACACGAGCAGGGTTTGAAGTTAAAAAATACTGTGGAAGTGACGAGCCGCAGAGACCTAATCCTTGTGAGTGCTGGACGCACGCACACGCACACGCACACGCACACGCACACGCACACGCACACGCACACGCACACGCACACGCACACGCACACGCACACGCACACGCACACGCACACGCACACGCACACGCACACGCACACGCACACGCACACGCACACGCACACGCACACGCACACGCACACGCACACGCACACGCACACGCACACGCACACGCACACGCACACGCACACGCACACGCACACGCACACGCACACGCACACGCACACGCACACGCACACGCACACGCACACGCACACGCACACGCACACGCACACGCACGCGCACGCGCACACGCACACGCACGCGCACGCGCACGCGTACACGCACGCGCACACGCACGCGCACACGCACACGCACGCGCACACGCACACGCACACGCACGCGCACACGCACACGCACATACACACGCACATACACACGCACATACACACGCACACACACACGCACACGCACACGCACACACAAATGGGATGTTAATGGCTTTACCTCCTCGTGATACATCCTGGATGATGCTTAAAAAAGTAAAAAAATCATAAGAATATAGCCTCTATCGAAAAAAATGTTCCTACAAAAGTTGTTAGTTTTGATTTAACTATTTTTTTGGTCTGAAAAAACCATATTTCCATTGAAAAAAACATGTCAGCCTCCTTAACGCCGCTATTTAGAAATTTCGATTGAACAACTAATTTTTTTCAGACGTCCCCCTTCAAACCCAACAACTTTTATAGGACTCATTTTTCGATCGGAGCCCTATTTTTCGCGATAAATCGGGTGTAAGATTAAAATGGGACACGCTATATATTATTACTTGGCTACTATGGTTGTTATAATTTGTATGTTTTCATGCATTAATTCCAGGTATAGTCGGGTCTCAATACCGATACATATAATAATCTACATGTATCGGAATATACCTCGAATTAATGCATGAAAACATACAAATAATAACAACCATAGTAGCCAAGTAATAATATATAGGGTGTCCCATTTTAATCTTGCACCCGATTTATCGCGTGTACATTATAAACTAAAATAATTATTATGTTAATGATCAAGCAGTAACCATGGCAACAAAATGTACTTGCGGAAAAGGAAAGAATTCTAAAGGTTCTGCAACTGATGTCAACCAATACTTCCTGCCTATTCGCATATGGCACGATAGGAGCTCCACTGCTCGACCAGGGACGGAAGTACTATTCTATTACTGGAAAATAAGAATATGGGTGGACCCTGTCCAGAAGGGACACGACCTCTTCTTTCCCCCTGAATGGAGAAAATTAGACAGCGGAACTTTAAAAACCTGGGTGACGCAGCTACGACTACGACCATTCGAAAGATTAAGAATCGGACAAATAAATTATAAGTGGAACGTCGACATACTCTCACCCGAGGAATAAGAGGTAGAAAAGATACCCAGACTCGGGAATGATGGAGAGACCGATTTTTATGACCCGATTCGTGAGTTCAAGGAACCCCTACCGACAATTCGTGTTAATCACATTTGCGTCAACCACGAGGCACTGCTGGAAGAATTAAATCTAGACAAAATCACGCACTATTGGAAAATACTAATTCCAAAGGAAAATGATGCACCTTTAAAAATGTGGGTGCCACCTGAGTGGAGACGGTTATCGGTTAGAGGGTTACGAACCTGGATAACAAAAGCATCGGAGAACCATCCGCAAAGTACCTGTTTGGAAGGAGTAGTTTACGTATGGCACGGGGAAACATTGACACCAATAAACCAAGACCCCCGACGAATCCTTTATGAGAAAGGAGAGATAATTGAGAAACTATCGAGGACGCCCACCTATACTATACACCTCTCAACCTCTCGGAAGCCAATGAAGACTGGCAGGCATCAACGAAATAATGGACCTACCCCAGCAACCCGCCGATCCGCGAGAGAAACACGAATTATACATTACGCCGAATCCCCAATCTATTCCCGCGATAACACTAGAGAAGAATCTTGCCATGAATACCTGGATACATTGACCTGCCCCGAAATTCCTGACGGTAATATAATTGCCGATCCTTTAGGAGGTCCCGAAAATCACACGGGCGACGACTCCCCATTGATCCGAGAAACATTATCTTCTGCTAACGTACTGCTCACCGCACTAGAATACCAAGAGGTTGAATGCAACATCCAGGATGTATTGCAATATTTAGAAGACGACACTCCTCAAAATCGATATACCTTGCGACCAAAAAGAGACATCGTTTCCTCAACGAATGGAGGGGAACAAGAAGCTACGTAATAAAGGTTGAAGTATATCAGATCACAGGTAAACGAAAGAGGAATGGAATATTATAATATTTTACAAAAATTATTAATAGAATGGAAACGAAAAGGAAAAGGAAGGGGGTTCTGGAGTAACAACACTCGAAAAAAAAGAGAGAAAAGGGGGGTGAGGTATATAGATACCTTAAAAGAACTATAATCTATACCATATACAAATATACGTTCGTATTCCTTTTAGAGAACTGAAAAAGGAAATAAGAAATATATATATATATATATATTATAACCGGCTTCCTTTTTATTAGGAGGGGGAAGGGGTCAGTGAGCGACAAGTAATAACAATAAAATAATTATCAGAAAAATAACAAAAGTCTTTAATAAACAAAAGAAATCTCAATAAAAACAACAAAAGAAAAACGCGATAAAATAACGCTAAATAAACTAAATAATAATAATAAATATCAGGGGCATGGGAGGGGAGGGATGTTCGCTAACGGGGGGGGGGGGGAGTGAGAATAATTAAATTAACGGGGGAAAGAAAAAAAAATAGAAATAACTGAATTTACGGGGAAAAATGGGCGCCAGCCACGTATCGTGTGGCTACGAAAAAAAAATGTCACCGGTCACGCGACACGGTAACTTCGAAATTAATCGCACTTAAAATACGGTACAAAATAATAACACGGGCGAAATGGCGGGTAACGGTAAATTGCGGGAGAACTGTCACTGCTCAGCAGGTAGAGGGGAGACCAGAGGGGTCAGGGGGTGGATTCCCGAACTCAACGGCTTCTTACGGATTACCTCGGGCTTTTACGGGCGGAAAAACACTACACCACGATTCAAAAAGGGGTTGGCTAAATTATGGGGGTGATTTCAGGGCACCTGTCGAGATGACACACGCGGCGGCGGAGACGATACGGCACTTAAACATTGATATCACGCAAAGTAGGGGTTGTCGGGGCGGTTGAGGGTAAGGGAAAAATCACAGTACTCGAGTACTTACGTTTGTTAGGCTCGAAACTAATCCTTTCACTCGGAAATTCCTCGAAAACACTCAAAAACTCGTATTAATCTTACTGAAGTACACAATGACGTCACTCTGGTGTAGCAGCTCAGCTGAAGTGGCGGGCCGGCCGGCGTCTTCTTCCTCGATGCTCGGAGTCGTCGCTGATTGGCCGCGGCTCCCATGAGCAAGATGGCGCGGCGAATGGGAGACCGCGCGCCTGGGGATTGGTCCCCGGGTCGAGCGCAGCAGGCGGCAACATTCAAAGGGCGAGTTCTTCGGGCGGTGATTGGCGGCGAGGCAGCGTGGAGAGCAGGGACGCGCCAGTCTCGCGCGTCCCCTCTGCCTATGCTCTAACCGAGGACCTCAGCCCCGGCAACGACGGCCCTGCAGCTCCGGCGTCTTCTCCCGGCCGGCGCCACATTCAACCTCTACACACGCACATACATACACACAATCATCCATCCATTCGGGGCAGGGAAAAAACTAAACAAATCATACGCAAAACTAGAAAAAGAACAACAAAAACATAAATTATAATAATGAAACTCGATATAAAAATAACAATAATAATTTTAAAAAAGACAGATATTTACCCTACGCCGCGGGAGTGGTGGCCCCCAGCTGACCTGGCGCACACGGAGCATGCGCCGTGTTACAATATATATAATGTAACACGGTAGATTTTGTACCAGCTCCACCCCGCAGGCTGGCTCGAAGGCCATCACACTCCGCCTATATTTTTTTTTTAGTATGTTAGAGCAGTATTTTTGGATTTAGGTTATAGGAATATTTTGTGCAGAAATCCCCCCCTTTACCCCCCTTCCCATCCCTAGTATGAATGTGAAATGAGTAATAGCCCCCCCGGAGACCATGGAGGCCCTCAAGGACGAGATAAGAGGCTACGGCAGCTTAGACAGAGTGACGTGGGGAGAGTGTGGGCTGGAAAAACCATCTGACCCCGGACAGCATCCGAGCCAGCTGATGAGTACACCCCGTAACACACGAGTAGCCTCCACACGCGTGTGGACATAAGTTGGAGTTAGCCGCCCAACTGCGTGGGTGTACTCGCACTACTAGGATCGCCAGCGGCACGCAAACGGCCCGCGGCGATCACTCCAGCCAGCTGTGCTACGCTGCCTCGCCACTGCACTGCTCGAGCGCCACTGACCAGCCACACTCGATCCGTTGATCGATGTCGAAGCTCCGTAGTGCTCGGGAGCCGACGAGTCCCGAGGATCGACGAGGGTCTCCGAAAACATCGAGGAAGAAGAAGGATGACATTTTGCTTATGACTTCGAGCTTCGCCGTCGCCGTGTCCTCCCGTGAACATAATAGTAAAGTTTGCGAGTCCTCGTGGGAGTTGTCCACGGGACTAGGATTGTGTGTGTGTGTGTGATAATTAGCGTGAGTAATTTTGATGTGTTCTGAGACCCCTTTTCCCCCTTTTTGCCCTGTATTTTTTAAGCCATTAGAGTTTGTATTTTTCATTTTTATATCGAGTCAACCGGCTGCCACCCCGTGGAGACCGGCACGTTTTCATTAGACTTAAGTAGCGATTATTTTGTGTTTTCTGCGTGCGAGGTAGTGTGGTGGTGATCGCGACTATCTCGGCGATATTTCACATTACTTTTCCTTCCCGATTTTATTTATATTTTTGCCCCATTAGCGAATATTCCCCGGCCACCCCCCCCCCCCCTTTCAGCCATACCGAGGTAATAATTAAGAAGCCATAGAGTTCGGGAACTCTCCCCCCTGAAATCGTCTCTATTTTGGCTAGCCGAGTTACCCCACTTTTTGCCATATTTTTGTTATCAATTTTTCCCTATTTTGCCATATTGTTGTTATTAATTTTTCCCCATTTGGCCATAGTTTGGTTATTAATCTTTTTTTGTCCCCGGTAATTTGCATATTTCCCCCCCTTGACACCCAGAGTCCCTGCCACCGGTAACCCCCACCATTTCCCCCACCCGACCGTGCTGGACTCTGAAATTTTTCGACGTCGCCCGGACTTAGAAAATTTTCGACAGTCTTGGGACTTAGAAAATTTTCGACAGAGTCGGACTTAGAAAAATTTCGGCTCCTCTCGGACTCTGAAATTTTTCGACGTCGCCCGGACTTAGAAAATTTTCGACAGTCTTGGGACTTAGAAAATTTTCGACAGAGTCGGACTTAGAAAAATTTCGGCTCCTCTCGGACTCTGAAATTTTTCGACGTCGGCCGGACTTAGAAAATTTTCGACGTCCTCCGGACTCTGAAATCTTTCCCCCGTCTTACGCAGTACCCCTCCCCCCCCCCCCCAACGGTGCTACACGTCACGTAGCTGGCGCCCATTTGAGTTTTGCCATTTTCTCCCCTCCCCCTTGCCATTATAGTTATTTAGTTAACTCGAGTTCTTATATTCCCTTCATTTAGAGTTATTGTATTGAGTTTTTCTTTTGTTTTTTTTTTTTAGCTTTTTGTATTACTATTAAATCGAGTTTGGTTATTTTTCTTATAATTATTTTATTTTTATTATGTCTTTTCACTAACCCCTTCCCCTCCTAATAAAAAGGGAAGCCGGTTATAATATCAAGAGTCGCGGTAGCGACTCGACGCCAAGTTAAAAAAGAAATTAATGTTGCCTTCACACTACGATTTGTCTGTCTGACTGGACGGGCTGTTACTCCTGGCGCGACGGTCGCTACTGCTACTCTATTTATTCGGAAGGCGGCCACTCACCGGCCGTTTTCAAATTATAACTCGAATTATATTTGACCACACGTCGAGAACGGAAGATGTGTCAGGTTCAATATTTTTTTTTTTTTTTTCTCTTTCAAATGAGACCTGCGGCAAGGAAATCTGTTTCTTTAATGCTGATATCTGGCATCTTAGTAATTCTCACCGAGCGACTTTATGTTCCTCCCGTACGGCCGCACTCACACAACTTTAAATGTCCCAACCTATATTTGCCGACGTATTATCTCTGACCACATGTCGCGAACGAAAAATGTATCATGATCAATATTTTCTATTTTTTTTTTCTTTCGAATGAGACCAGTCACAAGAAAATCGGTTCATTTACCGCTGATATCTGGTCTTTTCAAAGTTTTTCATTTTTAACGCACTCACACAATCTCGATTCACGTATTCACGTACACACATTATATAGAAGAGCCGCGCGCAGGCGCGAGTGGCGGCTCGCGAGCAACAAGTGTGTGACGTCACACAGTCGGCAGCGGTTCAGTCAGTCAGCGCGTGTTGCACAGCCGACATCATCAAGAGTCGCGGTAGCGACTCGACGCGAAGTGTACATTTATAATTCGCGTATTTTTATACTTTATCAGTGTTTAATAATTTAAATTTAAATCAGTGCGTAATATTTTAAATCAGTGCTTAATACTTTAAATCAGTGCTGAAATTAATTAATTTTTTTATAAATAAGTGTGTGATAAATGAGTGTTGACAACAATCGCAGTGCGTTCTCGACCCCAGTGCTTCATCTTTTATGGGATTATTTTTCATCATAAAGTGTGATCTTTTTCGTTTTCATCAGTGTCTGACTGCTGTCTACGTTTACAGTCGAGTATCGTTTCAGTCAGTGTCTGCCGTGACTAACCTCATTTCAGTAAGTATCTGTCGTGATTAACCTTCTTTTAATCAGTGTGCATAGATTTGAAAGGATTTTTTACTGTCATCTGACTTGCATATGCTTTTCAATATTATTTTAAGCAAAGTTCTTATGTTTTCGATTCTGCGCATGATTTTCAGATTCAACTACTAGGCAGATTGGAATGGTTGACATCTCATTTTCTTCTTCATGAAAAGATACACCGGCTAAATGGAGCAAATGTTAATAAAAGGTAATATTTTTTTTATGAAAATGCCCAATGCACTGTATTGTTGGTACTCGATGATATGAAAATGCCCAACGCACTGTATGGTTGGTACTCGATGAAAGGATTTTTTACTGTCGTCTGACTTGCATATGCTTTTCAATATTATCTTAAGCAAAGTTCTTAGGTTTTCCATTCTGCGCATGATTCAGATCAAACTACTAGGCAGATTGGAATGGTTGACATCTCATTTTGTTCTTCATGAAAAGATACACTGACTAAATGGAGCAAACTATTTTTTTTTTCATTCTGAAAGTAAAGTTAATCACTGATAGAAAATAGCATAACATTTATTTATTAATAATTGTGTCACTTAAAAAATATTACCTTTTATTAACGTTTGCTCCATTTAGCCGGTGTATCTTTTCATGAAGAAGAAAATGAGATGTCAACCATTCCAATCTGCCTAGTAGTTGAATCTGAAAATCATGCGCAGAATCGAAAACCTAAGAACTTTGCTTAATTTTCCATTCTGCGCATGATTCAGATCAGAGTTGGAAATAATGCATTATTTTTTTAATGCATTATCGTTTTTTTTACCCATTACTTTAACAATGCATAATGGAATTCAGAACCATTACCCATTACTTTATTAATGAATAATGGAACTCATATCCGTTACCCATTATTTTTTTATGAGTAATGTAACTCATATCCGTTACCCATTACTTTTTTAATGAGTAATGGAACTCATATCCGTTGCCCATTACTTTTTTAATGAGTAATGGAACTCACATTCATTACCCATTACTTTTTTAATGAGTAATGGAACTCACATCCATCACCCATTACTTTTTTAATGAGTAATGGAACTCACATCCATCACCCATTAGTTTTTTAATGAGTAATGGAACTCACATCCATCACCCATTACTTTTTTAACGAGTAATGGAACTCACATTCATTACCCATTACTTTTTTAATGAGTAATGGAACTCACATCCATCACCCATTACTTTTTTAATGATTAATGGAACTCACATTCATTACCCATTACTTTTTTAATGAGTAATAGAACTCACATGCATCACCCATTACTTTTTTAATGAGTAATGGAACTCACATCCATCACCGTTTTTTAAAGTAATGGGTAATGAACGTGCTAATGGATATATGATAGTCCCATTACTTTAGAAAAATTTGCTTAATAAATAAATATATAAATAAATAAATCGGAAAATCGTTCAAAAAGTTAATAAATAAGTAGATGAATAGCAAAATCGTTCGAAAAATTGAAAAATAAATGAATAAATATAATATCATTAGAAGTCTGCGGTTAAAACAGGTCGCGATAGACGGGCGATTTCTCAGAGACGAACTATCCGGATACCTGAAAATCTTAGCAATAGTCATTTGCGACATGTTGCATTTCTAACTTTTGACTAACTTTTAACTAACTTCTAACTTTTGACTAACTTTTAACTAACTTTTAGCTTTTGATTAACTTTTGACTAACTTCTAACTTTTGACTAACTTTTGACTAACTTCTAACCTTTGACTAATTTCGAAAATTTGACTAACTTTTGACTAACTTCTAACCTTTGACTAATTTCGAACCTTTGACTAATTTCGAACCTTTGACTAATTTCGAACCTTTGACTAATTTCGAACATTTGACTAACTTTTGACTAACTTGACCAACTTCTAACTTTTGACTAACTTCTAACTTTTGACTAACTTCTAACTCTTGACTAATTTCTAACTTTTGACTAACTTCTAACTTTTGACTAATTTCTAACATTTGACTATCTTTCAACTAACTTCTAACTTTTGACTAACATCTAACTTTTGACTAACTTCTAACCTTTGACTAATTTCAAACCTTTGACTAATTTCGAACCTTTGACTAATTTCGAACATTTGACTAACTTTTGACTAACTTGACTAACTTCTAACTTTTGACTAACTTCTAACTTTTGACTAACTTCTAACTTTTGACTAACTTCTAACTTTTGACTAACTTCTAACTTTTGACTAACTTCTAACTTTTGACTAACTTCTAACTTTTGACTAATTTCTAACTTTTGACTAATTTCTAACATTTGACTAACTTTCAACTAACTTCTAACTTTTCACTAATTTCTAACTTTTGACAAACTTCTAACTTTTGACTAATTTCTAACATTTGACTAATTTCTAACATTTGACTAACTTTCAACTAACTTCTAACTTTTGTCCTTTGCCTAACTTTTGTCTAACTACTAACTTCTTACTTTTGCCAAACTGTTGACTAACTTCTAACTTTTTATTAATTACTAACATTTGACTAACTTTCAACTAACTTCTAACTTTATACTAATTTCCAACTTTTGACTAACTTTTCAGTTACTTTTAACTTTTGACTAACTTCTGACTTTTAAAAGTTAAAAGTTAGTTAGTAGGTAGTCATCAGTTGGTGAAAAGTTAGTAGTCACTCAAAAGCTAGAAGTTAGTTGAAAGCAGAGTTGTGAAATTTTTAATGTGAAAATAATGCATAATTTTTTATGAAAAAAATTGATAATGGAACTCGAATCCACTACTCATTACTTTATTAATGAGCAACGGAGCAGAGGTCCATCACCCATTACTTTATTAGTGAGTAATGGAGCAGAGGTCCATCACCCATTACTTTTTGCTTCCTCATAGAAGAAGCTTTTTCATGAAATTTTTTTTTCGAGATTTTCATATCAGTACACTCAGAATGGGCCAAAACGTCGAGAAAAGTGATTTAGAAAAAAATGTCTGTATGTATTGTCTGTGTGTGTGTGTATGTTACACGATCGAAAAATGTAAACCTTTATAACTCGGGAATGCATTGAGATATCAAGCTGAAATTTGGACAATAGATAGAGGGATCAAGCCTCATCGTTCATACAGATTTTTGTTAAAGTCCACTTCATCGTTAAATTATTACGCGTTTTTTAATTTTTTGAAAAATGTCTGTTTACTCGATAACTCTTTCAATTTTCGAGATTTTGATCTTAAAATTGGTATGAATGTGAGCTTTCATACGCCGGTGATCGCTATTGAATTTGGTTAAGATCGGTCGAACCATTAAAATTTTATGATGTTTTGAATTTTTCAACAAATTGACATTATCGCTCTATTGTAACTTTTGCAAAACTTCAGATAGCGAGCTCAAATTTTGAATAAAAATGAAACAATATTCAGCCATTATATATGTATAATTTAGTGACGAACGGTATGAAATTTTTGATTTTATGGAATGTTGAATTATTTTTAAAAATATACATTATCACATTCACTTTCGGCAACGCTCTAATAATAACGAAATAGAAAAACGAATCCACAACATGTATATTTATCTAATTAAAACAAGGATGCAATGTAGAACCTTGCACATTGCTTCCTCATTATTTTTCGCGTTTTACAAAGCTTCCTCTATGAGGAAGCTAAAAATGGAATAACATACTTCCTCATAGAGGTAGCTTACTCATTAATAAAGTGATGGGTAATGGGTCCGAATTCCATTACTCATTAATAAAGTAATGAATAGTGGATCCGAATTCCATACTCAATTTTTTTCGTAAAAAATAATGCATTATTTTCACATTAAAAATTTCACAACTCTAATTCAGATCAAACTACTAGGCAGATTGGAATGGTTGACATCTCATTTTCTTCTTCATGAAAAGATACACCGGCTAAATAAAGCAAATGTTATTAAAAGGTGATATTTTTTCAGTGACACAATTATTAATAAATAAATGTTATACTATTTTCTAAATCAGTGATTAACTTTGCTTTCAGAATGAAAAAAAAAATAGTTTGCTCCATTTAGCCGGTGTATCTTTTCATGAAGAAGAAAATGAGATGTCAACCATTCCAATCTGCCAATCTAGTAGTTTCATCTGAATCATGCGCAGGATGGAAAACCTACGAACTTTGCTTAAGATAATATTGAAAAGCATATGCAAGTCAGACGACAGTAAAAAATCCTTTCATCGAGCACCAACAATATAGTGCATTGGGCATTTTTATATGCAATAGGATTTGGATGATATTGAATTTCCAAAATCAATTTTTTTACCTGACTCCTTCCCCTTAAACTATAAACCATTGTTAAATTGGCAGACTATTGGGAGAAACTATTGAACTACACTATTGAGATAAAAGTACACTATTAGAAGGAACTATTGCGTCTAGAACTATACAATAGTTTACAATTGAAGAACTACTGAATAGTTCTACTGAATACGTGCAAAAAATTAGCTGAATGACTAGATTTTGGAGGAATGAAGTATAAGAAATTTCGATGAGTCAGATGTTTATGTTTTTTCTAGATGGATGGACGTGATTGTCAACGATTTAGACGGTGGTTTGATAATGGTACCAGATGGAGTGGCACTTTCTTTACTTTCGGAACCACTTTTCTCTCTGACCCAGGATGCCCTTTCGGTTGTACTACAACTGGAGCTCGCTTGTGCCAACTACGCATTTCTTCCATTTGCAATGAGAGCATTGCATCCGTCGATGTTGGATGATGGTATCATCCTAAGTCTGATATCATCAAGAGTTGCGGTAGCGACTCGACGCCAAGTTAAAAACGAAATTAATGTTGCTGTCACACGACAATTTCTCTGTCTGTATATATATAATGGAATGCCTCACCTCCGACGAGATTTCGAGTCTATAGAAATTTTGGTTTCATTGAATGTTTTGAGTTTGCAAAGTTAGACAAGAATTCTTGTAGAATTCTTATTGCTGCCTCTGTTCTTTGTAAACATGCAGGATACATTTAGTAGTGTCTACTTACCTTCATTTACTGTTCATTGTACATGAACTTTTTAATCAATACACAGATATAACTAAAACATGTGTTCTCATTATTTTTTTAAATTACGTTTTGACTTTCAAAAAGAGAGCAAATAACACCAAAAATGTTTTCCCAAAACAAAAATGGTACGCCAAGTTAAAAAAATTGCTTTCAAAAAAATTGCTGACAAACAAAATTCCTTGCAAAAATATTAAACCAAATCCAATATATTAGCCAAGTTAAACTCGCTACAAAAAAAACTTGGTGTGCCAGGGACTAGCTCCCGTACATAGTCCATTAGCCAACATAAACTCGCTACAAAAAAAACTTGGCGTCCCAGCGACTAGCTCCCGTACATAGTCCATTGAAGTAAGGACGGGAGGCCAACGGACCTCTAAAAATGACCCTCTAAAAATGGCTCGCCCCTTGGCCAGGGCGGATGGGGGGGGGGGGGTCATTTGCTATTTTGACTCTCGTTCTATTCAAAACAATCAAAATAGCGAATGGCTAAAATAGCGAATTTCATAATGATGGCCATTCTAGATTCCGATGTACATTATTCTAAAATTCGCTATTCATGTTTTTAAGGGTACCACGTGGGCGGGGCCGAGGGGCGAAGCCGCGAGGCGTGCGGGGGGGGGGGGGATGATCATTCGCTATTTTGACTCTCATTCTATTCACAGCAATCAAAATAGCGAATTTCATAATGATGACCATTCTAGATTCAGTCAAGAGTCGCGGTAGCGACTCGACGCCAAGTTAAAAATAGTATATTATGCAACAAGGGCGTAAAATGCGATTTTACACACGAGCAGTGATTGTCGTGTAAAATCGCATCACGCGACTTTACACACGAGCGCGATCACGCGAGTGGGTAAAACGTACGCCCGAGTCGCATACGACATTTTTTAGCATGACGTGCGTAAAATTCGCATTGTGTTTAGGGGAATACAACGCGGGGGTCCAGGGGCGAAGCCCCGGTGGGGTGCAGGGGTGAAGCCCCTGCTGGGGTCCAGGGGCGAAGCCCTGGTCGGGTGCAGGGGTGAAGCCCCTGCTGAGGTCCAGGGGCGAAGCCCTGGTCGGGTGCAGGGGTGAAGCCCCTGCTGGGGTCCAGGGGCGAAGCCCTGGTCGGGTGCAGGGGTGAAGCCCCTGCTGTTGTCCAGGGGCGAAGCCCCGGTGGGGGGTTGGGGGGGCGAAGCCCCCCCACTGAAGACAGAAATAGATTTATTATGCATTCGCAAAAAAGACAGAACGTGTTTAATTGTGAGTAAACTTTGTTTATAATTATAATTACTTTATTTGGTAATATAATTATTAATCATAGCATAGATGAAAGAAAAGTAAAAATAATTTTTTTATTTTACGCACACTCTTTCATAAAGTTGCATTTTACGCACTCATATGGGTGTGTAAAAACGAATTTTACGCACACTATGCTAAAAAGAAATTAATGTTGCCTTCACACTACGATTTGTCTGTTTGATCTTGACTGGACGGGCTTTCTCCTGACGCGACGATCCCTACTGCTACTCTATTTCTTCCGAAGGCGGCCATGATTATTATCCTGAAATTCGCTATTCGTGTTTTTAAGGGTACCGCCTGGGCAGAGGGGGGGATCATTCGCTGTTTTGACCCTCATTCTATTCAAAGCAATCAAAATAGCGAATTTCATAATGAAAGCCATTCTAGATAAAGATGTTCACCCTGGCAATTTGTGTCACCGTAGTGTTAACCGGAAATAACTGAAGTTAACCGACATTTTAACCGAGGAAAGATAAGTCTCGATTAGCCCACTGTTTCAGCAGTTTTAACCGACAATTTAACCGATTAAAAACGTTTCGTTTGGTTTAATTGTCAGTTAAAATCGGTTAAATTCACCAAGCAAAATTGAGTTTTATTAATTCGGTAAGAATGTCGGTTACAATCGGTTAATTCACCAGTAAAAATCGCTTAAAAAATAACAATTTCGGTTAAAAGGTCAGTTAAACTGGGTGAAAACGAGGGTTAATCGAGACTGGTTAAAACACCGGTTAAAAAGTCGGTGACACTGTTTGCCAGGGCATTATTCTGAAATTCAGAAATTCGTTACTTTAGCCATTCGCTATTTTGACCCCCACCGCACCGACAGTTCGAAGAATAATAATCTTTCAAAGATTTATATATATTAAGATATTATTAGATTAAATGAGGTCAAAAGAAAGTAGGGATACAAACTGATAAATTAGATAAAAGTAATGAATAAGGTACGATATGCAACTTGAGCTCACTCTGCAGGTTCGGTTATACGAAACACGAAATATCATTAGGAATTGTTTTCTCCCGCACTTACTTCAATGGACTATGTACGGGAGCTAGTCGCTGGGACGCCAAGTTTTTTTTGTAGCGAGTGTATGTTGGCTAATGGACTATGTACGGGAGCTAGTCCCTGGCACACCAAGTTTTTTTTGTAGCGAGTTTAACTTGGCTAATATATTGGATTTGGTTTAATATTTTTGCAAGGAATTTTGTTTGTCAGCAATTTTTTTGAAAGCAATTTTTTTAACTTGGCGTACCATTTTTGTTTTGGGAAAACATTTTTGGTGTTATATATATATATATATATATATATATATATATATATATATATATATATATATATATATATTGTAACAATATATATATATTGTTTGCGAGCGCGCGCAGCGCGCGAGCCACAATAAAATCCTAGTATATATATATATATATATACTAGGATTTTATTGTGGCTCGCGCGCTGCGCGCGCTCGCAATCTCCCCCAAAAAAGTGCAATCTCCCCAAAGACCTCTAGGAAGTATAGGAAAGACTCCCGGGAAGTATGGGAAAGACCCCTGGGAAGTATGGGAAAGACCTCCAGGAAGTAAGGGAAAGACTCCCGGGAAGTATGGGAAAGACCTCCAGGAAGTATGGGAAAGACTCCCGGGAAGTATGAGAAAAACCTCCAGGAAGTATGGGAAAGACTCCCTGGGATATATGGGAAAGACCTCCATGACGTATGGGAAAGACTCCCGGGAAGTATGGGAAAGACCTCCAGGAAGTATGGGAAAGACTCCCGGGAAGTATGGGAAAGACCACCAGGAAGTATGGGAAAGACCTCCAGGAAGTATCGGAAAGACTCCCGGGAAGTATGAGAAAGACCTCCAGGAAGTATGGGAAAGACCTCCAGGAAGTATGGGAAAGACTCCCGGGAAGTATGGGAAAGACCTCCAGGAAGTATGGGAAAGACCTCCAGGAAGTATCGGAAAGACTCCCGGGAAGTATCGGAAAGACCTCCGGGAAGTATGGGAAAGACTCCCTGGGATGTATGGGAAAGACCTCCAGGAAGTATGGGAAAGACTCCCGGGAAGTATGGGAAAGACCTCCAGGAAGTATGGGAAAGACCTCCAGTAGGTATGGGAAAGACCCCTGAAATTTTTCTAAGTCCCTCGATTCTTGACACGGCGGCGGCGGCGAGATCTTTTTATAATATAGATATATATATATATATATATATATATATATATATATATATATATACTAGGATTTTATTGTGGCTCGCGCGCTGCGCGCGCTCGCAATCGCCCCCTACCCAAGAGTGCCACCTCCGAAGGGTGCCCCCCTTAGGGTGCCTCCCCTCCCTTCCCTCCACTCCCCTCCCCTCCCCTCCCCTCCCCTCCCCCCTTCCGCCAAGCCCTGAGCTCGAATTATTCTAAGTCCCTCGATTCTTGACACGGCGGCGGCGGCGGCGGCGGCGGCGAGATCTTTTTATAATATAGAGAGATATAAATCCCAAGTCACGCGGAACGTGACATATATATATATATATGTCACGTTCCGCGTGACTTGGGATTTTTGTCGTCCCATTCTTACCTTTATTTTTGGGCGTCTTGCCGTCGTCATATACGGGCCCGTTCCCTGATGTGAAGTAAAAACTGGTTTGGGGTTTTTCTTTGATAAAGTTATTCTAGCAATTATCTTGAATATATTTAAAATTTCGGTTCCATATATTTTACAAGCGAGAATTCTTAATGTATACGCGATTTCCGCGGCCGAATATATTATTATGCTAATTCTAATTCCACACACATACTTGCATTCACGTACTCACAAAGTTTTTACCAGGTTGTGGCAACTAGTCCTCGATATGAACCGACTATTCCCCGACCGTACCGCAAGTACATGCCGGCCGGAATTATAAGGGAGGCGAACGGCACCGAAGAGAAGTCACTGAGTTCTGTACCGTTAGTCACAGACCCACGGGAAAATTAGGTGGTACACTCAACTTTGAGTTCAATTATTAAACACTTTGTCAGCCCGCACAAGTACCCGCGACGATCACTGTCCCGCCTACACGCGAACAGATATTAAGATCTATGCTTGGGGAAGTTTGGTGAAGATTAGTGTTTTCAAGGAAAGAGGTGTTAATTCTTTCGATGATCAAAACCGACTGTCTTCCCCATCGTCCAGTAAAGAGGAATTTCCTCCTTATTGGGCAGTGGGGAGAACTTAGTAACTATGAATTTACGTGACAAAAAATACCATTTGGCAGAACTTCGCTGCGTGACTTCTTTGCGGTAAACATCTCGAGTAACACGAGATGCTTCTCCTCTCGACTTATATTTCGCACAAGCTGCATTCATACACCCATGCTTCTAATGAATTATTTACCGGTGTGGTTCTGCTGACCATTTTACAATCTAGTTGCAAAATGATCAGCAAGACCACAATATTCAAAGATCAGGAAAAAAAAGGAAGGCAATTTATCAAAAAAATACAGGGATGTAACATATATATATCTCTCTATATTATAAAAAGATCTCGCCGCCGCCGCCGCCGCCGCCGCCGCCGCCGTGTCAAGAATCGAGGGACTTAGAATAATTCGGGCTCAGGGCTTGGCGGAAGGGGGGAGGGGAGGGGGAGGGGAGGGGAGGGAGGGGAGGGAGGGGAGGCACCCTAAGGGGGGCACCCTTCGGAGGTGGCACCCTTGGGTAGGGGGCGATTGCGAGCGCGCGCAGCGCGCGAGCCACAATAAAATCCTAGTATATATATATATATATATATATACTATATACTGCGCGCGCTCGCAATCTCCCCCAAAAAAGTGCAATCTCCCCAAAGACCTCTAGGAAGTATAGGAAAGACTCCCGGGAAGTATGGGAAAGACCCCTGGGAAGTATGGGAAAGACCTCCAGGAAGTAAGGGAAAGACTCCCGGGAAGTATGGGAAAGACCTCCAGGAAGTATGGGAAAGACTCCCGGGAAGTATGAGAAAAACCTCCAGGAAGTATGGGAAAGACTCCCTGGGATATATGGGAAAGACCTCCATGAAGTATGGGAAAGACTCCCGGGAAGTATGGGAAAGACCTCCAGGAAGTATGGGAAAGACTCCCGGGAAGTATGGGAAAGACCTCCAGGAAGTATGGGAAAGACCTCCAGGAAGTATCGGAAAGACTCCCGGGAAGTATGAGAAAGACCTCCAGGAAGTATGGGAAAGACCTCCAGGAAGTATGGGAAAGACTCCCGGGAAGTATGGGAAAGACCTCCAGGAAGTATGGGAAAGACCTCCAGGAAGTATCGGAAAGACTCCCGGGAAGTATCGGAAAGACCTCCGGGAAGTATGGGAAAGACTCCCTGGGATGTATGGGAAAGACCTCCAGGAAGTATGGGAAAGACTCCCGGGAAGTATGGGAAAGACCTCCAGGAAGTATGGGAAAGACTCCCGGGAAGTATGGGAAAGACCTCCAGGAAGTATGGGAAAGACCTCCAGTAGGTATGGGAAAGACCCCTGAAATTTTTCTAAGTCCCTCGATTCTTGACACGGCGGCGGCGGCGGCGGCGGCGGCGGCGGCGGCGGCGGCGGCGGCGGCGGCGGCGGCGGCGTCGGCGAGATCTTTTTATAATATAGAGAGATATATATTGAGACGATATCAAAGTGCCACGACCACCAAAAGTGAGAAGTGCATCGAGAAAACCGCCAAACGCGGCCTCCAGTAACATCCAGCAACATGATACCGCCACACGCGGTCTCCGGGAACTTCCAGCAACATAAAACCGCCACACGCGGCCTCCAGGAACTTCAAATCTACCGCCGCGACGACGCCGACATCTACCAGGAACCAAATGGACAAATAAAGCGAGCGACATTACCGGCCGTCTTAGGAGGGAGTCCAGGGAGATGCCGTCCAGCACCGGCGCTACACGACAACAAGAGTGGGGAGAGATGACCCCACCAGCGACCAAGATTGCATCAGCCCGGATTTCGGGTATAAAAGGGGCTGCGGAGCAGCCAAAATCACCATTCGTCGGCTCCCTTACGGAGCACACAGTCCTAGCGAAAGCTCTGATGGTCTGCTGCCTTAAATAGATTTCTATTAGTCTCTGACTACGAAACTCTGCTGAAATTCCTAAAGATTTCCATACTCCAGCATCGGGCAACTGCTAGTGGAGACGCTAGCGACCGCCCCTATCTGGTCACCAATACCTCACCATAAATTAGTTTTCTCCTTATTAAAAATAGAATCAATTTCCTTTTCCGAACGCCAGCATCGGGCAACTGCTAGTGGAGACGCTAGCGACCGCTCCTGTCTGGGTTACCTTTTCCTTTAAAAATACTGGTTAACAAACCATTTGGTCCATACCACATTTCATATTAAATTATTGTAATAAACAAAAGCAGCAGATCCTCAATGAGCTCTTAGCATTAGAATCTTCCTTTGGTCACGTCCAGCGGGACAAATAAGAATAAAATAAAGATAAAACGCTTGTATTTTGCAAATAATTTTGGTTTATTGAATAAATTAAGAATTTTCTATTTTTATAATAATTTTCTTCTGATCCACCTGTCCCAAGAACTCACGACGTTTCACACACACGGCGTATCCGACCGAATTGGCGGGGCGCAAAAAGTGTGAACGTTACAACTGGCGCCCAACGTGGGGCAGGTGCGCTTTACAGTGGAATATTTCAGTAAATTTAGTAAATTCAAGATTGTTAAAAAATGTCGAGCCAAGAGGAGGTTAATAATCCTCAAAACGAAGGTGGTGGTATCGAGAATCCATCTGCAGTCAACGATGAGTCTCATCTTGGGGAGGTCGAAACAGTCGATTTGACCACTACCATTCCATCAGCCGCTGCGGTTGGACTTTTCGCAGAAGCTCGAGGAAACTTCGGTTTTCCTCCACCACCTGCAAAAGACAAACAAAACAAGTTATCGTCAATTATAAAGAAAAAGGATATAATTCCACCACAAGCCAAGGACGACATCGCTGAAATTTTAGCTACTGTTCGGCGTACCGAACAAAAGGTCGAAAGAATCTCACAAGATGTCAACACACTGAGGGACGAATTCCAACAGGAACTCGAGGCGCACAAAGAAGAATCTCGTCAACAGTTGCGGTTGACAGAACAAAAACTGAAAAAATATGTTGACAACGAACTCGCAATGATAAATACGAGATTTACTGACCAAATAGTCACTCTTCAGGCTCACTTGGCTGATGTTTTCAATCAAGGCCTGGAGCGCACACATGATCAAATTAAAAAAGCTCGTCAGGGAATTGTCCAAACCTCCTCCAGAATTGGAGCACATGAAGTCACGAGTGCGCAATTCCGCCTTAATCAAGGTGACCTGGAAGAACGCGTTAAAAGGTTGGAAACCGGAAACTTTCCAGCGGTCAATGACACCGCACGCGAACGCCCAGTTCCAACTACTCGACAACATATAGAGACAACGACGTTTCCAACACGGAACAATGGATTCGGGATTACCATGAATCATAATGATCAAACAATGGCGACTAGAACAACCAAGTTAAAATTAATCCCTCCAACTTTTGATGCTACTGGAAGAACGAGGCCTATGAAATTCCTACGAGAGTTCAAACACTATTGTCAGGTAACTCAACCTCAGCCACATGAACTGAGGTATCTTCTTGGACAGTGTCTTGAAAAAACAGCCAAAGACTGGTGGCCACTCGTGGAGGATGAAATCTCCACTTTTGAGGAGCTGGAGGCCAGATTTATCAAAAAATACTGGAGTAAAGAAACCCAGAGGAGAGTGAGGAGAAATTTGGAATTTGGGTTCTATGGGAAGGAGAACAAAGCCACCAAAGCGGAATATGCAACCCGCATATTTGGGAGCGCCAGAGATCTAATTCCTGCTCCGAGTGACAAAGAGATCGTTGAAGCTCTAGCTCAACATTTCTCTGAAGAGATTCAAGCAGCAATCGTGGGTCGAGGATTCGAGACTCTCGATGAAATTATACAATTTCTCGAGAGACTCGAACAAGGAGGACCGGTCAATTCGAAAAGGGGAGGAACAGCTCCAAAACCTGATACCAACCAGCAAAACCAAGAGAATAAGCCGTATAAGGTTCCGGAACAACGGCAAGGAAATCCGCAAGGAAATAATCCGAGGGGACCCGGAAGCTATCCTCCCGGTAACAAAAACTATAACCAAGGCCCCATATTCCCGGGAACCTGGAATCAAAATCGAACAAATCCTAATGCGGGAGATCAACCACAGGCACGGTCAACCCCCACCAAACAAGATCCAAGCGTGATGACTATAACCACACAGAAGGATCCTGTACAATCTACTTCAAAGGCGGGAAACGAATAACCGTTGTACCCGCAACCGAAGAAGAACCCAAGACGAATTGGCGAGGTACAACGGCACGAAAAAACAAAATGAAAAAGGAACCAATTCCCATAAACACCATGTTTACAGACATGAGGGAATACTTAACTGAGGAGGAAATAGACAAACAGGAGATGCCATTGGTTGAATGTCCGGAGATTTACGCTAAAATCAAAGGCATTCCCGTTACAGCACTAATCGATTGTGGAGCAAAGGTAACCGTAATATCAGAGGAGTTCTTCTTAGAAAATCAAGAAGCATTGAAGGACTGTCCGATACTTCCTGTGACAGGATGCAAAGTGAAAGGAGCAATTCGTGGAAGACCCTGTAAAATTCAGCGCCAAATAATGGCAACTACACAAATTGGTAAAATAACTACCTACGTGAGGTATCTCATAGTCCCGGGTTTAGTACGAGATGTATTGTTGGGAGTAGATACTCTGTACCCTTTGAGGAGTCTGATCGACGTTTATAATTACACACTCCGTGTAAAGTACAACGAACAAACGGATACAATCCCTACCCACCTCGGATCTAAAGCAGATGCCGAGAAGATGGGGGGGCAATCCGGTTCTAAAAGTACTGGAGACGTGGAAAAAGACGCTATGACGGACCCATTAGGGCAGCGACAATCTCCCAAAGTCATCATTAACAAAGTACCCACATATGAGGGAGAAATTGAGATAAACACGGAGGAGAAACAAAAACTACTCTCATGCCAGGGTAACACGAAGTTACATGACAGAGCAAATTGCGACAAAGAAAATGATGAGGAGGAAGGGTTCGGCCTAGAGCAGCTATATGACGTTGCGGAAGGTGCAGAAATCACTAAAGAGGAAGTTGAAGAAACATTGTTACAGAGTGAGAACCTCACTACGGGAGAGAAGGAAACCTTAAGGACAGTCATCTGGAAGCACAAACGAGAATTTATGAAGAAACCGGGAAAAATAACGGCGTACTACCACAAAGTAGAAGTCACTACTGATAAACCTATTGTGGCGCACTCCTCTCCTATACCTTTTCTGCAGAAAGAAAGAGGAGATGATTTTAGTTATGATGCTGAAAAAAGTAACAATGAACACAAGATTGATCTCGATCGTAATGTATGCGCAGGGATGGAAGAAAACGAGTTCAAAAACTACGACGACAGTAGCGAAATCGTTTCCGATCGCGATGGAAGCGCGCAAATTGAAAATGTCGATCCGGAAGATTTTCGAGATATCTGCGAGGAAAACAACGAGCTCCATTATGAGGATGGCAAGGACGATTTTATAGAAGAGGGAGTTGACATTGAGGTTGATTTCGATCGTGATAAAGACTAGAAAATCTAAAGCTACGCAAATATCAAATGGGAGATGGTCAGAGTAGACTCTCAGTGGAACACCTGAAAAAAAAATAAATTAATTTTTTTATTATTTCAAAATATTTCATTTGCTGTTATTACTAGAATTCATAACTATCCTTACCTTGAAATGAGATTTCACAAAAAAAAAAAAAAAAAAAAAGAAAGAAAGAAAGAAAACAAAAAGAAGAAACTGATGATAATCTGGCCATTAAATTGAACAAAAAATTTCCGAAAAGCCCGTAGTATTTTCGTGTGGCCCGCACTTTGATCTCTATTCTTCAGGACAAAAGACGATGCTAAAGACACGCTTTGGTCCGAGGGGGCTTTGAGATGATATCAAAGTGCCACGACCACCAAAAGTGAGAAGTGCATCGAGAAAACCGCCAAACGCGGCCTCCAGTAACATCCAGCAACATGATACCGCCACACGCGGCCTCCAGGAACTTCAAATCTACCGCCGCGACGACGCCGACATCTACCAGGAACCAAATGGACAAATAAAGCAACCGACATTACCGGCCGTCTTAGGAGGGAGTCCAGGGAGATGCCGTCCAGCACCGGCGCTACACGACAACAAGAGTGGGGAGAGATGACCCCACCAGCGACCAAGATTGCATCAGCCCGGATTTCGGGTATAAAAGGGGCTGCGGAGCAGCCAAAATCACCATTCGTCGGCTCCCTTACGGAGCACACAGCCCTAGCGAAAGCTCTGATGGTCTGCTGCCTTAAAATAGGTTTCTATTAGTCTCTGACTACGAAACTCTGCTGAAATTCCTAAAGATTTCCTTGCTCCAGCATCGGGCAACTGCTAGTGGAGACGCTAGCGACCGCTCCTGTCTGGGTTACCTTTTCCTTTAAAAATACTGGTTAACAAACCAACTGGTCCATACCATATTTGATATTTAACTATTGTAATAAACAAAAGCAGCAGATCTTCAATGAGCTCTTAGCATTAAAATCTTCCTTTGGTCACGTCCAGCGGGACAAATAAGAATAAAATAAAAGATAAGACGGTTGTATTTTGCAAATAATTTTGGTTTATTGAATAAAGTAAGAATTTTCTATTTTTATAATAATCTTCTTCTGATCCACCTGTCCCAAGAACTCACGACGTTTCACACACACGGCGTATCCGACCGATTTGGCGGGACGCAAAAAGTGTGAACGTTACAATATATATATATATATATATATATATATATATATATACTAGGATGTTATTGTGGCTCGCGCGCTGCGCGCGCTCGCAATCGCCCCCTACCCAAGGGTGCCACCTCCGAAGGGTGCCCCCCCCGAAGGGTGCCCCCCCCCCCCTTCCGCCAAGCCCTGAGCCCGAATTATTCTAAGTCCCTCGATTCTTGACACGGCGGCGGCGGCGGCGGCGAGATCTTTTTATAATATAGAGAGAGATATATATAAATATAATATATATAATAAATAAAATCTCGGTCCCCAAAAAGACGTAGAGGTCTTTTTGGGGACCGAGATTTTATTTTGTGAATGTGTACATATGGAGTCCGATGCAAAATATTGTTCAACACAAAACGGAGAAAGAAGATTGGGTATAACGACTAAGTTTTCAATTTACTGTACCCGAGCTTTACGAAATGAATCGCGATAACTGATGAACTTATTTCTGTAACCACAGTGAATAGTATCCTCAACTATTCACGAATAGTTCGCGCTCAGCCTTGCCGTACCCGAATGGGTTGACTGCAAATTGAATAACGAATTGTTGGACAATTTAAATTTCGGAATAGTCGGGCCACCGCATATCATCAGAGCTACATCGATTCACGGTCAAATAAACCACATATGAGACAACAATAATTGAGATATAAGATATTTCTTTGATTAATCACGATACAGAATATAAATGTTAGAACATTATTTTCACTACAGTTTATTCGCAGCTTGCATTATTGGGAGGTCACCGGTAATAACCGATTTTTTTGTGATTTTATTGCAACGGCACATTTCGGGTCCGGTCAGATTGTTATAAGGGTGATAATGGGGACTGGTACCGATATCTACCCTTAAATGTAAAAGCGAGATTATTTTCAATAGTTTTTTTATTCATACGCGTACGCAGTTATGAATTCTCTTAGTGCAATGCACTAGATTGTTTGCCTTGGAAAAATACAACTGTACGCTTATGACATTTCATCGTTGAAACAAACGAGCAACCGAAGTTGCTCACAAATCTTTCCCGTATTGTAGTGCGGCATAAATAATCTGACAACAGAGCATTTAATGTTTAAAGTTTTTATGTATTATTCTTGGATAAGAACCGCCCTGGGATCAGAGGAAAAAAGAATCTCGTTGGTACACAATGAAGTTGATATTCAATTGTGTTTTTGACTCATATCACATCCGAACATGTTTGATTTGATATTTGTAAATTTAATATTTCCAATTCTGATGATAAGCGGCATCCTTGAGTCGAAGGAGCAAGAAATATCGCAAATATAGGCCGAAATTGATATTAGACGATTGTTTTATTTGAGATATGATTGTAATAGTCCACTTGTCGTTCTGTGATGTAATGCCACATAGCGGGACCAGTTCATATTACAGAAGGGTGATTATGGGGACCGATCTGTATTTTCCAGCCATGGACCCCGTATGTTCCCTTACAACATATGGCCTGGTCCCGACATGTACCGATAAGACATTCAAAAAAGGACAGCTGTTCTTTTATCTATCGCAATATCCCTAAGTTTGAGATAATCAATACTAGTTGAGATTCCTCAGCATTGCCATACCCGATTGCGTTGACTGCAATAGTATATTGTGCAACGAGGGCCGAAAGTTTGCGATTGCGACGAGTGCGAGGTTTGCTGCCCGAGCGGAGCGAGGGCTGCAATCACACGAGCCGCAATCGCTAAATTCGGCCCATGTTATACACAATACTTTTTGTAACAAGTGCATAAATAGTGTTGCTTTGAATGGCAGTTTTAAGAGACAAACAGTTAGGTCACCGGTAATAACCGATTTTCGGTGTTTTATTGGAACGGTACATTTCGGGTCCGGTCAGATTGTTGTAAGGGTGATAATGGGGACCGGTATCAATATCTCTCCTTACATGTAAAAGCGGTATTGTTTCTAATAGTTTTTTATTCAGACGCGTACGCAGTTATATTTTGTTAATGCAATGCACTAGCTTGTGTGGCTTGGAAAAATACAACTGTACGCTTATGACATTTCATGCGATATTTGTGATATTTCATGTGAAAGTGATATTTTTTCATTGTGATTTTTTCTCATTGTGAAATATTGTCGTTGTTATTTTTTCCCATTGTGATATTTTGATATTGCGATTTCATCTTATTGTGATATTTTGTTGTGTGATCAATCGTCCCGGATATTTCATCGTGTGATAGTTTGACTGTAATACTATGTCGTGTCACCGTATTTTCCAACCACGGACCCCGTATGTACATTTATAACATATGGCCCGGTCTCGACATGTACCGATAAGACATAGAAAAAGCATAGCTGATCTTTTATTTATCGCAATTTACCTAATATTGCAATCATCAATACTAGTTGAGATTTCTCAGCATTGTCGTACCCGATTGCGTTCACTCGCATTGTGTCGACACTTTTCTCTTCGGTGAAAAAGTTCTTGTTTTCGATTTTCAACTCTTTACTGAACTCACAGCTATCTTGAATACTTCTCGATCAGAGAAAAATCTAAGGAAATCCAATGAAAATACAACAATGATAAAGACGTTAAATACGATTATTTTCCATAAAAATGCTGCTGAAAAATGAAAAACAAATTAGTGAATGAAAAATTTAGGTAAACATTTTAAGTAAATCTTTTTCCGTTCAGAAAATGAGTGAATTGATATCCCGGGATACGTATATGGTTTTTTCATAATTTCCATACAAATAAAAAATTCCCGATTTACAAGGAAAAATTGCGCTGTAGTCCGAAATTAACATTGGAGCTCGAAATTGCAGAAGACCCTATTTTGACCCCTGTATAAACATACATGGTCCTCGTATGAACCGCCTTATCTAAGGAAATTGAATTATCTTATATCTTGCTCTACGCGGTATACAAAGCAAAATTAATAGTTTTGTATACCGCGATATCGAATTGTAGATCTATGTACACTCGATTTACCGTTTATACATTTGGACCCGAAATGAACCTCTCCATGCGGCGGCGGCGGCGAGATCTTTTTATAATATATATATATATATATATATATATATATATATATATATATATATATATATATTGTAACGGAACGCCGCGTCCCAAAACCCGCGTTCCTCCACCAAACAAAAAAAAAAAGAAAAAAATAAATAATAAAAATAACATCTAAGGCGGCCACCAACATGAGAATCCACAAATTGTCGGAAGTTCAACAATTTGTGCATTAACAATGATCCAAAGCAATAAATAAAAGAAGAAGGCCGAGCAAGTAAGGCCAAGGGCACAGCACACGCAAAGAGGTCGACGCACTGGCTATAGGGAGGCGTGGCCTACGCACCGTGACCCCAGAGCCATCGATCCCCGATCTATAGTGACCGGGGCAACCGATGATGGGCGGGGCTTAGCCCTCCCGGGCCATCGAGCCACGCCCCAGCATAGGCGTCTACCTACCGCCTCCTCGGGAACTACACTCGAGAGCTACAAAGTTCCTAACCGCTACGACGAGAAATAATAAGAACCGGAATTATCTAATAAATTAGGTTCGCAATGAACAAATACAGCACAAATACACGAAAAACACCAAAAATGTTTTCCCAAAACAAAAATGGTACGCCAAGTTAAAAAAAATGCTTTCAAAAAAATTGCTGACAAACAAAATTCCTTGCAAAAATATTAAACCAAATCCAATATATTAGCCAAGTTAAACTCGCTACAAAAAAAACTTGGTGTGCCAGGGACTAGCTCCCGTACATAGTCCATTAGCCAACATACACTCGCTACAAAAAAAACTTGGCGTCCCAGCGACTAGCTCCCGTACATAGTCCATTGAAGTAAGTGCGGGAGAAAACAATTCCTAATGATATTTCGTGTTTCGTATTACCGAACCTGCAGAGTGAGCTCAAGTTGCATATCGTACCTTATTCATTACTTTTATCTAATTTATCAGTTTGTATCCCTACTTTCTTTTGACCTCATTTAATATAATAATATCTTAATATATATAAATCTTTGAAAGATTATTATTCTTCGAACTGTCGGTGCGGTGGGGGTCAAAATAGCGAATGGCTAAAGTAACGAATTTCTGAATTTCAGAATAATGCCCTGGCAAACAGTGTCACCGACTTTTTAACCGGTGTTTTAACCAGTCTCGATTAACCCTCGTTTTCACCCAGTTTAACTGACCTTTTAACCGAAATTGTTATTTTTTAAGCGATTTTTACTGGTGAATTAACCGATTGTAACCGACATTCTTACCGAATTAATAAAACTCAATTTTGCTTGGTGAATTTAACCGATTTTAACTGACAATTAAACCGAACGAAACGTTTTTAATCGGTTAAATTGTCGGTTAAAACTGCTGAAACAGTGGGCTAATCGAGACTTATCTTTCCTCGGTTAAAATGTCGGTTAACTTCAGTTATTTCCGGTTAACACTACGGTGACACAAATTGCCAGGGTGAACATCTGAATCTAGAATGGCTTTCATTATGAAATTCGCTATTTTGATTGCTTTGAATAGAATGAGGGTCAAAACAGCGAATGATCCCCCCCTCTGCCCAGGCGGTACCCTTAAAAACACGAATAGCGAATTTCAGGATAATAATCATGGCCGCCTTCGGAAGAAATAGAGTAGCAGTAGGGATCGTCGCGTCAGGAGAAAGCCCGTCCAGTCAAGATCAAACAGACAAATCGTAGTGTGAAGGCAACATTAATTTCTTTTTAGCATAGTGTGCGTAAAATTCGTTTTTACACACCCATATGAGTGCGTAAAATGCAACTTTATGAAACAGTGTGCGTAAAATAAAAAAATTATTTTTACTTTTCTTTCATCTATGCTATAATTAATAATTATATTACCAAATAAAGTAATTATAATTATAAACAAAGTGTACTCACAATTAAACACGTTCTGTCTTTTTTGCGAATGCATAATAAATCTATTTCTGTCTTCAGTGGGGGGGCTTCGCCCCCCCAACCCCCCACCGGGGCTTCGCCCCTGGACAACAGCAGGGGCTTCACCCCTGCACCCGACCAGGACTTCGACCCTGGACCCCAGCAGGGGCTTCACCCCTGCACCCGACCAGGGCTTCGCCCCTGGACCCCCGCGTTGTATTCCCCTAAACACAATGCGAATTTTACGCACGTCATGCTAAAAAATGTCGTATGCGACTCGGGCGTACGTTTTACCCACTCGCGTGATCGCGCTCGTGTGTAAAATCGCGTGATGCGATTTTACACGACGATCACTGCTCGTGTGTAAAATCGCATTTTACGCCCTTGTTGCATAATATACTATTTTTAACTTGGCGTGGAGTCGCTACCGCGACTCTTGACTGAATCTAGAATGGTCATCATTATGAAATTCGCTATTTTGATTGCTGTGAATAGAATGAGAGTCAAAATAGCGAATGATCATCCCCCCCCCCCCCCGCACGCCCACGTGGTACCCTTAAAAACATGAATAGCGAATTTTAGAATAATAAACATCGGAATCTAGAATGGCCATCATTATGAAATTCGCTATTTTAGCCATTCGCTATTTTGATTGTTTTGAATAGAACGAGAGTCAAAATAGCAAATGACCCCCCCCCCCCCCATCCGCCCTGGCCAAGGGGCGAGCCATTTTTAGAGGGTCATTTTTAGAGGTCCGTTGGCCTCCCGTCCTAACTTCAATGGACTATGTACGGGAGCTAGTCGCTGGGACGCCAAGTTTTTTTTTTGTAGCGAGTTTATGTTGGCTAATGGACTATGTACGGGAGCTAGTCCCTGGCACACCAAGTTTTTTTTGTAGCGAGTTTAACTTGGCTAATATATTGGATTTGGTTTAATATTTTTGCAAGGAATTTTGTTTGTCAGCAATTTTTTTGAAAGCAATTTTTTTAACTTGGCGTACCATTTTTGTTTTGGGAAAACATTTTTGGTGTTATTTGCTCTCTTTTTGAAAGTCAAAACGTAATTTAAAAAAATAATGAGAACACATGTTTTAGTTATATCTGTGTATTGATTAAAAAGTTCATGTACAATGAACAGTAAATGAAGGTAAGTAGACACTACTAAATGTATCCTGCATGTTTACAAAGAACAGAGGCAGCAATAAGAATTCTACAAGAATTCTTGTCTAACTTTGCAAACTCAAAACATTCAATGAAACCAAAATTTCTATAGACTCGAAATCTCGTCGGAGGTGAGGCATTCCATTATATATATACAGACAGAGAAATTGTCGTGTGACAGCAACATTAATTTCGTTTTTAACTTGGCGTCGAGTCGCTACCGCAACTCTTGATGATATCAGACTTAGGATGATACCATCATCCAACATCGACGGATGCAATGCTCTCATTGCAAATGGAAGAAATGCGTAGTTGGCACAAGCGAGCTCCAGTTGTAGTACAACCGAAAGGGCATCCTGGGTCAGAGAGAAAAGTGGTTCCGAAAGTAAAGAAAGTGCCACTCCATCTGGTACCATTATCAAACCACCGTCTAAATCGTTGACAATCACGTTCATCCATCTAGAAAAAACATAAACATCTGACTCATCGAAATTTCTTATACTTCATTCCTCCAAAATCTAGTCATTCAGCTAATTTTTTGCACGTATTCAGTAGAACTATTCAGTAGTTCTTCAATTGTAAACTATTGTATAGTTCTAGACGCAACAGTTCCTTCTAATAGTGTACTTTTATCTCAATAGTGTAGTTCAATAGTTTCTCCCAATAGTCTGCCAATTTAACAATGGTTTATAGTTTAAGGGGAAGGAGTCAGGTAGAAAAAATTGATTTTGGAAATTCAATATCATCCAAATCCTATTGCATATAAAAATGCCCAATGCACTATATTGTTGGTGCTCGATGAAAGGATTTTTTACTGTCGTCTGACTTGCATATGCTTTTCAATATTATCTTAAGCAAAGTTCTTAGGTTTTCCATTCTGCGCATGATTCAGATGAAACTACTAGGCAGATTGGAATGGTTGGCATCTCATTTTCTTCTTCATGAAAAGATACACCGGCTAAATGGAGCAAACTATTTTTTTTTTCATTCTGAAAGCAAAGTTAATCACTGATTTAGAAAATAGCATAACATTTATTTATTAATAATTGTGTCACTGAAAAAATATCACCTTTTAATAACATTTGCTTTATTTAGCCGGTGTATCTTTTCATGAAGAAGAAAATGAGATGTCAACCATTCCAATCTGCCCAGTAGTTTGATCTGAATTAGAGTTGTGAAATTTTTAATGTGAAAATAATGCATTATTTTTTACGAAAAAAATGGAGTATGGAATTCGGATCCACTATCCATTACTTTATTAATGAGTAATGGAATTCGGATCCATTACCCATCACTTTATTAATGAGTAATGGAACACACATCCATTACCCATTACTTTATTAATGAGTAAGCTACCTCTATGAGGAAGTATGTTATTCCATTTTTAGCTTCCTCATAGAGGAAGCTTTGTAAAACGCGAAAAATAATGAGGAAGCAATGTGCAAGGTTCTACATTGCATCCTTGTTTTAATTAGATAAATATACATGTTGTGGATTCGTTTTTCTATTTCGTTATTATTAGAGCGTTGCCGAAAGTGAATGTGATAATGTATATTTTTAAAAATAATTCAACATTCCATAAAATCAAAAATTTCATACCGTTCGTCACTAAATTATACATATATAATGGCTGAATATTGTTTCATTTTTATTCAAAATTTGAGCTCGCTATCTGAAGTTTTGCAAAAGTTACAATAGAGCGATAATGTCAATTTGTTGAAAAATTCAAAACATCATAAAATTTTAAAGGTTCAACCGATCTTAACCAAATTCAATAGCGATCACCGGCGTATGAAAGATCACATTCATACCAATTTTAAGATCAATATCTCGAAAATTGAAAGAGTTATCGAGTAAACAGACATTTTTCAAAAAATTAAAAAACGCGTAATAATTTAACGATGAAGTGGACTTTAACAAACATCTGTATGAACGATGAGGCTTGATCCCTCTATCTATTGTCCAAATTTCAGCTTGATATCTCAATGCATTCCCGAGTTATAAAGGTTTACATTTTTCGATCGTGTAACATACACACACACACAGACAATACATACAGACATTTGTTTCTAAATCACTTTTCTCGACGTTTTGGCCCATTCTGAGTGTACTGACATGAAAATCTCGAAAAAAAAATTTCATGAAAAAGCTTCTTCTATGGGGAAGCAAAAAGTAATGGGTGATGGACCTCTGCTCCATTACTCACTAATAAAGTAATGGGTGATGGACCTCTGCTCCGTTGCTCATTAATAAAGTAATGAGTAGTGGATTCGAGTTCCATTATCAATTTTTTTCATAAAAAATTATGCATTATTTTCACATTAAAAATTTCACAACTCTGCTTTCAACTAACTTCTAGCTTTTGACTGACTACTAACTTTTCACCAACTGATGACTACCTACTAACTAACTTTTAACTTTTAAAAGTCAGAAGTTAGTCAAAAGTTAAAAGTAACTGAAAAGTTAGTCAAAAGTTGGAAATTAGTATAAAGATAGAAGTTAGTTGAAAGTTAGTCAAATGTTAGAAATTAATAAAAAGTTAGAAGTTAGTCAACAGTTTGTCAAAAGAAGTTAGTAGTTAGACAAAAGTTAGTCAAAGGTCAAAAGTTAGAAGTTAGTTGAAAGTTAGTCAAATGTTAGAAATTAGTCAAAAGTTAGAAGTTAGTCAAAAGTTAGAAGTTAGTAAAATGTTAGAAATTAGTCAAATGTTAGAAATTAGTCAAATGTTAGAAATTAGTCAAAAGTTAGAAGTTTGTCAAAAGTTAGAAGTTAGTTGAAAGTTAGTCAAATGTTAGAAATTAGTCAAAAGTTAGAAATTAGTCAAAAGTTAGAAGTTAGTCAAAAGTTAGAAGTTAGTCAAAAGTTAGAAGTTAGTCAAAAGTTAGAAGTTAGTCAAAAGTTAGAAGTTAGTCAAAAGTTAGAAGTTAGTCAAGTTAGTCAAAAGTTAGTCAAATGTTCGAAATTAGTCAAAGGTTCGAAATTAGTCAAAGGTTCGAAATTAGTCAAAGGTTTGAAATTAGTCAAAGGTTAGAAGTTAGTCAAAAGTTAGTGAAATGTTCGAAATTAGTCAAAGGTTAGAAGTTAGTTAAAAGTTAGTCAAAAGTTAGAAGTTAGTCAAAAGTTAGTCAAAAGCTAGAAGTTAGTTAGAAGTTAGTTAAAAGTTAGTCAAAAGTTAGAAGTTAGTCAAAAGTTAGAAGTTAGTCAAGTTAGTCAAATGTTCGAAATTAGTC
The DNA here is from genome assembly GCA_963970395.1 of Ephialtes manifestator. Taxonomy (NCBI): domain Eukaryota; kingdom Metazoa; phylum Arthropoda; class Insecta; order Hymenoptera; family Ichneumonidae; genus Ephialtes; species Ephialtes manifestator. Next base: position 10,993,018 of record OZ019979.1, read on the forward strand.
AAAGGTTTGAAATTAGTCAAAGGTTAGAAGTTAGTCAAAAGTTAGTGAAATGTTCGAAATTAGTCAAAAGTTAGATGTTAGTCAAAAGTTAGAAGTTAGTTGAAAGATAGTCAAATGTTAGAAATTAGTCAAAAGTTAGAAGTTAGTCAAAAGTTAGAAATTAGTCAAGAGTTAGAAGTTAGTCAAAAGTTAGAAGTTAGTCAAAAGTTAGAAGTTAGTCAAAAGTTAGAAGTTGGTCAAGTTAGTCAAAAGTTAGTCAAATGTTCGAAATTAGTCAAAGGTTCGAAATTAGTCAAAGGTTCGAAATTAGTCAAAGGTTAGAAGTTAGTCAAAAGTTAGTCAAATGTTGGAAATTAGTCAAAGGTTAGAAGTTAGTCAAAAGTTAGTCAAAAGTTAGAAGTTAGTCAAAAGTTAATCAAAAGCTAGAAGTTAGTTAAAAGTTAGTCAAAAGTTAGAAGTTAGTTAAAAGTTAGTCAAAAGTTAGAAATGCAACATGTCGCAAATGACTATTGCTAAGATTTTCAGGTATCCGGATAGTTCGTCTCTGAGAAATCGCCCGTCTATCGCGACCTGTTTTAACCGCAGACTTCTAATGATATTATATTTATTCATTTATTTTTCAATTTTTCAAACGATTTTGCTATTCATCTACTTATTTATTAACTTTTTGAACGATTTTCCGATTTATTTATTTATATATTTATTTATTAAGCAAATTTTTCTAAAGTAATGGAACTATCATATATCCATTAGCACGTTCATTACCCATTAATTTAAAAAACGGTGATGGATGTGAGTTCCATTACTCATTAAAAAAGTAATGGGTGATGCATGTGAGTTCTATTACTCATTAAAAAAGTAATGGGTAATGAATGTGAGTTCCATTAATCATTAAAAAAGTAATGGGTGATGGATGTGAGTTCCATTACTCATTAAAAAAGTAATGGGTAATGAATGTGAGTTCCATTCCTCATTAAAAAAGTAATGGGTGATGGATGTGAGCTCCATTACTCATTAAAAAACTAATGGGTGATGGATGTGAGTTCCATTACTCATTAAAAAAGTAATGGGTGATGGATGTGAGTTCCATTACTCATTAAAAAAGTAATGGGTAATGAATGTGAGTTCCATTACTCATTAAAAAAGTAATGGGCAACGGATATGAGTTCCATTACTCATTAAAAAAGTAATGGGTAACGGATATGAGTTACATTACTCATAAAAAAATAATGGGTAACGGATATGAGTTCCATTATTCATTAATAAAGTAATGGGTAATGGTTCTGAATTCCATTATGCATTGTTAAAGTAATGGGTAAAAAAAACGATAATGCATTAAAAAAATAATGCATTATTTCCAACTCTGATCTGAATCATGCGCAGAATGGAAAATTAAGCAAAGTTCTTAGGTTTTCGATTCTGCGCATGATTTTCAGATTCAACTACTAGGCAGATTGGAATGGTTGACATCTCATTTTCTTCTTCATGAAAAGATACACCGGCTAAATGGAGCAAACGTTAATAAAAGGTAATATTTTTTAAGTGACACAATTATTAATAAATAAATGTTATGCTATTTTCTATCAGTGATTAACTTTGCTTTCAGAATGAAAAAAAAAATAGTTTGCTCCATTTAGTCAGTGTATCTTTTCATGAAGAACAAAATGAGATGTCAACCATTCCAATCTGCCTAGTAGTTTGATCTGAATCATGCGCAGAATGGAAAACCTAAGAACTTTGCTTAAGATAATATTGAAAAGCATATGCAAGTCAGACGACAGTAAAAAATCCTTTCATCGAGTACCAACAATACAGTGCGTTGGGCATTTTCATATCATCGAGTACCAACAATACAGTGCATTGGGCATTTTCATAAAAAAAATATTACCTTTTATTAACATTTGCTCCATTTAGCCGGTGTATCTTTTCATGAAGAAGAAAATGAGATGTCAACCATTCCAATCTGCCTAGTAGTTGAATCTGAAAATCATGCGCAGAATCGAAAACATAAGAACTTTGCTTAAAGTAATATTGAAAAGCATATGCAAGTCAGATGACAGTAAAAAATCCTTTCATCGAGTACCAACAATACATTGCGTTGGGCATTTTCATATCATTCAGTGCCAACAATACAGTGCGTTGGGCATTATCATAAAAAAATATTACCTTTTATTGACATTTGCTGCATTTAGCCGGTGTATCTTTTCATGAAGAAGAAAATGAGATGTCAACCATTCCAATCTGCCTAGTAGTTGAATCTGAAAATCATGCGCAGAATCGAAAACATAAGAACTTTGCTTAAAATAATATTGAAAAGCATATGCAAGTCAGATGACAGTAAAAAATCCTTTCAAATCTATGCACACTGATTAACAGAAGGTTAATCACGACAGATACTTACTGAAATGAGGTTAGTCACGGTAGACACTGACTGAAACGATACTCGACTGTAAACGTAGACAGCAGTCAGACACTGATGAAAACGAAAAAGATCACACTTTATGATGAAAAATAATCCCATAAAAGATGAAGCACTGGGGTCGAGAACGCACTGCGATTGTTGTCAACACTCATTTATCACACACTTATTTATAAAAAAATTAATTAATTTCAGCACTGATTTAAAGTATTAAGCACTGATTTAAAATATTACGCACTGATTTAAATTTAAATTATTAAACACTGATAAAGTATAAAAATACGCGAATTATAAATGTACACTTCGCGTCGAGTCGCTACTGCGACTCTTGATGATGTCGGCTGTGCAACACGCGCTGACTGACTGAACCGCTGCCGACTGTGTGACGTCACACACTTGTTGCTCGCGAGCCGCCACTCGCGCCTGCGCGCGGCTCTTCTATATAATGTGTGTACGTGAATACGTGAATCGAGATTGTGTGAGTGCGTTAAAAATGAAAAACTTTGAAAACACCAGATATCAGCGGTAAATGAACCGATTTTCTTGTGACTGGTCTCATTCGAAAGAAAAAAAAAATAGAAAATATTGATCATGATACATTTTTCGTTCGCGACATGTGGTCAGAGATAATACGTCGGCAAATATAGGTTGGGACATTTAAAGTTGTGTGAGTGCGGCCGTACGGGAGGAACATAAAGTCGCTCGGTGAGAATTACTAAGATGCCAGATATCAGCATTAAAGAAACAGATTTCCTTGCCGCAGGTCTCATTTGAAAGAGAAAAAAAAATAAAAAATATTGAACCTGACACATCTTCCGTTCTCGACGTGTGGTCAAATATAATTCGAGTTATAATTTGAAAACGGCCGGTGAGTGGCCGCCTTCCGAATAAATAGAGTAGCAGTAGCGACCGTCGCGCCAGGAGTAACAGCCCGTCCAGTCAGACAGACAAATCGTAGTGTGAAGGCAACATTAATTTCTTTTTTAACTTGGCGTCGAGTCGCTACCGCGACTCTTGATAACACGCCGAACAACAATATTGCAAGCAAGCACCAAACGAATCAGACAATTATCAGATTTTGTCGTATCACATAACGATACAACAAACTATTATTGAATTAACAACTAAAGGGGGACACCAATCTCAAGAAAAAATAAGGCTAGTCAATTATGCCTAAAATGCACCCGCAGTGCAGTGACAAGTTGCCCGGATATCAACAAACGGGGATAAATGTGCTGCAATGGCTGACACACCATGAGTGCGACAGAAACAACGCTATTCGCCTCGCAGAAGTGCGAGAGAGAGAGAAAGCGACAGAAGCGTAGAACACATCAAAATTACAACACATTCAAAGACAATAGCTTAATTGTTGCAGCCCAGAACAATTTATGAATAACGTTCCAATAAACTACTAATGGAACAATCTAACATGACAATTTAAATAAAACGTTAAATATTATTACTACCAGACAACTTGTTATACTGCACAGCGGAACGAAATTAATTAACAAATTGCAAGAAGAAGTCGAGTCAATAAATTAATGAATAAAAAAAAGTGATAGTCAAATAAAAAGACTTTGGATTTTTTTTAACACCTGTAGAGGAATAGTTACATGGGGAACAAAGCCAGAGTCACGTGGCACGATGGCCTACGTGACAAATCGAACGTACAACGTGGCGTACGTGACCAACGCCGACTGAACCACGTGATGACGCCACGGCCCCACCAAGCGCCTCGCGTCTACTTGGCCGCACGCTACGGGTCCCGCGACATCACGCCATACCCCCACTCAACCCACCTACGAGACACTATAAAAGACCCACGCGCCATGAGCACACTCTTTCTTTCTAGACTCGTCGCTTGAGGGAGCATTTCGCTGCATAGCAGCTCTTTAGTCTTGTAAGTTTTAACCTAGACACTCAACAATATTTGTGCCCCACTCATCGCGAGTGGAAGTTGCAATATTAGCGAGTATAAGTACTTAGCCAGGGAAGCTTCACTGGTGTGTAGTGCCCCACGCATTGCGTCGTGGAAGTTACTATTCACCTTTGAATAGGTCCTTCCGTGAAATATCTGCACCCCAAGTCATTGCGTACTGGCCGGCAGATATTAGAACATCCAGATATCACAGAGGATCAATTCTATGTTGGTGCCCGCACACAACATTGAATTAGCGATTGCTCCGACGGGATCTTTACCAAAGGCGCCCGTCTGAGGATTCGTCCACTCAGATCGCTGTGATAGCACGGATTCCCGTAGACCAGGGACCGCTCTTCAAAAGAGTTTAAGCTATCCAAGACTTTTGTGAATGTGACTGCCAAGATAGAATCCATACCACGATCAAACTGGAAAGTAGGGAATTCCAGCAATCCGAGAACGTGACTGCCAAGGTCATCCGGAAGTAGGGAATTCAAGGGACACCGAGAACGTGACTGCCAAGGAAGACTGGACGTAGGGAATTCAACGAGAAACTGGAACGTGACTGCCAAAGCGAGATTTTACGGCATTGGATTACATCGGAAGTAGGGAATTCACGAGTACGGACTTGCAATTTGTTTTGTGTGCACTTAGCTAGCACCCACACACAAATTCTCACTAACATCGCGCGTTGTCAACGGTGCCCGCGCACAAGGGATTAAAGACTCTAAAATTAATAATCATAGATAAAGCGACTTCCTAGATTAAAGTCCTATGATTATAATAGCTTCTTGCGGTTGAAACAAGTATTCACCAAAATAGAAGCACTATGAGGACTCCTTCGTAGGTTAAAAACGCCCGAAATAGCCCACGAATCCGCAGAGTTCCAAATTTTCTTTTCGTTTAATTATTAAAATCACATTTTCGGCCTGAATTTCGGGTATCCCCCGTGTACGTAGTTTTAAGGATCGTAAGATAAGCGCGATCCCCCCATAAAACAGCATTTGAATAAATTAAATCGTAGAATCATTACTGTAAATCCGGAGAAATCCGTGTGCTTAAATTTCACTTAGATATAAGGCAACCCGTTAGTACCCTGAGTACGAGCTCCAGGAGTGTATCAGGTACTAATACCATTGTGCGTATTCTCCACAACTCACGGCACAATGATGAGCTAAAAAAAAGGATGTAGGTTGGCATTTAACTCTCGTCCTTGGACAGTGAGAGGAAAACACGCTCTGAGGCAATTTTTACCAAACCATGAAGATTTTCGCTTTCTTTTCTTCTCCTCACTCATAAAAAACAAAAACAACACTAATTCAAGATCGATCAGGCCCCGTGCACGAACCCACCGCACCTCACACGATCAGCGTGTGACGAGTAGCGTAACACAAACTAACAACAAAAGCGATTTCCATACGACACTGACATATAAAAGTGGAATAAACATTAACGCGGAATTGCGAAACGTTACAATATATATATATATATATATATATCTCTCTCTATATTATAAAAAGATCTCGCCGCCGCCGCCGCCGCCGCCGCCGCCGCCGCCGTGTCAAGAATCGAGGGACTTAGAATAATTCGGGCTCAGGGCTTGGCGGAAGGGGGGGGGGTGGAGGGGGAGGGGGAGGCACCCTTCGGAGGTGGCACCCTTGGGTAGGGGGCGATTGCGAGCGCGCGCAGCGCGCGAGCCACAATAAAATCCTAGTATATATATATATATATATCTCTCTATATTATAAAAAGATCTCGCCGCCGCCGCCGCCGCCGCCGTGTCAAGAATCGAGGGACTTAGAATAATTCGGGCTCAGGGCTTGGTGGAAGGGGGGGGGGAGGGGGGAGGGGGGTGTCACCCTACGGGGGGCACCCTTGGGTAGGGGGCGATTGCGAGCGCGCGCAGCGCGCGAGCCACAATAAAATCCTAGTATATATATATATATTGTAACGTATATATCTCTCTATATTATAAAAAGATCTCGCCGCCGCCGCCGCCGCCGCCGCCGCCGCCGCCGCCGCCGCCGTGTCAAGAATCGAGGGACTTAGAATAATTCGGGCTCAGGGCTTGGCGGAAGGGGGAGGGGAGGGGGAAGGGGGAGGTGGAGGGGGGGGAGGGGGGGAGGCGGGGGTACCATTCGGGGGGCACCCTTCGGGGGGGGGGGGGGCAACCTTCGGAGGTTGCCTCCGAAGGTTGCCTAGGATTTTATTGTGGCTCGCGCGCTCCTAGTATATATATATATATATACTAGGATTTTATTGTGGCTCGCGCGCTGCGCGCGCTCGCAATCGCCCCCCCCCAAGGGTGCCCCCCTCCACCCATCCACCCCTCCCCCCTCCCCCCCCTCCACCAAGCCCTGAGCCCGAATTATTCTAAGTCCCTCGATTCTTGACACGGCGGCGGCGGCGGCGGCGGCGGCGGCGGCGGCGGCGGCGGCGGCGGCGGCGGCGGCGGCGGCGGCGGCGGCGGCGGCGAGATCTTTTTATAATATAGAGATATATATATATATATATATATATATATATATATATATATATATATCTCTATTGTGACGGAACATATACTTCCCCGGTGAGCAATCGAGGAAATCGAAGTCCGGCAACGCCGGACGTGGCAACAGGGCCGAGCGAGATCTAGAGGGGGAAGATGTCACCGTGGTAAACAGCTGTTCAGAGGATATATAAGCGCGCTTCGCACGAGATCGGTACCTTATTCTTCATCCAACTTTCCTGATAATACTTTATCCTAGTAAGGTCCTTATAATACCCGTACTTTCGAGCCGAGACACTGCGTCTACCCTCGGACAGTACCTCCGTAAGCACGCCCAGCTTCCCCAAGTGCCGCAGCATTGCGCTGACCCACTTGGTTTGTCCCGTGAGCCCGCCCAGCTCCAGTAGGCCGCTACACTGCGTAGACCCCTACTGTCCTCTCTCTTCTATCCTGTCGAAGCCTATATGCCGCTGCACCGCGCAGACCCATATAAAGGCTTCCCTCTATCTTTCCTATCTTGAATCCTTCCGATACTATATGCCGCTGCATCGCGCAGACTCGTGTAGTTTCATTACCGCTCCATCCTAGTAGATAGGCACTATATGCTGCTGCATTGCGCAGACCCGTATAGTGTCTACATGACCAGAATTCCTTGATTAAACAACACTCGAAAATATCTTTTATTATAATTTAAATGACTAAACTTGTGAGAAATCTAGCCACATAAGGAAATAATGCACGGAATAAGTATAATATTTCCCCTTGCTCCGCGTCTCACGCTATAGATCTACAAACTCGCAATCGGAATACTTCCCCTTGCTCCGCGTCTCACTCTATAGATCTACAAACTCGCGATCGGAATACTTCCCCTTGCTCCGCGTCTCACTCTATAGATCTACAACCTCGCGATCGGAATCTTTCCCCTTGCTCTGCGTCTCACTATATAGATCTACAAGCGCACGGTCGAAGCTTGGTTTCCCCTTGCTCTGCGTTTCACCATATAGATCTACAAACTCACAGCGAAGGCATACCACTTCCCCTTGCTCTGCGTTTCATGGTATAGACCTACAAGCACACGGTCGAAGCTGGTTTCCCCTTGCTCTGCGTCTCACTATATAGATCTACTAGCGCACGGTCGAAACTTATTTCCCCTTGCTCTGCATCTCACCGTATAGATCTACATCTTCATAGCTAAGGTATAAGGCTTCCCCTCGCAACACGTCTAACTCCGTAGGCCTACCAAATCGCAATCGATAACATCCAAATAAGAACTCAGAGAGCGATGACGAGAACAACAAACGCAATCTTCTCTTTCTTACCCACAAGACCAATTCTATGAATTGCGAGCATTTTTCCCAGAAAGCCATTTCATTTTATATTTCAATTTATTCTCGGACTTAACTCAACCTGTGACATCCCAGAGACTAAGGGACAAAATTATAGTAATTAACTTTTATATGCAACGGGAAGACTTTAGGAGGATTCCGTAGCCAACGTTTATTTTTTCTATTTTCCTTGAGCAAGCCCAGCTCACGTTGACTGTGGAACTACTTGAATCATCTCCAATAGTTGCACTTGATTGAACAATTTAGAATTCCGGTGTAACAAGGCACCAAGTTCTTTTATTTATTATTTTCCTTGAGACAGCCCAGCTCACTTGGTGCGTTGTTTCCTGATCCACTAAAATTGTAACACATCAGAATTCAAATCTTTGTACCTAGAATCCCTTAAGCCATCTGTCACGCAATTTCAGAAGTGTCCGGTGATGAGATAGAAACACTAACTCTGAGGACTTACTTTTAAGACTTTCCCCCCCCTTTTATTACTCTCATGAAGAACGAGTAATTACGCGTTTTAGAATCACTTGGCGATGAGCTATGCATGCTCCATGCTCGGACATCCGTTCCGTGCATGACCTTAGACTCAAATTCATTTAGAACATTCCGCAACTATAAACTTACTGTTGATACAGACTGTTGACGCAGACTGTATCAATAGTCTGTGCGTTTAACTAGAGGTCTACAAACCCTAGTACAAGTTGGCTCCAAGCCGGCATAATTCCTTCAAAACATTTCAACCTTTCCTTGCGACCTCTATCCTGAACCGATGATGAAGACATCCTAGCTACATGGCACAGGAATACTGAGGTTTTCTCCCTTCCCCAGTAAAAATTCTCTCTAATCCTTATTTGGGTCCCGTACACGAACAAAAATCATCCTTCAGATGATTACTTGGATACTTAAGGATATTCTTCCCAAGATAGAATAAAATGAAGGAAGTAAATATCGTTTCACTATATTATAAAAAGATCTCGCCGCCGCCGCCGGCGTGTCAAGAATCGAGGAACTTAGAATACTTCGGGCTCAGGGCTTGGCGGAAGGGGGGGGGAGGGGGGGAGGGGGCACCCTTCGGAGGTGGCACCCTTGGGTGGGGGGCGATTGCGAGCGCGCGCAGCGCGCGAGCCGCAATAAAATCCTAGTATATATATTGTGACGAGGCGTTACAACACGCTCGCTTCAACGGGTGCTGATGAGATCGAGCGCGCAGCATAGGCTCGAGCCACCGCGAGATCCGTCGAATCTTTTCTCACCGACAATGTCCAGTACGAAATATTGCGAGCTGTTGACTGCCGAGACTATATTATTTCCAGAGTAAATTCGTGGAACTCCTCGGAAGTCCGGCGATGCGAGAGAGCGGGGAGCCGAGACGGACGGGCACGACGCCGATGATCTAAGAAGAGCGTCGATATTAGGCCGATGCCCCCACTCGAGAACTCCCGAACAAGGAAGCGAGGAGTGTGGCACGCGACAGCGTGAAAAATAAGTAGTCAGTGAACAACGGGACGTGAATCGATTAGGCAGAGTAATACGACGTCTCGCGTAGTATCAGAGAATCCAGACGAAAGAGATCGGTAAATTGCGCTCGAGGGAAGTTGAGTGCACGAGCATCGTGAGAAATTCAGTGGGAATCCACAGGACGAGTTTTCCGGCTGGGATTCAGTACGAGAATCGGGAAGTCAAAGGTAGGCGCACTTGGTGCAACTTCCCAGATTTTAATAATTCCTCGGAAGTGATCGCGGTGTAGAAGTACCTCGAATTACTGTCACGAGGCCGGCCTCCATCAATCTCGGTGCTAAGAATTAGAAAACATTTATTCGTGGATCAGTCTCGCGAAATTGTCGGACTCGAGTCAAAGTTGTAAAGCGCGTAAAAGTGGTAAACCCGCGTCGAATGTCGGACACGAGTCAAATTTGTAAGAAAGAAACTAATTTATTTGGCGTCCGCTTCCGAATCGGTTTTCCTTGACGCGAAAGCTAGAGAAATAAATTATCGATTGTTTGATTTTTATAGCAAAAGAACTAGGCGTGGTTTGTAGAAATTATTTTGCATGCCTTCCCCCCGAACTGCACCCTTACAGCTAGCTGGACGATAGTGAAGAGAAGTGGTAAGAATCTCCCTGGTAATCGGGAGAAGAATAGATTACCTGGCGCCCATCTGGGAGAGTAAGCAAGTAAGGAAGAAAAATTACAGCGTGGGCGTCGTTATATTTGGACGTCGGCGGTTACACGGTGAGTCCTGAGCCGTTGTAATAGCCCGTCACAATTTTTGGCGCCCAACGTGGGGCAAGAGGGCCATCGGGACATAGTGTAAAATAATTTCGGTGTGAAGTGCGCGTAAAGCCGTGTGTGAATACGTGACTAGGAACAAGGGCTTCGCTGAGCCGAGCTCGAGTCTCAAGGACGCGCGCGCGCGGATGTCAACATAAACAGTGCGCGAGACTAGTCGAGGAGACTCGCTCGAAGTGCGTGAACGAAAATACATTGAGTGAAATAAATTCGAAATAATATTTCCATAGTGCTCAACCGTGAGTTCGGTTAACGCTCGAGACGTTGCTCGGAAAGCTGAGCTAGTGTCGCTCACCCGGGATACCGCTCGAAGCGCGTGAAGTGACGGCTTGACAACAACCTATACTCGAGAGCCGGAACCACAACAAACGTGATTATAATAATTCGTGATAATTGCGCGACGATTTCGCGAAATAAAATCGCGAATAATTTTAAATAAATTCGGCGGTTTTCGGAAATGGTCGCGTGAACTTCCGAATATTACAAACGGAGAGAAAATTATTATTTTCAATAATAGTGTTGTGAATCAATGGGAATGCGAAGTTCGACAGGTGACATACGATTCTCGGAAAAAAAATAATCTCGTGTTTTTTTTCTCGTGCTTCATTACGCGCTCGTTAAAATTAATTCCGCGTTTCGGCGAAAATAAGTTCGTGGCGCGTCGAGTAGTAATAACGCGAATAAGCGAATAAATTAATTCGCGAGTCTCGGGAGAAAAACAAATAAATAAATAATAATTATACGGGATTTTATTTATGAAACGAAAATAGTGTCTCGCGGAAGGATTATTTCGTAGTTTCCGCCATTCAGCGAGGATCTCAGCGAGCTATTATTTATTCGAAAATTAATAACGTGTGATCGCGGTCAAAATCATTCGCGATCGTGTGAATAAAGAACCGGAAAATAAATTCGGAATTTGTCGTGTACTAAAATCGGCCATTAAACTAGACATGACAGAACCCTCGAACGGAGTTGAGGAGAAAACCGGCAGATTCTCTGGCGAAAGCGGAGCGCAGGGTGGGGAGGTCATCGGTTCACGCGAGTGGAGGCGACAGCAGCACGAGTCGTTGCGATGGATCGACGCCATGCCGGACGGGGCTGTGCGACGACAGCTCTGCCAAATGAACGCGAGTGTTGAGGGAGATGCGGGAGAGATCCGCGATCGGTTGAGGCGGTCATATCTCCGGGAGGCTGGGGATCAGGCGATCAAGTGGACTGCAGCGGACGAGAATCCCGAAGTGAGCGGACCTCCTACCCCTGAAATCAAGATGGTGCACGAAATGTCACACCCTACCGTCCGTGCTACGCTCCGTGCGCTACTGCTCAATCCGGAGGGTGTACCGGCTGTGGCACGGAACCGATTAAAAAAATTCGTGAGTGCCGCGATGCGAGAGTCTAGCAACGATCGAGGCTCGAGACCCGTAAGCCCCTACGATACGTCACTCGGGGCGATTCCGCGCCGAACCGTAGGGTTAACGGACCGAACCACCAGAAGACGCGTAGTGCCGGCTGAGTGGAGTGGTGAAGACGGTGACCAATATCAGAAGTTCGTCGACCGAAGCGCGAATGTGACCTTGCGACGGCGCGAGGCCCCGAGAAAAGTCTCGGAGGACGTACCAGGGGGGACGCGCCACGCCGAGAAGTCACACTCGCGTAAATCACGAACGGTAAACCAGCCACGCCTTCGAGAAATCGGCACTCAAACAGACAGTGACCAGAGCAAGCAGAGCCGGAGGAAGAGGCCGAATAGGAGGAACCGTACACGGCATACCGAACTGGAGCTCACGGATACATCGTCCGCCGACTCGGTAACATCCGAAGAGAGCGAGACCGGGACGTCAGCATCCTCGGAAAGCGCGACTGAGACGGACGCGGGCCGACGATGGCAAACAGTGAGGGGACGAAGGAATCGCCGCCGCCATCGGGGAAGCGATCGCCAGGCGGAGCAGCAAACGCGACGGGATCGACGCTCGTCGCCAGTCCATCGCCATCGAAGGGAACGAGACATCGGGGAAGTCGCGCGCAAGTGGCGAGTGACCTTCTCGGGAGACGACGAGCTGGGGTGCGACGAATTCCTGGAGATAGTCGAGGAGAAAATCGCTGCCTCTGGGATAAGACCGGAAGATCGGCTACAACTTCTGCCGGAAGTTCTAAAAGGCCGTGCCATTCAGTGGTATCGCTCAAACAGAACCTATTGGCGCACGTAGCGGGGTTTCGTCAGGGAGTTCCGTGCGTGGTTCGGAGGAGACCGGAAACAACAGGGTTTGAAGGATGATATCCGACGAAGGACGCAAGGCCCCGGGGAGACTGCAAAAAATTATTTGATTTGCATCCAGGGTCTCTACAACCGACTGAGAAGGCGCGCGAGCTTGCGCACCCAGCTGGAACAAGCCTACGCTGGGTTACGTCCGGAATACTGGGACCGAATCGACCAAGGGGATTTCTACACCTACGGCGAACTGGTGGCGAAAGCCACGAAGATAGAGCAGCGTTGGGAGCGGGCCCAGGCTCGACGCCCTCCGCCGAGCCGTGAGGAATCTCACGCAAAGGAGTTCGCATGGGACAGTCCCGTGACGAGCAAGAACGCCCCGGCGAGAGGAGCGGGCAAAGGCCATCATCCGACGCCGTACCGGACGGAACGCCCCAGAACCTATGCCGTGGATGATAGTGCGGCAGGGGTAGAGGAATGTGAAGACACGGAAAACGACGTCGTCGAGGCCGTTGAGACAAGAAAGAAAAATCGCCGCCGACGAAAGAAACGTGGTGGGGAAAGCCTCGAGGCAGCCGAAGTGGAGTCAGCGGTGACTACGCGAACATACGCTCGAGCCGCTGCGTCGCAGCCAACACGTGGCACCACGCAGCAGACCACGAGGCCAACCGGACAGCCGGCAGGGGGCTCGAGCCAGCCAGCCCGAGGAGAACCCTCGAGACAAGGGAGCTCGACACCGCCGCGCGGCCAAACGAATGGTTATCGACGGCCGCCTCCATTCTGCTTCAACTGTGGAGAGACGGGGCATTTTGGCCGAGATTGTCGCAGCCCCCGAGTGCAATTGTGCACAGCGTGCGGGCGACGCGACGTTACGAGTGAAACATGTGGTTGTGCACTCTCAAAAAACGGCAACCGGGGCTGGCCGCAGCAGGCAGGCCAGCACACCGATTAAGTGAAGCCTTGCCGGAAGAAAGGAGAGTAGACTGTAGACCCGGTGAGCCTTATCCCCTCCTTGATCCAGTCCAGGGTGCAGTTCATAGGGAAGTCCAGCGTGTAGATAGTCGCGCTCAAGAATATGAGACCTCGGCAGGTACCTCGGGTGTACCCCGTTCAGACAGGGTCGATGAGGTAGCGACTAGCGAGCCGCCGGATGCTCCGGTCGGCATTTGGACTTTAGACCTAAGTAGCTCGGACGAATCGGAGGCAGATAGAAGGGAGGACAGGACGATTGGCGATGCGATGGAAACCGACCAAACGGGGGAGACCGCGAAAGATCGTACTGTTAGAACCGTAGCGCTTGCCGGTGAGACTGCTGCGGGTAGGGACGTCGGAGTAGCGCAAGAGGCGAGCCGTTCCGAGTACGCCTGGTTCTTCGACACCTTCCCGCCACCACCCGTTGAGTGGAAGCGCGAAGGTGGACGGGTAAGAATTTTTGTCGAGTTACTTATTGGCGGACAGGTATTAGTCGCACTCATAGACACGGGAGCAACGATCTCCGTTTTTGGACGAGTAGGAGGCGTAATTGTGGAACAACTCGCGTTGCCGCATAGAGAATACCCGCCAAGTCAAAACGATTTCGTAACAATGGCAAACGGTACGCCGGAAAGAGTGCTCGGGGAAGCGTTATTTCCGATAGAGCTTGATGGGGTACAGAAGTGGTTTCCCTCCATTATCGTGCGTAATTTGAAATGCAACTGCCTGCTTGGGATGGATTTCATTGAGATGTTCGGGATTAATGTCTATGGTAAACGCCGCACGTGGGCGGTAGATGATGTAGGGATCGAGCACCCAATAGTACGCACGAGCGATGAGCTTGCGACGCTAGGCGCGTGCTTCGGCCTGCAAGAACTTGCGAAAACGCAGCGGGAACGCCTTGACCAGTTGCTTGCGGAGTTAGTTCCGGGAATGCCGCAGAATTTTGAGATCGCCGTGACGCTTACGAAACACGTGATAGACGCCCCTCGCGATCGAGCTATTAAAGAGCGCATGTATCGTCGGTCGCCGGTAGTAGTCGAGAAATTGCACGCGGAAGTCGACCGGATGCTAGGGGGAAAAATAATCGAGAACTCGCAGAGCGATTGGGCGAGTCCTCCGGTGATGGTCGCTAAGCCAGACGGAAAATGGAGGTTCTGCGTCGATTATCGGGAACTGAATAAATTGACGCGAAAGGACGCGTACCCGCTTCCTCGGATGGATACCATCCTTAGCAAATTGCAAGAGGCCGTGTACATTACCACCCTAGACATGAGCGCGGCCTATCATCAAATAATGATGGACGAGGATAGTAAACATTTTACTGCGTTTATTGTGGAAGGTAAGGGGTTGTTTCAATTTCGTCGAATGCCGTACGGTTTGTGCAATGCGCCCGCGACGTTCCAACGTTTAATGGATCGACTGATCGGACCGGAGCTCGAGCCACACGCGTTTGCATATCTCGATGATATAATCATTGTAAACCGCACGTTCGATGACCATCTCGAGTGGTTAGGAAAGATTCTCGGCATAATTCGCGAGGCGGGGCTAATCCTAAATTTCGAGAAAAGCGAGTTCTGTTGCAGTGAAGTTCGCTATTTGGGATTTTTGGTGAATCGCGAAGGTCTGCGCCCGGATCCTGAGAAAATCCGACCGTTGATAGAGTATCCGCGTCCACGAAATGCGACCGAGTTACGGCGCTTTAACGGCATGGTAAATTGGTACCATCGTCACTTAAAGAATATATCGCGAGTGGCAGGGCCTCTAAACCGGTTGACCAGTAAAACCGTGCCTTGGAAATGGACAGAGACGGAAGAAGCGGCGTTCACGGCAGTGAAGAAAGAAATTGTCGACGCGGCTATCCTAACGTTTCCGAACTACGAGCTAACCTTTATTGTATACACCGATGCGAGTGATAAAGGGATCGGCGCTCTACTAACGCAGAGTCACGAAGGCGAGGAAAAATTGATTGAGTGCGCGAGTCGCGTAATGACAGGACCCGAGACGCGATATACGGTCACGGAGAAAGAATGCCTCGCGGTGGTCTGGGCTGTTCGCAAATTTCGTCCATATCTTGAGGGGTACGAATTTGTGGTTGTGACGGATCACAGCAGCCTGCGCTGGCTCCATAACCTGGTTGATCCAATAGGACGCCTCGCGAGATGGGCCTTCGAGCTGTCAGGTTACAAAATGCGAATAGAATATCGTAAGGCAACGGAAAACGAGGCCGCGGACGCGCTGTCGCGGATGTTCGAAGACGTCGAGCCGGAGTGGAACGCTCAAGTCGACTCTCTCGGTGATGCGTTTGAAATCGATTGGTATCGGGAGAGGCTCGAGGCCATTCGTCGTAATCCGCGCGCGTTCCCCGAATGGGTGATCGAAGGGCAAAACCTGTATTGTTACCGCCCCGACGCGTTAAAAGAGGCTACCAGTGAGGACCCAGACGCGTGGAAGCTGGTGATACCGTCGGAGGAGTGCGAGCGAATAATATCACAGGCCCACGACGACGAGCAAGCAGGACACCCGGGTGTAGAGCGCACATATCGTCGTGTAGCTATTTTCTACTACTGGCCGGGAATGTACCGGGATGTAAAACGTTACGTGGGGAAATACGAGACATGCGCAATGCATAAAACGGATCAGGCGCGTCCGATGGGATTAATGGGCCCGCGAGTAGTAATGCAACCCTGGGACGTAGTGGCGTCGGACGCCATGGGACCGTACCCGCGCTCGAAATTCGGCAATAAGTATTTGATTATTTTTGAAGATCTGTTCACCCGGTGGATTGAGTGCGTGCCAGTCGCGGCGGCAACCGGGAAAACAATAGTCGATGCGTTTCGCGCTCGAGTCGTATGTCGATGGGGGACCCCGAGGGTGTTGCTCACGGATAACGGCACGGAGTACGTGAATCAGACTATCGCTAGGATGGCTGAGGAATACGGGATTGAGCGTGTTACCACACCGCCTTACCATGCCCAAGCTAACCCGGTAGAGAGAGTAAATCGGAATATAAAAACTATGATTGCCAGCTATGTGTCTGGAGATCATAGAGAGTGGGATTTACATATTGCCGAGTTCCAATTCGCGTATAATACCGCGGTGCATTCATCTCTCGGTGTGAGTCCGGCGTTTCTGAACTTAGGGCGCGAGCCAAAGCTAGCGAATTACTGGAGGCGCGCGATAGAGAGCGACACGCCGATAAGTGCCCCCGACAGAGCGAAGTGGCGAGCAAGGATGGAAAGACTAGTCGAAATGCGCGATCTTGTCACGAGTAAAATTCACGAAGCCTCGGTAAAGCAAGCGATGTACTGTAATCGAAAAAGACGGAGCGTACCACTGCATGTAGGAGATCGCGTTTACCGCCGTTACCGTGTTCTGTCTAAGGCCGCTAATAACGTGACATCCAAATTCACGAAGAAATATGCGGGACCATTCGAGGTAGTAAAAGTCGTATCGCCAAGCGTCGTAGAATTATCTGAGGATAACGGCCGGCGGGTGGGCCGATGGCACGTGAAGGATTTAAAACTAGTTAGAGAGGTGCCGAAGTAAGGATAGGGCTAATGATAATCGGAATAAGAAATAGAAATTCTCGGGAAATTAGTTGTTAAGTTCTTTTTGTGTGCGTAGTATTAAGTTGCATGCTCGAGCAGAGCTCCTTGATAACCACGACAGTTGGTAATTTCTTTTTATTTTTTTTAAATTATGTCAGTAAAGACCGGCTCACGGAGAACTCCGAAATAGGCAAATTTTTCAGTTGTTCTTTTTCCATTTTTTTTATGGTCCTTACTTAGTGTAAAAGTAGTTATTAAGTGCGGGAAAAAAAATAATATTTCATTTTTGGGTTCATTGTATAAACGGAGTTTTTTTTTGTTGTTGTCTCCTTCCCCAAGTATCATAATGGCCTTTCAGTGTGTTGGGTGGTGGAGTGTAAAAGAGCGGTTGAGACATGATTCGGCATCGACCCGTTGGAGAAGGATCAGCCTGAGCCTGCCACGTGTTTACACGGGGTAGTCCGGCTTGGAAGGGGGGTGTGACGAGGCGTTACAACACGCTCGCTTCAACGGGTGCTGATGAGATCGAGCGCGCAGCATAGGCTCGAGCCACCGCGAGATCCGCCGAATCTTTTCTCACCGACAATGTCCAGTACGAAATATTGCGAGCTGTTGACTGCCGAGACTATATTATTTCCAGAGTAAATTCGTGGAACTCCTCGGAAGTCCGGCGATGCGAGAGAGCGGGGAGCCGAGACGGAAGGGCACGACGCCGATGATCTAAGAAGAGCGTCGATATTAGGCCGATGCCCCCACTCGAGAACTCCCGAACAAGGAAGCGAGGAGTGTGGCACGCGACAGCGTGAAAAATAAGTAGTCAGTGAACAACGGGACGTGAATCGATTAGGCAGAGTAATACGACGTCTCGCGTAGTGTCAGAGAATCCAGACGAAAGAGATCGGTAAATTGCGCTCGAGGGAAGTTGAGTGCACGAGCATCGTGAGAAATTCAGTGGGAATCCACAGGACGAGTTTTCCGGCTGGGATTCAGTACGAGAATCGGGAAGTCAAAGGTAGGCGCACTTGGTGCAACTTCCCAGATTTTAATAATTCCCCGGAAGTGATCGCGGTGTAGAAGTACCTCGAATTACTGTCACGAGGCCGGCCTCCATCAATCTCGGTGCTAAGAATTAGAAAACATTTATTCGTGGATCAGTCTCGCGAAATTGTCGGACTCGAGTCAAAGTTGTAAAGCGCGTAAAAGTGGTAAACCCGCGTCGAATGTCGGACACGAGTCAAATTTGTAAGAAAGAAACTAATTTATTTGGCGTCCGCTTCCGAATCGGTTTTCCTTGACGCGAAAGCTAGAGAAATAAATTATCGATTGTTTGATTTTTATAGCAAAAGAACTAGGCGTGGTTTGTAGAAATTATTTTGCATGCCTTCCCCCCGAACTGCACCCTTACAGCTAGCTGGACGATAGTGAAGAGAAGTGGTAAGAATCTCCCTGGTAATCGGGAGAAGAATAGATTACCTGGCGCCCATCTGGGAGAGTAAGCAAGTAAGGAAGAAAAATTACAGCGTGGGCGTCGTTATATTTGGACGTCGGCGGTTACACGGTGAGTCCTGAGCCGTTGTAATAGCCCGTCACAATATATATATACATATATATACATACATATATATATATTAATTATCATAATAAATTTAAAAAAAGAGAGAAAAAAATTATATAATAATAATAATAACATAATTAATAAAATTTAACCTTATTTTAGACAACAGGATGATCAATCATACGACAAACCGTCACTCACAAGCAACAGTGATCATGATCCCCGAGGAACTACAGCAATTTATGATGAGTGTGTTCATCCTGCAGACGCGCCAGGAATGTCGAAGGCACCGCTACCGCACTCTACCCGCACCATTCGAGCATGTTTACGCACCCAGAGAATGGAACTGGATACTCCCCGCGGTATGGACAGAAATACATCCATACCTGCCTAGAAATATCGGCCAAGCCGTCGCCTTTGGAGGGACCCGTCATACGCTGGTCGAATACGACCTATTGCTACCAGATGGACAAGACCCCACTGTGATCTACGAGAGTCATCGTACCGACCCATCTGAGCCTGACTGAGGAAGACACAGAATCTGATTGTCCTATCGATTCTGACAACGAAGAACAACTCGAAGATTGGCGACCCAAGGGAGAACACGCGGAAGAAGAACACACCTCGAGCAACAGCAATTGAAGACCACTGGAGTCAACCCCACTATCAAAAATACGTACGAATTTGGCATCCGACGACACCTATGCGAGTAATTATAGGATTAAGAAAATATGTAACCTTGAATTAAGCGTTCAATATTACCCAGGGCTCTATTTTTCTTTTTTTTATTATAATTGAATTCTAAACTTAACTATCAAATAAAAAAGAAACATATATACAGATATATCTCGTTAAGATATGAAATAGAGGAAAGAACCCTTGGAAAAAGGGGGTAAAAGGAGAAAGAATTGATAATTGAATGGAATAAGTAATTACATTAAATTTTTTTTTTTACGCTAAGATTGAGTTAGAACACTACCAGTTACACCTGACCAAAGAAAGTCATTTACAAATTCCAAAGACAAGTAACAAAAAAAAAATGGTGATTAAACAATAGTTATATATCAAAGTTTATACATTAAGGCTATGATCCAGAAATAACTGCGAGCAGTTATTTGATTATTAGGCTTCCCCTAATAATCATTTTAGGGGGGGAGGTGTTACGTCCTGACGCAACTTCATTGTATTTCTCTCTCTAATAATTAAAATAAATAAATGCGAGATCAATTTTTACAATATCGGTCAAGAATAGAATAAATTCTCGCGGTCAATAATATTCGGTACGAATAATTGATATGAACAGTGCGAAATTTTGTTGCATGACCTAAAAGTAGAAGAAGTTCTCATATGCGAGGAATATCTGTAGCTGGGATTCGGTCCCGCGGCCGCGCGCGCCTCGCTTCGCGCCGGGCGCTGATTGTCTGCCGCAAGCACTCGGCCACGTTCGGGGCGTTCGGGAGGTCTCGCGGGGTGCGGTGGGCCCGTATCGCCATAGAGGTGCTCGCCTAGCCGCGCCATTTTTTCTTTTTCTTCTCACAATATGAGAAATAATCGAGGAGGGAGAAGACTACGCCTACGTGACAGAAGACGCAAGAGGGCGACAAAAGGAGAACGGACAGGCATAAATTCTGCCTTACCGGCTAGACAAAAAGGGGACCCGGAGTTGGCAGGGCAGATTCCCTGCTCGAATGGGTACCCCTGGAGTAACTATGTTGCTTTAAGAAATCTTCCTCCACGCCCTCTTAAAATTAAAGAACGGCTTCTCATCACTAATCGAGAGAAATTATCAACTGCCGTTAGGGATCAAAGATCCATTGTGGGAAATACTTGCGACCTTGTATCGAGATCGAAACGAAATCCCAATAAATGTCACGTAGATGTCTAAATCCAATTATTAAAGGTCATAGATTTCATTCTTTTCGTTAAGGCTGCTACAGATCGAGATTTAAAAGAAAAGGCAAACCAAAGAAACACTAGAGAGAGAGAGAGAAATGTTTTGAAATGATGAAAAAGGACTAAAAACACGAAATATATGCTAAATAAAATTTGACAAAAATACATTCATAACGAAATAATAAAGGTTAATTATACAGAAACAATGTAATTAAGCCTTGGAATTTGTAAATCACGCGATCGAATATTATAAACACCAAAAATGTTTTCCCAAAACAAAAATGGTACGCCAAGTTAAAAAAATTGCTTTCAAAAAAATTCCTTACAAACAGAATGCCTTGCAAGAAAATTAAACCAAATCCAATATATTAGCCAAGTTAAACTCGCTACAAAAAAAACTTGGCGTGCCAGGGACTAGCTCCCGTACATAGTCCATTAGCCAATATAAACTCGCTACAAAAAAAAACTTGGCGTCCCAGCGACTAGCTCCCGTACATAGTCCATTGAAGTAAGTGCGGGAGAAAACAATTCCTAATGATATTTCGTGCTTCGTATTACCGAACCTGCAGCGTGAGCTCAAGTTGCATATCGTACCTTACTCATTACTTTTATCTAATTTATCAGTTAGTATCCCCACTTTCTTTTGACCTCATTTAACCTAATAATATCTTAATATATATATATATAAATCTTTGAACGATTATTATTCTTCGAACTGTCGGTGCGGTGGGGGTCAAAATAGCGAATGGCTAAAGTAGCGAATTTCTGAATTTCAGAATAATGCCCTGGCAAACAGTGTCACCGACTTTTTAACTGGTGTTTCAACCAGTCTCGATTAACCCCCGTTTTCACCCAGTTTAACTGACCTTTTAACCGAAATTGTTATTTTTTAAGCGATTTTTACTGGTGAATTAACCGATTGTAACCGACATTCTTACCGAATTAATAAAACTCAATTTTGCTTGTTAAATTTAACCAATTTTAACTGACAATTAAACCGAACGAAACGTTTTTAATCGGTTAAATTGTCGGTTAAAGCTGCTGAAACAGTGGGCTAATCGAGACTTATCTTTCCTCGGTTAAAATGTCGGTTAACTTCAGTTATTTTCGGTTAACACTACGGTGACACAGTTTGCCAGAGTGAACATCTGAATCTAGAATGGCTTTCATTATGAAATTCGCTATTTTAATCATTCGCTATTTTGATTGCTTTGAATAGAATGACGGTCAAAACAGCGAATGATCCCCCCCCCCTGCCCAGGCGGTACCCTTAAAAACACGAATAGCGAATTTCAGGATAATAAACATGGCCGCCTTCGGAATAAATAGAGTAGCAGTAGCGACCGTCGCGTCAGGAGTAACAGCCCGTCCAGTCAAGATCAGACAGACAAATCGTAGTGTGAAGGCAACATTAATTTCTTTTTTAACTTGGCGTTCAGTCGCTACTGCGACTCTTGATACAGGCGTAATGCGAATTTAGTCACCACGTTAAAAAGATTTAGGAAAATATATTAACGAAAGTTATTCTGCAACACTATAATGAGTTGTAACTATAAACAATAACACATAATTACGACAAAATAACACCAAGAATTACGACCATTCTTAATTCGAAATCACTTCTAATAATTATATTGGGATCATGATCAGAAAACGTCGTATTGATTATGCTAACGAAAATCTTGTATTTAAAATAAAAATAAATATTTTGTCGTAATACATACAGAGAAATTTAGTAATTATTAAAATAATATAGTTGATTAACGCGACAAGTAACAAACGTAACGAATATTTTCATGTGAAGTACTAAACGGCAGTGATATTGGTAACCAAAGCTTGTCTTATATCAGCAACAGGCTGTTTAATTCGTCGGTTGGAATAGAGACGCCCGAGACTCCAAAGATCTATATTAAGAATTCCAGGAAACGGTAGCTTCGGCGATGCAAAGAGCAAGTTAGAATAAAGGAGTTCATGAAGATGCTAGTTACTGAGCAAGCAATCGAAGTAGGGGTAACGGCCATGAGACGGCAGCTTCTTGGAAGTACGGGTGGACGAACGGGAGCTCGGTCGCTAGACGAAATAATGAACACTGCGGATAGGGCCCGAAAAATCACACCATTTATTCTCCGCCCCCAAATACAAAGAATTAAGAGAACTGATGCATCCTCACGCGAGCCACTCTTGCGATCCTTATAAGGAGATTTAGTCCACTACCTAAAATGAAGGAGTGATCGAAAAAGGGGGGTGGGCACTCCTATAAAAGGCGGTGATTTTGCCAGAGCCAGCACGCACGACGTAGACAGTGAATAGGGCGATTGGATTTGCCACCTAATTGAGTATAATTAGAAGCACCGCGTGTAGAGAAAAAGTACCGACGGAATTGTACATCGAAAGAATATCTTGCAGAATCAGTTAATAAAAGACTTTACAAATTTACATTCTCGGTTTAAGGAAACATACATTTGTCGGACCAAATAGAAATTCAGTGTTTCTCTGTGGATTCAATAATTTTTTCATTGTTCAACGAATTAAATTCAGGATCCGGGCGTGGCCTTCGAGTCAGCTCTTTGTCCGAACAATTTAATTCGGAACTGACAATTTATTTGAGAGTTCGTCCGACATTTGAAATCTTATTCTGCAACGTATTGACATTCCACTTTACAAACAGTTTTAAAATCAGACAAATGACAATTTTTATCGAATAACAGGATTTATATTTAATTAAACGTTTGCAACTATTACTTTTAATTTTCCTTGTAAGGGGATATTGAACGCAATCATATTGAAAGTTTACGCGGTTTTGAATCACCTGATTCCAGTTAATTAAATTTTATTTTGAATAAACATCTAAAACCCGTATTCCGACGAGAACTTGTGCGAGAATTATTCAACGTATTAACCATCATCCTACACTCCATAAGAAGATCCACTCAGAAGTTAATCTTCTATCTACCACATTTTGGATTTTCGTTATTTCCGATGAGAATTCGGAGGAGCTACATATTACGGACAATCGAGAATCCTATTTTCGATTTATTACATCTGGGACATTAACCATTTCGATTGAAACTTGGATGAACGACATTTCAATACGGGAAACATTTAAAAACTCAGTAAGTACGGTACTTTTTCTTTATACATGTAAAATATTTAAATCAGTGTTTAACCATTATTTTTCTTAAGTGAAATTCTCCTTTAGATGAAATCCCATTTTTGTCCCTCCTTCAATAATAAAGAGTCATCAAACCCCTCCTTTCCCCCTAATTTTTCGCTCTCTCGCGCTAGGGCAGCATTCTTAGCTCTGTCCTGAGTAATTTTCCGCAAGGTTAGACTCGAAAAGGAGCTTGCGTATTCAGTATTGACCGGCAGGTGTGGTAATAGGGAGAATTTATTCTTCTTGACCAGAGCACGGGAGACCTTGAAGCTGAATCGCACACAAAGCGTGTAAATCACTGGTTGATCAAGAAACCGCATGGTTTGACGTAACAAAATAAAGATTATTTGTACTTGCATACCGACCTGATATGTTGCAAATGCCCGTAACATTTGATGGATCGATTTCATCAACTCTCGCAGTTTTGTTCGGTTCCGACCAGCCAGACATAATTTGATGCAGAGGTATAGTGAATTTTCATAACATTAATAAATCTGACACACGTACACAGAGTTAATATGTTACAAATGCTCGAACAATCGATGGAACGATTTTGATAACTCTCGCAGTTTCGTACGGTGCACTACCGTCAGAAAAGATTCGACGCATTAATGTTATGTATTTGCATGAAATTAAGATTTTTGGCACTCGCACATCGAGCTGATATGACACAAATGCTTGAATCACTCGATAGACTGATTTCGTTAACTATCGCATTTTCGTTCGGTGCATCGCCCTCGGATAAGATGCGATGCATAGATACTATGCATTTGGGTAGAATGAAGGATTTCAACATCCGTACACCGAGCTAATATGTCACAAACGCACAAAACAATCGATCGATCGATTTCGTGATCTCTTTCAATTTCGTTCATTGCCATACTCCCAAATATATTACAGTATGTAGATGCTGTGTACTAGCATGAAATAAAGATTATTGGTACACGCATACCGAGCTGATATGTTGCAAACGCCCGTAACACTCGATGGGTCGATTTCCTCAACTCTCGCAGTTTTGTTCGGTGCTGACCAGCCAGACAGAATTTGACGCGTAGTGTAACGGTATTTAATCGTTGACATTAAATTTGTTATTCTGAAGATCCAGAATATGAGACTCGAGCAGGGAGGAAATTAATTCAGACCTTAGATAATGAATAACAGTGAATATTTATTCATCAGTAAAGAACATACAATTTCACACTCGTACAAAATTAGTCTTCGCTTAATTCTATGCTCTATCTTAATATCTCATTATTACGCCTAAATACCCAAAAACATTATCTCGAACGTATTCTACAAGTTATTTCTCGAATTGACTCCCAATACCCTCAATTTCCTTCAAGATTTATAAAACGAATTATTTTCACAATTTTGGGTCTTGTAAAATCGTCTACCAAAGTTCCGTGCGACAGAGATCTCCTTAACTACATTTAAAATCATCGCAATATCTCTCTATCGCTATTTCGCTTGCACTTGCGTATTCTCGGGCCTCTCGCTCGCACTCATAGACGCTCGGACCTCTCACTCGCACTCATAGGGGCTCGGACTTCTCGCTTCCACGTGTTAGGCTCCTGATGCTCGACTTCTGGGCTGCTTATACCCTCGCCGGCCGGTAGTTAGCGCATCGACGTTGTTGATCTCCGCTTGATGCTAGCTCCAGTCAGGCCCAAAGTGGCCGCCTCCGTGTGATGGGTGAAGTATCGCCAGATATTAAATTATTTAATATCTCGGCAATTAGAGTCTACAGAAAACCGTGTATGGACTCTGGTTATTCTGTGAGCTGCTCTCCATCGTGATATAAAACTGTGGCTCTTTCTCGTGACTCGTCTGACTCAGGAATACTCGGTGTCGGCTGGACTTTGGCGAT
Source organism: Ephialtes manifestator (assembly GCA_963970395.1). Lineage (NCBI taxonomy): Eukaryota > Metazoa > Arthropoda > Insecta > Hymenoptera > Ichneumonidae > Ephialtes > Ephialtes manifestator. The sequence goes on from OZ019979.1 coordinate 11,018,672, forward strand.
TTTCTCCAAGTCTAGTGACGTGGCACCACGGTCTTACATACAGGTCTTGAAACTCCTATGGTGGGGGTTGACTCGCTTCTCGAAGTTCGACCGAAAGAGGCGCGGCTATCGTGTGCTCCTCCATGTGAGAGAGATAAACTGTTTTTTCTGAATGGCGTTATCTCTCTCGCACTCACGGCAGTTCAGTCAGTGTAGCACACACTGTTAGAAATTCTTGTATGAAAATAAATATAAAGTATTGGAAGTTTTTTTGCGGATACACGTATATTAAATTTAATATACTAATATTAATTAATACATAAATGTTGAGAAATGCTGGGTTTTTTCGGATTCGAGACGACGTAGGTGGTAAATAAACTTCGACAGGAACACGTGGCGAATTGGGAAAACAAAAGATATTATTTATTCACTAATTAACAACGGATTTTACACTAAATTGCGCGAGTTTTAACCGTGAGAAAGTCCTTGAGAAGTTTGAACGCTGAGAATGTCCTTGAGTTGCACCTTTGTTTACACTGTGACAATGTCCGATGAGGTGACACGTAAACGCTGTATCGTTCCGAGCCAAGAGAGCTAGCGAGGATTATATTAACTCCTCACGAGAGTTCCAAATGTATGAGAAGCCCGCGCGTGCTGTATCACGTCGCGAGCACGAGATCTCCGATTTGTACGATTTTACTGATCGAGATGTGATGAGCCAAATGAAAGTATATCCCGATGAGAATAGACAAGAGTGAGAGTACAATAATTTCACTGAGAAACTTGAGAATCCCTGATGAGTTGACCGTGATTAGCACCAAGAAAACCGAGATTCCCGAAAAAGACGTCCACACACCGAAGCAACCGTGAGAGAACTGAAGTCGCTGGAAGGGGAAAAGAAATTCGCCGGCTTTGTGAGCGTAAGCTAAGCCCCGAGAGGTGCTGCCGCGCTATGGCTAAGGTCTTTTTACAACAATAAAAAAAATTGTTGTAAAATTAATATACAGTATACTAAACACTTCATCAAATTTGTGTCTATAATATAATGATTGGAATTTTACAACATATCTGTATGATAAATGAAATTTAATACACCGTATCTGCAAAAGAACTTCCAATACATATATTAATTTTCAAAACATTTTTAACAGTGCAGGTAGCACATCACGTGAACGGCGTAAGCGCTCTATTAATTCGAAATAATTTTTCACGTTACGGGTATGCGAATTAAATAACACTGTTACAATATTTACGATTATTACCTGTAAAACTTTATTCATTTGTAAGTTTCGACAGTTTTTTTTTAAAACGAATTTTTTCGTTAACTTTACATTTTCTTGATGCGTATGTTGCCGCATTCTCAAACGAATATAGTACACTAGCGCAAAGGATAAAATCGAGGATGCGTGCTCTTTGCATGGAAATGTGAAGTGGTACGTCTCGAGAACTTCGTCCAACATTAAATCGAATACGTTGATTTGGGAGGAATGTTTCGCGAAGCATGCTTCTACGTGACGTACAAGATGAAAAAATTTTCGATTGGCGTGAATTAATCCGCCACGAGACTTCATATCGACGAGTTCTGTCAATGAAGATTGGGAAGATGAATTTGATCGGATAGCTTGAACACAAGTGCTGCACGATTTGTACAGCTTTAAAACTTGTTTGCAGAGATAACCTGGGATTAGAATGTATTGGCTTTAAGAAATCCATAGAATGCTTAGAATGACTACTCCAGAGGCGAAAAACACATAGAGTACTATTTAATCTGTTTTTCTGCATGCAAAGGGCGAAATAAAAACACAAAAACATGCATGGCTGAGACAAAGCAGTAAGCGGTGTTAGTAAATGTTTAGATACCCAACTGATTAAATAGATGGAAAGCGGCGCACGGAAAAGTTATTAAAATAAAAAACCTGTCACATAATATATAATACAATCGAGGGTTGCTGAAAGAGAATAATCGTGGTCGCGATTATACTCGATGACATCGTAGGCATCCCAATTCTCGTGCTCCAAAGTAGCGTCCAACTTTTGTTGGATCTCTCGACGGTACTCCGCACTCTTCGTCTCGTTTTGTCCACATAGAGATTTCAGCCCGCTCAATGTGACGAGAATTTGCGGCGTTGCCGCGTTCGAAACTGTGCAATTCCCATGCTTCGGCGGCTTGATTATGCTGTATACCGAGAGCAGTTTGTACAGTTGCAAGAACGTTGGACAGTTTGGATGGTCATTGCATCCCGCTGCTTGGCGTATGGTCCCGAAAAATTTCTAAAGAAGTGAAAAACGCGTAAATAATATTTTCGGAAAAAATACATGCGAAATATTTTCGTCTATTTACTTCTAAGTTATCCTGGTTAACTTTTCCCGTTAACAAGTATTGAAAATCGAACTTGTTGATAAGATAGCAACACAATTCCATCGTGGATTGAAGAGATACTCGCCTTGTGCTATTTCTCTTGTCAAAAATTCGTCGTCCGTTATGTCACCTTTCCGTACCACTAATTCCCACCGATTCAGCCATTTCAGGGCCTCCTCTAACATCTGTGAATAATTATAGATATACGTATATAAATCCTTAAGGATCTCTCTCCGGCTCTCCCGGCGGAAAATGTTTCGCATTTTCGATATGTATTGTTGTCGGTTTATAAATAGTCGTAAATGTATAAATCATTATGTTTGGTAAGTGATTAGATGATCCTTTGTCATGTAAGAATTTCAATTACTCAGCAACCGATTACCTTGTAGTCTTTAGTATCCGGCGTAAGACCTTCGTTTGGCGATTTGCGGTTTAGCGCATCGAAAACGTCGTTCATACGCTTTCAAAAGGAGATTGTCTCCTCACACCCAGCAAGCACTGTACATTTTTGAGAGAGGTAAAATGCCAAACCATCGGCAACGGAATTGCTAAAAATCTGTAATAAAAAAAATTATTTCGTGAACAGGGAATAAAAAAGGTTTCGAATCGCGCAAAGTTGCCCTTACCAAATAACTTGACACATCTATCACAAATTAAGAAATGGCTAAATTTTTATTGATATTCTTTTCGCCATGTGCACGGTTAAGAAAGCTGCTTATTTTTTTGTCGTACCAATGTCGTAATATAAATAAATAATATTTTATGTATTATCGGGGAAAACGTGTCTTTGCGTGATTTTTGGACACGCTCTAGCATTTCTCACGTGTTGACTATCCAGTTTGAACAAATCCACGAAGTACTTCCACTCGATGGTGGAGCTGACCTACGGAAAAATTGACTACTCAACATTTCGTCGGCTAATTGTAAAAGTTTAAATTATCTTAAGGGAAGACGAAACATCTACGAGTGCGAGAAAGATAGCGAATATCTTTCGGAACAAAAATTCTCAGAAACTTGATCTTTTTTGGAAAAATGAGTCTTACATCATGCAAAATTAAAGGACGAATGATGTAAGACTTTTCTTTTATTAAAAAACGTTCGGTGTCCTCTGAAAGATTGGTTACAGTTTTTGTTACGGACTGAGTAGGTTTCATCTCCCCTTAAAGCAGGCAAAAGGGCTTTAGGACTTTACATTTATTTATTTCGCAACTTACCTTCAGTCGTTTTTTATTGTGCAGCCGATTTCGAATAGTTTTCATCAGATGAGGAGAATCGGAGAAGACGAATACTTTTCGATCGCTATCAAGAGGGTGGCTAAACCATGTTTTCGTATCGTCGATGGAGCTCGTAACACCCAATATAGCACCCATTTTCTTATTTGTAGACGCGCCATCAGCAATAATCCCGTTAATTTTTGCTCCGGTGTCTTCGAGGTAGATGATAGCTTTAACAACTAAGTTTTGCTAATTCATCGCCCTTAACGGGATTCTTTGACGCGAAGACAGCAATGGGCTGTGTGTACGTGTCGGCGAGCGGTTGGAACATGAGAACCAAACCATGAGTTGCTTGATAGTCGATGCTCGTCGATTCTGGCCCATCATTCCCGAAATCTGTCAAGCCAACGTACATCAAATTCCGCGAGCACACAGCCACAGATTTTCGTAGATTAATTTCGTCCAACAAAATTACACCGTGGCGTTGCAGAGAAGTTTTACGCTGAAAATGCTTTTTAAGCAACTGAGAGAAGTTTTCATCGAAACCGCACTTCATATTTATCAATGAAAAATAGCCGCGAATCGTCCGTACGCAAGGTAGCGGCAGAACGTTATTTTTCCGCATAAACTCGTAATATGCCGGCGAGCGGATGTTCAATAGTATGCACAACATTATCCACTGTTCTGTGTAGCGTCGGCCTCTTGCATCCTCCTTCGTCGCGGCTTCAACGATCTCTCGGATTGCAGTTTTTTGAGCATCAGGAATTTTTAAATCGGAAAACTTTTTCTCGAGACTTTCAGCACTTATCTTTAATATTTCATCTTTCGTTTCATTCAAAGATTGCAGTAGCAATGTTACGCGTTGTTTAGCTCGATTCTTCTTGCGTCTTACGACACTATGTTTTCGTCGCATTGCCTCCATTTTTTTCTTCTCCACGGGGTTTGATGAACTGAAAACTCGATTCAGCGTTTTCATCTTTTTGAATTGAGCCTCCTTTTGCAATTGAACTTTTTGCAGTTTGGAGCAGTTGTCACATCTGTTTTTTTTTATAGATTAGCGAACAATCCTTCTGGTGCCATTTCTCAAAACCGTCTCTGAACACTGAGTCCACTTGTAAGTGATAAACACTGACGGCAGCTATTCCGCTGCACAAGTTCATATTTCCAAAACTTGTCAAAATATGCGGCAATGCTCCGGTGCTGTCCAAGATTTCCGGAAGCTTTCCCGCTGCGGCATTAACCACGTGTCCATAAACGTAGTAGCTTAGAGTCTTATCGGCATGGAGAATTACACATTTCTCAATCACTGGCATTTTTACACCATTTTTCAGCAATGTTCGAGCACTCGAGAACAAGAGACTTTTGCCAGGCAATTCTCCAGCACTCCACGATCTAGGAATGACAGCCGAGCAGTTTTGCTGATCTTCCACATTACCCACACGGTCGGTATTACCTGTAATACATTTTTTTTTAATCAACAAAGTTTGCACCATCGAATGCTTGTATTCTTATATTGGCATATTTGTGATTTCTCTCCTCATGAATATGAGTGTACAAACATGAATCTTGTCAACAGAAAACAAAAAGCATTTTGTCAATGCAGAACTCCGATAATTCTTATCTTGCCCTCGTTGACTATCACTGTTGACATAAAATCCTGATGGTGCTAAGGTTTCGGAGCTCTGTTGAACTTCCAGAGAAATTCTCGTTTCACTGCATATCAGTTCACTTGCAGAAGTAAGCTGTGGCCTTTCTACGGAAACATTGTCTGCAGCTAATAATGGAAAAAATTGATTTGCGTAACATTATACCAACCGTGCGATTGAAGGAGAATTTGAAAGGCACATTACCTGTGATTTCTGATTGATCACCCATATTGTTGTTAAGCGTCTCTTGGTAAATTGGCGTTGAATCCGATGCATACTGTGCAATTGAAGCCACTGCCAAAGATTCATTCGATGTATTGGCATCAAATATTGTTGGAAAAGCAGATGTATCTAGCCGAGGATGTTTAAATGGCACCTAAAAATATAAATATTATTTATTTAGAACAAAAATTAACATAAAAATCAAATTTGACATGTAGCGAAGGAATCTCCTGAGAATCACTTACTTCAGCAATGATTTTGCCGTTCGCATCCCGTTTCTCATACTTTGTGAGCACGTACTTAGTCTCGAAATGCATTTTACAAACGAAATGAGACGTATTTAACTCTATTTCACCAGGTATTGCAGCTTGCCACAGTTTTATCATTGCGGAGTCAGCCGGCACTTTGAACAGCGAATTATTGGTCGTGTTCTTATAACTCGACTGTCATACGGTGCACGATCTTCCCATTTTTCACAGATTTATAAAAAAATTCTAAATGCTAAACACTAATTACTAAACTAATTACTAAAAGAGATCCCGATATAATTGTGCAAACGACGCCGACGAGAAGAGCAGAACCCAGTGAGCAGAGAGACGCTGTTAAATACGAAATTGGCAGTTTATGTCGCCAAGGCGCAGTCGATAGCAGCGACACGTCTAGGCGATGCGAACAACTAAAAATTGCTTGCATAACCGAGTCACCCCCACCATTGAAATTTGCCAGAGATGCAAGACCTGTATGTAAGACCGTGCGTGGCACCAATCAGCTGTTCGTTGCTCCGGAACCGTTTTTGTAGTTGACAGTTGTCGACTTCGATGTATTTCTGCTGTCGGATGATTCTCGAAGATCCAATAATTTCTCCTGAGTGCCCAGTGAATCCTGTGTTCTTCCAAGTGTTGCAGCGTCGGTGGTAGTAGTTAAACAGACCCCGATTGCCACGCTCACCCCCTTTTGATACCGAACTATCCTCTGTCCATCTGAGAGTAGTAGGTGGTGCACCATGGCGACCTCCCGACCCCCCACTCCTACCCCCACTCCTCGGTTCACCAGAAGCCGAGATGTGGGTGAGAGAGTGGGGGGTTGGGTTGGAGAACGAGCGACGGGACGTCACAGTGCACCACCGTTTTTTACATTTTTTTTCGTTATTCATTTTATTGAATTTATTTTTTACTCACCATGCTGATTTTGGTGGAGGGGGAATGTAGACGGCTGCTCTTTTTTTACGTAATAGACTATATTTTATATTTTATATTTTTTTTTATATTTCAATATTATGACGCACTATTTTATGACTAATGGTTTCATATATATATATATATATATCTCTATATTATAAAAAGATCTCGCCGCCGCCGCCGCCGCCGCCGCCGCCGCCGCCGTGTCAAGAATCGAGGGACTGAGAATAATTCGGGCTCAGGGCTTGGCGGAAGGGGGGAGGGGAGGGGGAGGGTGGGGAGGGGAGGGGAGGGGATGGGAGGGGAGGGGAGGGGATGGGAGGGAGGGGAGGCACCCTAAGGGGGGCACCCTTCGGAGGTGGCACCCTTGGGTAGGGGGCGATTGCGAGCGCGCGCAGCGCGCGAGCCACAATAAAATCCTAGTATATATATATATATATATATATATATATATATATATATATATATATATATATATATATATATATATATATATATGCGACGCCTAGTCTAACCGTGCGCTCTGATTGGCTGATGGAGATCGCGTGCCATTCGAAAACTACTTCGTTTTGGACGCTCAAACTTCACAAGTGCCTTCAGGTGGTCACCGACTACTTCGGATTACCCGGAACTGTATAACTTTTGGGACACCCTGTATATATATATCTCTATCTCTATATTATAAAAAGATCTCGCCGCCGCCGCCGCCGCCGCCGCCGCCGTGTCAAGAATCGAGGGACTTAGAATAATTCGGGCTCAGGGCTTGGCGGAAGGGGGGAGGGGGAGGGGGCGGGGGAGGGGGAGGGGCAGGGGAGGGGAGGGGTGGGAGAGGGAGGGGAGGCACCCTAAGGGGGGCACCCTTGGGTAGGGGGCGATTGCGAGCGCGCGCAGCGCGCGAGCCACAATAACATCCTAGTATATATATATATACTGAGCCCGAATTATTCTAAGTCCCTCGATTCTTGACACGGCGGCGGCGGCGGCGGCGGCGGCGGCGGCGGCGAGATCTTTTTATAATATAGAGAGATATCTCTATCTCGATAGAAAAATTTCAGGGGTCTTTCCCATACCTACTGGAGGTCTTTCCCATACTTCCTGGAGGTCTTTCCCATACTTCCCGGGAGTCTTTCCCATACTTCCTGGAGGTCTTTCCCATACATCCCAGGGAGTCTTTCCCATACTTCCCGGAGGTCTTTCCGATACTTCCCGGGAGTCTTTCCGATACTTCCTGGAGGTCTTTCCCATACTTCCTGGAGGTCTTTCCCATACTTCCCGGGAGTCTTTCCCATACTTCCTGGAGGTCTTTCCCATACTTCCTGGAGGTCTTTCTCATACTTCCCGGGAGTCTTTCCGATACTTCCTGGAGGTCTTTCCCATACTTCCTGGAGGTCTTTCCCATACTTCCTGGAGGTCTTTCCCATACTTCCCGGGAGTCTTTCCCATACTTCCTGGAGGTCTTTCCCATACTTCCCGGGAGTCTTTCCCATACTTCATGGAGGTCTTTCCCATATATCCCAGGGAGTCTTTCCCATACTTCCTGGAGGTTTTTCTCATACTTCCCGGGAGTCTTTCCCATACTTCCTGGAGGTCTTTCCCATACTTCCCGGGAGTCTTTCCCTTACTTCCTGGAGGTCTTTCCCATACTTCCCAGGGGTCTTTCCCATACTTCCCGGGAGTCTTTCCTATACTTCCTAGAGGTCTTTGGGGAGATTGCACTTTTTTGGGGGAGATTGCGAGCGCGCGCAGCGCGCGAGCCACAATAAAATCCTAGTATATATATATATATATATATATGTATAGGTTTTTCTCATACTTCCCGGGAGTCTTTCCCATACTTCCTGGAGGTCTTTCCCATACTTCCCGGGAGTCTTTCCCTTACTTCCTGGAGGTCTTTCCCATACTTCCCAGGGGTCTTTCCCATACTTCCCGGGAGTCTTTCCTATACTTCCTAGAGGTCTTTGGGGAGATTGCACTTTTTTGGGGGAGTTTGCGAGCGCGCGCAGCGCGCGAGCCACAATAAAATCCTAGTAATATATATATATACTAGGATTTTATTGTGGCTCGCGCGCTGCGCGCGCTCGCAATCTCCCCCAAAAAAAGTGCAAAGACTCCCGGGAAGTATGAGAAAAACCTCCAGGAAGTATGGGAAAGACTCCCTGGGATGTATGGGAAAGACCTCCAGGAAGTATGGGAAAGACCTCCAGGAAGTAAGGGAAAGACTCCCGGGAAGTATGGGAAAGACCTCCTGGAAGTATGGGAAAGACTCCCGGGAAGTATGAGAAAAACCTCCAGGAAGTATGGGAAAGACTCCCTGGGATATATGGGAAAGACCTCCATGAAGTATGGGAAAGACTCCCGGGAAGTATGGGAAAGACCTCCAGGAAGTATGGGAAAGACTCCCGGGAAGTATGGGAAAGACCTCCAGGAAGTATCGGAAAGACTCCCGGGAAGTATGAGAAAGACCTCCAGGAAGTATGGGAAAGACCTCCAGGAAGTATGAGAAAGACTCCCGGGAAGTATGGGAAAGACCTCCAGGAAGTATGGGAAAGACCTCCAGGAAGTATCGGAAAGACTCCCGGGAAGTATCGGAAAGACCTCCGGGAAGTATGGGAAAGACTCCCTGGGATGTATGGGAAAGACCTCCAGGAAGTATGGGAAAGACTCCCGGGAAGTATGGGAAAGACCTCCAGGAAGTATGGGAAAGACTCCCGGGAAGTATGGGAAAGACCTCCAGGAAGTATGGGAAAGACCTCCAGGAAGTATCGGAAAGACTCCCGGGAAGTATGAGAAAGACCTCCAGGAAGTATGGGAAAGACCTCCAGGAAGTATGAGAAAGACTCCCGGGAAGTATGGGAAAGACCTCCAGGAAGTATGGGAAAGACCTCCAGGAAGTATCGGAAAGACTCTCGGGAAGTGTCGGAAAGACCTCCGGGAAGTATGGGAAAGACTCCCTGGGATGTATGGGAAAGACCTCCAGGAAGTATGGGAAAGACTCCCGGGAAGTATGGGAAAGACCTCCAGGAAGTATGGGAAAGACCTCCAGTAGGTATGGGAAAGACCCCTGAAATTTTTCTAAGTCCCTCGATTCTTGACACGGCGGCGGCGGCGGCGGCGGCGGCGGCGGCGGCGGCGGCGGCGAGATCTTTTTATAATATAGAGAGATATTGAAACGATATTTGCTTTTTTCGTTTTTATCGAGTCCCCGTTCGGGCGCCAATGAAACGATATTTGCTTTTTTCGTTTTTATTGTATCTTTGGAAGAATATCCTGAGGTATCCAAGTCATCATCTGAAGGATGATTTTTGTTCGTGTACGGGACCCAAATAAGGATTAAAGAGAATTTTTACTGGGGAAGGGAGAAAACCTCAGTATTCCTGTGCCATGTAGCTAGGATGTCTTCATCATCGGTTCAGGATAGCGGTTGCAAGGAAAGGTTGAAATGTATTGAAGGAATCATGCCGGCTTGGAGCCAACGTGTACTAGGGTTTGTAGACCTCTAGTTAAACGCACAGACTATTGATACAGTCTGCGACAACAGTCTGTATCAACAGTAAGTTTATAGTTGCGAAATGTTCTAAATGAATTTGAGTCTAAGGTCATGCACGGAACGGATGTCCGAGCATGGAGCATGCATAGCTCATCGCCAAGTGATTCTAAAACGCGTAATTACTCTTTTTCTATGAGAGTAATAAATAGGAGGTGAAGTCTTTAAAAATAAGTCCTCAGAGTTTGTGTTTCTATCTCATCACCGGATACTTAGGAATTAGCGTAACAGCCGATTTAAGGGATTCTAGATACAAAGAATTTAATTCTGATATATCACAATTTAGTGGATCAGGACACAACGCACCAAGTGAGTTGGGCTGTCTCAAGGAAAATAGTAAATAAAAGAACTTGGTGCCTTGTTAAACCGGAATTCTAAATTGTTCAATCAAGTGCAACTATTGGAGATGATTCAAGTAGTTCCACAGTCAACGTGAGCTGGGCTTGCTCAAGGAAAATAGAAAAAATAAACGTTGGCTACGGAATCCTCCTAAAGTCTTCTCGTTGCATATAAAAGTTAATTACTATAAATTTGTCCCTTAGTCTCTGGGATGTCACAGGTTGAGTTAAGTCCGAGAATAAATTGAAATATAAAATGAAATAATTTTACTGAGAAAAATGCTCGCAATTCGTAGAAATGTTCTTGTGTGTCAGAAAGAGAGGATCGCGTTTGTTGTTATCGTTGTCGCTCTCTGGGCTCTCATTCGGATGTCATCGATTGCGATTTGGTAGGCCCCTGGAGTTAGATGTGGCGCAAGGGGAAGCCTTATACCTTAGCTATGAGCTTGTAGATCTATATGGTGAAACGCAGAGCAAGGGGAAACAAGTTTCGACTCTGCGCTTGTAGATCTATATAGTGAGACGCAGAGCAAGGGGGAAGTGGTATGCCTTCGCTGTGAGCTTGTAGATCTATATGGTGAAACGCAGAGCAAGGGGAAACAAGTTTCGACCGTGCGCTTGTAGATCTATACAGTGAGACGCAGAGCAAGGGGATACGAGCTTCGACCGCGAGCTTGTAGATCTATATGGTGAGATGCAGAGCAAGGGGATACGAGCTTCGACCGCGAGTTTGTAGATCTCTAGAGTGAGACGCGGAGCAAGGGGAAATATTATACTTATTTCGTGCATTATTTCCTTATGTGGCTAGATTTCTCAGAATTTAGTCATTTAAATTATAATAAAAGATATTTCCAAGCGTTGTTTAATCAAGGAATTCTGGTAATGTAGACACTATATGGGTCTGCGCAATGCAGCGGCATATAGGCCTTTCTACTAGGAGCGGTAATGATACTATACGGGTCTGCGCGATGCAGCGGCATATAGTATCGGAAGGATTGAAGATAGGAAAGATAGAGGGAAACCTTTATATGGGTCTGCGCGGTGCAGAGGCATATCGGTTTCGATAGGAAAGAATAGAGAGGACAGTAGGGGTCTACGCGGTGTAGAGGCCTACTGGAGCTGGGCGGGCTCACGGGAAAAACCAAGTGGGTCAGCGCGATGCTGCGGCCCTTGGGGAAGCTGGGCGACCTTACTTGGACATAGTGATATGAGGAATGGTAGTCAGAGAATAAGGTACCGAACTCATGCGAGGCGCGCTTATATACCCTGCGATCGGCTGTTTGCCACGGTGACATCTTCCCCCTCTAGGTCTTCCTAGGCCCTGTTGCCACGTTCGGTGTTGCCGAACTTAGATTTTGTCGATTTCTCGCCAGGGGTATACGTGTCCCGTTACTATATATATATATATATATATATATATATATATATATATATATATATTGTAACGCCGCAAAATTGCGTGTTACAATAAAAGGCCTCGTCCTCCTCGCTCTTCGACTCAAGGGCGATCTCGCAGGGTCAGCATAGGGGTTTAAATATTGTTATTATTAATTTCTTTTTGTTATTATTTTTTTTATGTACGACGGAGAGCTAACCGACGAGAGAAAGAGAGAGAAAGCGTCGAAATATAGGGAAGCGTCAATTTCATTCGCGCTTGTGGACGTCCCGAGGTATCTGCGAGCGAACTGCTCGCCATACAATAACTGCTCGCCATACAACAACTGCAGCCTCCACCTAATGATGAAACACCTAACATACGCCTGAGGGGAAGGCATACGCCTTGAAACGTCGAGGAAATCATTGACAGTCTTCGCAACATTCAAGCTTACGCGCTTGAAAAGGGCCTAGCGCATGGCCGGTAGCGTAGCGAGCTGCCGAACCTTGATGCGCAACGATAATTCTTATGCTAATTTCCGAAATCACCTAGCGAGGCGCCAGGTCCCGTCTCTGCGTGCGAGCGTTTCTGCGTTTTCCCCCAATTAGGGCAATTTTGAATATCAAAGGGTGGGGAGCGAAGTCCGAGAGCGAGAGTGATCGCGATCACTCGAGACTTTTTCGTGGGCAATTGAGCGAGGAGGACGTTCCGCTATTATTTCGAATCCGAGGAATAACTTTGGAAATCTCCGTTAAGGGAAAATTGTCCTAGGAGTACCATTCAAAGCTTCTCTCGTCCCGGTGAGCTCTTTACACTATTTTATATCTTCTGGATTGTTATATTGCCTCAATTTATTAGTTATTTATCGCGAGTGAATAGTTGACGGAAAATAGATAGTGGTCGTGCCGTTCGTGTTCGTCTTCCCCGCGTGGAGAAAATATCGTTGAAGACCTTGGTAATATTTCGCGTGCCCTTGCGGTTTCTGGGCAGGTCCCGCGTGTTTTAGTGATAACGAATTTCGTCCTCGCGTGTGGGAGTTCTTCGCGTCCGGCTTCGAGTCATTTTGTTGTAAAATTGTTGATTAATTTAGAGTCGCTGAGAATAATTATTTCTAGTATAATCAGACGTGTGCGCGAATCGCCCTTGAGCCGTTGTCCCGGGAAAGTCTTAGTGTTAAGCGTGTGTTTAGTATGTGTGTCTTTTCGTGATCCCGTTAATAACGTTGAAGTGTGGTACGTGAGGGATAATACGTTGAGTCATATTACGCGAGTATATGGAAGAGAAATAATTTCATTCGAGGAGTCGTTTGCCGCGTCGTATCATTGGTTATTTGGTTACGATAAAAAGGCTCGGTCGTCCCGTCGCTTGCGAATTGTTTTGTTGTGAGAGAGAGAGTGTGTGCGTGTGACTTCCGTAACATTTGTCGGGACATTATTTTTATTGCTTTTGTGACTAATTTAGAGGTCGAATTGTGACCTCTAAAAAGAGAACATATTTTACGAGGACATTGGTTTCTTTTTCAAGAACAGTTTATTTGTGATTTAGAGCCATTTAATAATCTTTTGAATAAAGTTTCGTTATTGGGAGTCCCGTAAATTTGTGGTGGAAATAGTTGTTTTCTTGAACTCCTCAGAGGTCTTACCCTCCCACTCTACGTATTGAAGCTGACGATTAGCCAGGCTGATAATTGCCAAATTCGAACGTTATTTTCCTTCCGGCGCGAAAGCGCCTGGCGCCCAGTTCTTCGGAACAAAAATAAAGGAAGGAAAATAATGAGGGCAATTTAGAGTGTAACGTCTTGGGAAAATTTGCGTTACAAATTTTGGCGCCCAACGTGGGGCCCATCTCTGAGAGTTTCGTTATTTTTTTTGTAATTTATTTGTTGAAAAATTATTTGTTCTTTGTTTAGCATTTTTCTAATTTATTTAAATTATTTGTTTTGTGTAATTATTTATTGATTATTTATTCTTTTTAACAATTTCAATTTTTCGAGATATTCTTTTTATTAATTATTGACATTTCAACATCATTATTCATTTAAAAATTGTCCCGACATGAGTGTCAAATTGTTCTTTTTGTTTATGGATTGATTGTTATTTATTATCATTTATTTTCCCTGAAACGGTCAATATAAAATAATTTTTTTTTTAAATTATTTATTACCTCAATAGTGGACATTTCGATCTAGTTGATTGTTTAAAACAGAGTCCCGACAAATTTACAGGATGTTGGTGCGTTTTGTCTGAGGGTACGGAAATTGACATTGCGAAAAGCAGTTAGCCTAGTTCGCACTGTACCTCGCTCTCTATCTATTTGTCCGAGCTCGAAGCTTGTTATGTTTACGTTTTTCTGTTTATGTCGCCGTGAGAGTAGCAGCCGCAGTCTAAAGTAATCGCTACTCCCGGCCAATGTAGTATTATACTGAACCTTCGAAATATTATTTCTGAAAATTATATATTGCCTTCCACGCAGAACGTCCCGAGTTGAGCGAGTTTGCGAGCCCCAGGGGTATATAGGGCATTCGATGCGAAAGGGCCCAATAAAAGTGACAGCTGGATTTAGAAAATTTTAAAGATCGATAATTAACTTCGCTATTGGTCGTATGTGGTCTATATTATTTATTTAACAAGACTTGTTCAATTATTTATTTATTATCGGAACGGTGATTGTTAGTTGGTTGATGAAATTGTTTTTTTTTCGAACTAAGATGACTTTTATTTTTGTTAATTATGGACACTTTGTTTAAATAATTAACATTAGGGATTATGACATTTTTTTTAAATTTTTTGTTTGTTTTAAATATTTTAGTTATTGACTTGGGCTATTCATTTTATTTTATTTTATTTTTGTTGACATTTTGTTTTACCAATCTAGACAACCATTTTACAGTTTTAACCCTTTGGACTATATTTTTTTTTCCGCTTTGACATACAGTTTTAACGTTTGACTCCTGAACCAATTTTTAAAAGACTAGGACGGGTTATTCCGTCCATTGACGGTTATTTTATATCTTCTTTTATTTATTTATTTTATTTTTTTAAAATTTTTTTCGACAGGCTGGTATAGCACCTTGGACTTTTATTGTTTTGAGAATTTCATTTTTTCTAATGACTTTGACCAACATTATGTCAGTATATTGTCCTTGAGATTTCTTTTTCTCGGTTCGGAAAGGTAGGGTGGGGTAACTCGCCGCTCCTCTAATATTTATCTGGTGGATTGGCAATTTTAGTTGTTCGATATTTCGTGATTTTTGTTAGGATTAAGTACCACTTTTCGCTGTCCTGGTTACTAAAATTTTTTTTGTGGGACTCGTGGCGCGGCGTATAGCCAGCGGCCGGAGCCTACCTAGACTATACAGACGCTATCGGATACTATTATTGTTTAACTATTATCTGCGACACCGTTGCCCTCCTCGTAACACTGTGAAGCTCGTACACGAACGCTAGAATCGAGATCTCAGGGGAATTGCCTTCGTCCCGGGGAAAGTATTTTTCTTTTCTTTCCCAAGAACGTTTTTTTTGCATATTTTTTTTTGGGAACTTCAATTCAAAATTTAGCTTCTTTTTTTTTCCTCCCTCAACTGGGACGCACTCTTGACGGACTTATATAATTTAGGTTTCATATTTTTTTTTGTGTTTGGGCAATTTCATTTTGGATAATTTATTAATCTTGTTTAATTTTTTTTTTCTTGGAGTTAGCTACTTCATTTCGTCAAAATTAATTTAAACAAAACATTTCATCCTTTATTTTTCATTTTGCAATTTTAGCTTCAATAGTTTTTTTTATCCTGGTTTCTTTTCTTTCTTTTTTTTCCTTTTGCCATTTATTCTGATATAAACTTTTAGATTTTTTTTAATTTATTATAGCCGCCGGAGTGAATCTCAAGTGAGGTGTATCCAAATCTTTAATTTATTGCGTTTATTATCATCAATTTCATTTTGAACGGGTTTCGGCTGGGCCATGGCCAATATCAAGTCGGCCGAGGAAATCGCGTGTATGTCGGAGGAGGAAGTCAAAAGCGAGTTGTTGTCGAGAGGCCTATCAGTTGATGGCACTACGGCAGCTTTAAAGGAAAGACTATACTTTTCTAACGTTATGGCCCGCTCTGCTGATGACACTGTGTCTGGGATGCTTACCGTTCCTAATTTGACGGAGCAGGCGCCTCCGAGGGACGTGGACAATACAATGAGACAGAATAACGGGCCGGCCGGTAGCCCTCCACGGAATCCTCTGCACAGCTCTTCTCCGCGGGCTCGAGAAAGTACCCTACGGTACGGCACCGCGGCTGTGACGGCGAGTGACATTCTACGAAAGTGGAATGTCGCTTTTTCGGGCAGGCGGGGTGAGGACGTGGATTTGTTCCTCGAGCGCGTGGAGGATGGCAAAGGCATGATTACAATATCCGATCGTGAGTTGATAAGCTGCCTCCCGCTTTTCGTGACGGACTCTGCATATAATTGGTACAAATTCAACCGTTCCCGATGGACCTCCTGGGAAGAGTGCAAGTCCGCGTTCCGTAAAAGGTTCGGAGACCCTTATTATCAGGATGCGCTCAGGGAGGAGATCCGTTGTAGGACGCAGGGAGAGGAGGAGTCAGTGGCTGACTTCTTCTCTTGCATGCGCTCGTTGTTTTGTCGAATCGATCCTGCAATCGGAGTGTCGGAACAAGTCAAAACCACGTACCGCAATTTGTTACCTAGACTGCAACTTTCAATACCTCCTACCAACACTTTTACGTTAGAACAGCTGGGAGACCTGGCGGCGCATTTTGAGAGAGGTTATAAGGCAGTCAGCTCCTATCAAGCTCCTCGGGCACCTGAGAAATCGGTCCACCCGCAATTTGCCTACCATGCGCCTCGTTCTTCCAGGCCTCATGTTAGTTTCGGAACTCCGACACAAAACCCTAACTCAAGATACGGAGGGGAGCCTAGTCCGAGACGCGATTATTCTCTTAACCAACGGGTCAGTTATCCTTGAGATTCGCGTCCCGCTTCTCCTCGATATCCGGCTTTCTTAGCCTAGGCTAGCCCAATGGTACGTTCCGGTTTTGCCTGGATTTCCGCCGTGTCAACGAGACCTCTAAGAAGGACGCTTATCCGATGCCTTATATGAGCCATATTCTGGATTGCTTGAGATCAGCGAATTACATCTCGACTTTGGATCTGAGTCAAGCTTTCCATCAGAAACCCCTCGAGCCAAAGTCTCGCGAAATTACAGCATTCACAGTTCCGCACCGAGGGCTTTTTCAGTTCAAGCGCATGCCGTATGGGTTGACTACCGCTCCTGCTACCTTTCAACGTTTGCAGGACCGGCTCATCAGTCCCGACATGCAGCCTTACGCTTTTGCGTACTTAGATGACATCGTGATTGCAACAGAAACTTTTGAGGAACATCTTATATGGCTGAGGAAGGTGTTCGGTAGGATCTTGTTGGCCGGCTTACTTATTAATCCGGAGAAGTGCGAGTTCTGTCGCAAGGAACTGAAGTACCTGGGCTTCCTGATCAACCGTCAAGGGCTGTTGGTGGATCCTGAAAAGACATCGGCCATCTTGCAGATGCCTGAGCCTAAGAACGTCAAGCAGGTACGACAATTCCTGGGTGCAACTTCCTGGTACAGAAGGTTCATTCCCCAGTACGCCAAGGTAGCCGAGCCGATTACGAAACTTACAAAAAAGAAACAGTCGTGGATCTGGGAAGAGGAACAACAAAATGCTTTCGACCATCTTAAGAAAGCTCTGACAGAAGCTCCAGTGCTGGCTCGTCCCGACTATACCAGGAAGTTCACGTTACAGACGGATGCCAGCTTGACGGGCTTAGGCGCTGTACTAACACAGGAGCCGGATGGAGCTGAGCACCCTATTGCGTATGCGTCCCGTATTCTGACAAGTGCGGAACGTAATTACGATGTTAGAGAACTTGAGTGTTTAGCTATCCTGTGGTCGGGAGAGAAATTTAAGCCCTATTTGAATGGGTACCGCTTCACGGTCATCACCGACCACGCCAGCCTCAAATGGTTACTATCCCAGAAGGAGCCGAAAGGACGCGTGGCGAGATGGACGTGGAAGCTGAGGAACTCCGACTTCGACGTCTTGCATCGTAAAGGTTCGCGGAATCAACTACTGGACGCGTTGTCCCGCATGTTCGAGTCGGATCCTCCTGCTGCAGACACAGAGGAGGACGACTGGCCGAACGTCGCGGGATTGCCGCCGTTATCCGCAACAAGTCTAATGTTCACGGATGCTTCGAAAGTGGAAGATCCGTGGTACGTGAGGCGGGTTGAAGAGGTGGTGAAAGATCCTGCGAAATATCACGATTGGAAGTTCGTCGAAGATCGATTGTTTCTGACGCGTAAGTTGTCACGCTTCGAGCCTGAAGAAACATCTTGGAAGTTGGTCGTACCACTTCCAGGGAGACGCGCGGTTCTCAAGGAGAGTCATGACGTTCCGCAGGCAGGCCATTTAGGCGCAGGACGTCCCGTGAGGGGTAGGCCGAAGAACACCCTTCAAAATTTCAAACCTTGTGTAGGAAGAGAGTCCTTAAGGCCGAAAAGAAAAAAAAAAGTCTGAAAAATAAATTTTTTTTTTAATATCTTTCTCTAAGAATTGTCTACTTTATTGTGCATGCGATCCTGGGTTGTCCCGCTTGGAGGCAGAGATACTCGCAAGAAAACGGTTACAGGTCCTTGTTCCGAAAGTATAGGGAAGGCCACAAGGGAGATTTCAGAGGCCTCACGCAGACTTGTTTATATATTTTTTTTTCTGATGACTATACGAGGAGTAAAGATGACTGGAAGCCTACGCAAGACGTCAGGTGATCCTTCGGTACTTTGTTGACCATTTATGTTATTTTCATTTGTGTATGGGTTTTAACGAGCCTGCGAGATACGGGAGAGTCGAAGGCGAAGGGCGCGACCTTATACGCGAGTCCCGATCACAAACCAGAAGGGTGTAACGAGTTTTCCGGCCGAGGGCGGCCGTGTTTAAGGAGGGGAGGGTTTGTAACGCCGCAAAATTGCGTGTTACAATAAAAGGCCTCGTCCTCCTCGCTCTTCGACTCAAGGGCGATCTCGCAGGGTCAGCATAGGGGTTTAAATATTGTTATTATTAATTTCTTTTTGTTATTATTTTTTTTATGTACGACGGAGAGCTAACCGACGAGAGAAAGAGAGAGAAAGCGTCGAAATATAGGGAAGCGTCAATTTCATTCGCGCTTGTGGACGTCCCGAGGTATCTGCGAGCGAACTGCTCGCCATACAATAACTGCTCGCCATACAACAACTGCAGCCTCCACCTAATGATGAAACACCTAACATACGCCTGAGGGGAAGGCATACGCCTTGAAACGTCGAGGAAATCATTGACAGTCTTCGCAACATTCAAGCTTACGCGCTTGAAAAGGGCCTAGCGCATGGCCGGTAGCGTAGCGAGCTGCCGAACCTTGATGCGCAACGATAATTCTTATGCTAATTTCCGAAATCACCTAGCGAGGCGCCAGGTCCCGTCTCTGCGTGCGAGCGTTTCTGCGTTTTCCCCCAATTAGGGCAATTTTGAATATCAAAGGGTGGGGAGCGAAGTTCGAGAGCGAGAGTGATCGCGATCACTCGAGACTTTTTCGTGGGCAATTGAGCGAGGAGGACGTTCCGCTATTATTTCGAATCCGAGGAATAACTTTGGAAATCTCCGTTAAGGGAAAATTGTCCTTGGAGTACCATTCAAAGCTTCTCTCGTCCCGGTGAGCTCTTTACACTATTTTATATCTTCTGGATTGTTATATTGCCTCAATTTATTAGTTATTTATCGCGAGTGAATAGTTGACGGAAAATAGATAGTGGTCGTGCCGTTCGTGTTCGTCTTCCCCGCGTGGAGAAAATATCGTTGAAGACCTTGGTAATATTTCGCGTGCCCTTGCGGTTTCTGGGCAGGTCCCGCGTGTTTTAGTGATAACGAATTTCGTCCTCGCGTGTGGGAGTTCTTCGCGTCCGGCTTCGAGTCATTTTGTTGTAAAATTGTTGATTAATTTAGAGTCGCTGAGAATAATTATTTCTAGTATAATCAGACGTGTGCGCGAATCGCCCTTGAGCCGTTGTCCCGGGAAAGTCTTAGTGTTAAGCGTGTGTTTAGTATGTGTGTCTTTTCGTGATCCCGTTAATAACGTTGAAGTGTGGTACGTGAGGGATAATACGTTGAGTCATATTACGCGAGTATATGGAAGAGAAATAATTTCATTCGAGGAGTCGTTTGCCGCGTCGTATCATTGGTTATTTGGTTACGATAAAAAGGCTCGGTCGTCCCGTCGCTTGCGAATTGTTTTGTTGTGAGAGAGAGAGTGTGTGCGTGTGACTTCCGTAACATTTGTCGGGACATTATTTTTATTGCTTTTGTGACTAATTTAGAGGTCGAATTGTGACCTCTAAAAAGAGAACATATTTTACGAGGACATTGGTTTCTTTTTCAAGAACAGTTTATTTGTGATTTAGAGCCATTTAATAATCTTTTGAATAAAGTTTCGTTATTGGGAGTCCCGTAAATTTGTGGTGGAAATAGTTGTTTTCTTGAACTCCTCAGAGGTCTTACCCTCCCACTCTACGTATTGAAGCTGACGATTAGCCAGGCTGATAATTGCCAAATTCGAACGTTATTTTCCTTCCGGCGCGAAAGCGCCTGGCGCCCAGTTCTTCGGAACAAAAATAAAGGAAGGAAAATAATGAGGGCAATTTAGAGTGTAACGTCTTGGGAAAATTTGCGTTACAATATATATATATATATATATATAGTATATATAGTATATATATATATATATATATATATATATATATATATATATATATATATATATATATATATATATATATACTATAGTATATATAGTATATATATATATATATATTTATATATATATATATATATATATATATATATATATATATATATATATATAGGATTTTATTGTGACTCGCGCGCTGCACGCACTCGCAATCGTTCCCCACCCAAGGGTGCCCCCTCCGAAGGGTGCCACCCCCGAAGGGTACCCCCCCCCCTCAAGGGCGCCCCCCCAAGGGTGCCCCCCGAAGGGTGCTCCCCTTTTTCTCTCTTTTTTTTCATGGTCCTCGCATAGCCCTTAAGGCGTGCTAGAAGGACAGTTAAAATTACAGATTTTTTTTTTTTTTTTTTTTTTTTTTTCAAAAAGAAAAAACCTTTTTAAATATTTCTTTTTCCTTTTCATTGTGGGGGGGGGGGGTATACGAATAATAGGTGAATTGCCCGAATGCTTTATCGATATTTATTTTGTCATTAAAGTATTCTATTAGTTTTACAAGTAATTGTTCTCGCTCTCTTTTTTTTTTTGCATATATGGGTATGTATTTTATTTTTGTATTCCACATATCTTAACCTAATTTCGCATTTACTTTCTCGATATACTTATATATTATTTCCTTCCCCTTTCTTTTTCAAATTCGTGTATTCCGGTCCTCTTCCTTTCCCTTTATACCAAAGTTTCTTTCAGGTCCATGTAATTATTTTGGAATTCTTCGCGTGGGATTTCAGATGACGAATGATAAGGTTTTTCCTGGATTTTCTTCGATAGTTCTTCTAGAAGGTCGGTGGGCGACCAGGATTGAATTATTTCGTTCGATGCTTCAGTGTCTTCGTTGGTCCATGGATCTATGGAGTTCGTCGGACTATAATGATAATCTTCCTCAAACGTCTCTTGTGTCTCCTCGATGCGTTCCTCATTGGTCGATGGATCCGTCTCCCAAGTCTCCTTGATGCATTCCTCGTTGGTCCATGGATCTACGGAGTTCGTAGGATTATGGGGATAGTCTTCCTCAAACGTCTCTTCAGACTCCTCAATGGGTTCCTCGTTGGTCCATGGATCTATGGGGTTCGTTGGATTATGATGATAATCCTCCTCAAACGTCTCCTGGTTCTCCTTGATGCTTTCCTTGGACACCCCATCATGAAAACAAAATTGGATTATTTCTTCGAACCTTTTGTCGATCCCATCAACGTATGCTTCCGACGAGGTTGAGGGTTGATTAACTCTTTTCGTACTTCCAGGACAAAAAATAGTTTTTTCTTGATTTTCATCGATAACCGTGTAGATGGATTCCGGTTTGGCCGGTGCGTCACAACAGGTTATTTTATTAGGTTGTACTTGGTGAGAGTCGGCATTGTCTTCGTGAGTGACGGGTACTGGCATCTCGGCTCTGACTTTCATTTCTACATATGCGTTCTCGATTAGTTCCAATCGGCGCAATTCATCTTCCGGTGGAATATAGATAGGTCGGGGTCTTGGTGGTACAGCGTAAGTATTTTCGCGAAATTCAATATTCGGCTGGAGTCTCTCGATTAGTTCGTAACTCTCTGACAATGCGTCGCTCTCTTCCTTCGTATGATTCAGCATGGCTATTGTGAACGAAAAGGTTTGATATACCAACTACACTCCAGTGATACCAGCGATGAATATCATAACGTGCATCACCAGGTCTATGTGATATTCCAATCTTTTTTCTTCCCTTCGTCGTCGGAGCATCCATTCCAGATCCTCGCGCAGTCTTTCAATGCTAATGTCGTAGGTCAAAGTACCGCCGGAACTGCTGTCTAGTATCAATGGTGAGTTATATATGTACTTAAACAGCGGGTACGTCTCGATTCCGGGTAGTAATTCACTCAAATTTAATGTTTCTGTTGGTGTGAATTGATATCGACTCCATTTAGTTGTTCCCTGGAATCCAGTGATTGTGACATCTTTAGTGAGGATATTGCAGCCTTGTTTCAAAGTTATTATTCCTATTCCAGTTAATTCCAAATTCTTTCCAGACGTGATGTTGATGTCTTCGGGTGCAGAGATGGAAAATAACCATGCTTTGGAAGTTTCGAGTATTTGCCAATGCGGTATTTGTTGCTTGATAATTTTTATGTTGCAATTTTCGTAAATATTGTCAGTGTCGTTGATCATTAGTTGTACCTCACACATAGAAGTCGATGCTGCGTCGTACAGAGGAAAACTCTGGTGCGCAGACTTGATATTCCTTTCGGTGATTACATCGTTTCAGTACTTGTTCCGATGCTAATGCAAATTTTTTATTTTCATGGGAAAAAAGAAGGTGTGTTGCTCTAGGTTGGATATAGGCTGCAGTGTGAGTATTATATCCAATTACTTGCGGAACAGGTAGGGGATGCATTTTATACACAGAAAATTCTTGACGACCAACCATAGGGATATTTATAGCAATTTGGATTTTCTATTATAATATTTGACAGAAAAACGGGAGAACGTGGCTATTGCATTTTAATGAAGTTCGTCTTGGTTAACTGGAAATGCTAAATGAGGATAATAATCGCTAATTTCTTTAAGCATTAATTTAAAAGGGTGTAGGTTGAGCAAATTCCCACTCAGGATACCAGCCTTTGCATAAACAATCGAATCGAGTATAGCTCGAGTTGCAAGGAAGTAAGCATTTTCGACGGTAGCTAAACTTTGTCTCCACTCAATCAGTCGTACCGTATAGGAATCGGAATAAAGCAGTCTCCCCTTCCTTATATTGGCGATTTCCATACTCCAGTCTTGTATATGAGCCCTTTCGATCCTGTCGGTTTGAGCTATAACGTCCTCTATTTTTGGTCTAAGAAGGTGTGCTCGCTCTTCGGCATGTATTTCCATTGGATGCGTTCGGTTCATCATTTTCTCTATCCATCCGTCGTATTTTTCGGCTTCCTCAATAGTAATTAATTCCAGTGGCGGCTTGTTGCCGTCCCTGTCGCTATTGTATGAGGTGTTACCCAAATGTAGTAGCTTTTCGTCAGTAAGGTGCTGTAAATGTTTCAAAAATTTAGCGATGTTAGCTTCTCTGACCTCCTCTTTATTTACGAGTGTGGGACACCGTTTTTGAGTTATTCGTAGACATTCCTTTTCCATCATTTGGAGTTCACGTTTTATGAAGGTACTTTTTCGATCGATCAGGGGTGCCAGGTCGATGTACGTTATGACCCTCCATTCGGCTTCGGTGAGATGCGCCGGGCGAAGTTCCTCGTAATGAAGGCCCGCGTTGTTGTTGATCATCTGGATCTGCACAGGTGTCGAGCCTAATGCATTACTCACCCATAGCATTAATAAGGCAATCCGCATCGTGCTGTAGTATTCGCCTGTAAAATATTCAAATTGCCTTAGTACATAGTAACCAAAATTAATTAATTAAGTATAAAAAAAAATATTCATTATTCCAATCTTTCTTTCGTTGTATTTTCATTTCTCTCTTTTTATTATTAAGCAGTATTATTAGTTCGAAAATTTCACTTGTGGCTCGTTATTGCTATAACAAACGTTGGTCCTGTTTTACTATATTACTATGACTTAATAGAGTAGTTACTTCATTACGTATTTATATAAATAATGAGGCATTGTTGCGCCCCGAATTTTAAAAGGAAATTGTTCGGTCAATGACCGAACAAGTTCAACGCACGATTAGGCAATCGCGCGATTTCGAAAGAGCGCGCGACATCGCGCGCGGAAGCGGTATCGTTCGATGCGGAAATTAACACGGAAGTATTAAATGCATACGCACCAATTTTAGGCAAATTGGTGAGTAACAGTCAGAAGTAAATTCAGTCTTAATTGATTATTCGAATCGAACGGTTGGGCTCGAGTTAGACTCACATACTTTGTATCGGGATAATTCGCGCAAGGAATTATCATAATAAATTTCATTCTAAATAAATATCTTTTTACTTGGGAATCTCGTGGATTCTAATCCTTAAAGCGGAAAGATCCCTACATTTTATCTATCCCGCCCCTAACGCGACGAACTGATCACTCGTCGACCGTTTCGGGCACAACAATTTGGTGGCAGCGGTGGGATGCACCGTAAGTGAATCCCAAGAAGAGATTTTTTGGAAAAAACCCAGTGTCAAACCCGACCAGCAGTCGTTGGGGTAGATGACCTGGTGCGATCACACGCAGGCGTGAATCGTCAAAGGACGTCAGTAAGGTACCACTGACAGGAAGAGCCAACCGGAGGACGGACGTCATCAAGGAAGGATCGACCACGCCAGGACGGGCGTGCCAACCGATCAGCGGGATACAACGTCGCCGCAACCGGGGACCAACGTCAAGGACAACACTACTACGTGGACGACAACCCCGAAGCTCATCACCAGCGCCATGATCCGGAAATGGTAAGTGCATGAGCCAAAAAAAAGAGAGAATTTTTTTTTTCTTGTTACCAAAGCCAGTGCGGTAAACCTAAAAAAATTTACTAAAATCGTGGAACTGAGCGCGCGAGGCCAGATCTCCCGTCAACAAAAATCGATACCCTTACCTTTGAGTCGAAATAAGTTTGTAGCAACTTACGCCGATTCAAGGTATTAATTCGCGAAAGGCAGGAGGCCAGGTTATAGCCAACCACTGTCCAACATAACTAAAACTTTTAAATAAAAAAAAAATAAGTGATTAATTACCGTAAACTCGCGACAAAACTGCGGAATACATGCCAGGCGATCAGGAAGGACGGCAGTTGCGAAGGGCTCATTCGCATGAGACAAACCTGCCAGGACAAGAGGTCGAAGCGGTAACTGGAGTAGGAGCCGCCATCGGGGATATCACCCTTCGAACTGAGGACGCCCTGCGGCATCTATCACCGGCAGAGGGACTACCTGAGAGGAGAAATTCTCTGTCAAAAGGGTTCGGCATAAATACCAGAAGAGGCACCTCCTTCAATAAGGCAGGCACAATGGCCAGCAAGGACGGCAAAGGAGAAGGGGCAAAGGCCCTAACAACCCCGGAAGTGGACGGGGAAATCGACGCCCTACTCAGAGCCAGCGGCTTGAGTGAGCAAAAAGGAGCCTTAACAAGGGCAAGGGAGAATGCGCCAGGCCTCCGCACCGGGGCCAGGCCAAAAGAGGTTCCGTATCACAGTCCGGAGAGGACACCGGAGGATCGCGAGGCCAGGCATCGACAGTACCCAGAAGGCACGCCAGAAATAGATGACAGCGACTACGAGCTGCCCCCGCCGCTCCGGAAGGGAGTTAGAATAAGCTCCGGCAGGGAACCGTTTGGAGGGCGTGACAGGGAGAATAATCAGTCAGCAAGGGACCACGAACCCGAGAACCCGCTCGACATGACAGAGGCCCTCCAAGCACAGACAGAAGAGCTCCATGCTCACCTGAGTCTGATAAGCTCGCTGCAGGCCAGGGTAAACGAGCTCACGAAGAGGATAAGCGAGCAAAACGGAGGGCGGAGGGATACCCGGCCGTCGGCAACATCCAAGAATCCGGCTGGGAGCCTACCAAGAGGCTATGGAGGGCCATTCGGGGAAGGACCTCCCGGCGGCCCACCAGGAGGCCCTACGGGACCGTTTGGAGGAAGACCGCCAAGGGATTCGTCCGGGTACCCGTATCGGAACCCTTCAGGGGGTGGACCCGGAGGGGATCCGCCCGGCGAACCACCAGGAGGACGCATCTCCAGCAGGAACAGCCGAGGTCCGAGGCGCCTCGACCTCAGCCTTGCCCTAAAAAATATAAAAAATTTCGACGGCAGCGATGCAAGGGAATTGGATGGATTTATTCGGTCCTGTGAGGTCGTGTTTGGGAGAATAGTAGAGGAGGATTACGACCTTCTACTGGAGCTGGTGCTCAGCAGCAAAATCAGCGGTCGAGCCACTCGGGAACTGAGGCACAAAACTATACTCACCGTGGAACAATTAAAGGTCGAGCTGGATGCCCTTTACGGGCAGCGGAAATCGTTATCAGCACTCCAGATGGAGCTGAGTTCTTTGCGGCAAGGACCCGGGGAGGATATAGCCGCGTACGCGGCCAGGACGGAAAAAGTCACCGTCGAAATTGTGGAAAAGCTGTGTGAGTCAGTAGTGTACGAGAGGGTCGCTCGTACAGTGGAAGCCGTCACCCGAAGAACGGCTCAGGCGAATTTTGAGAACGGCCTGCACAGGCAGGTGCAGATACTCGTTCGATCCCGAAATTACGCCACGCTCCATGACTCGATAGCTGGGGCCATAGAGATTTCCCATATGGTCCAGCCGAAGGGAGGAGCAGGCGGAAGATATCGCAACAACAACAGCAGCGGCAACAGGAATAATAATCGTACCAGAAAGTCTGTAACAGGGCAGATCGGAGGGAAAAGCTGTTATAATTGTGGGAACATAGGGCATATTGCTAGGGACTGTACGCGTAAATCGGGTCGCGTCAGTGTACCTGCACCTAGCACTAATAAAAAAAATTAATCAGGTGGAAATAGTGTGCACCTTTTGCAAAATAAAGGGTCTCACCTGGAAGGAATGCAGGAAGAGATTACAGCAGAAGAAAGAAGGAGGTCAAGGATCTGTTCAGCAGCACAACGTAAACAGAAGTAAGTAGCAGGGAAATGATAAGCGGCCGGCAGTCTGCATGGCCGCAAAGAATAGCCATCCCTCTACCACTACTAATGCTGTTACCCGTACGCTGGGTATGGTGCAGATCAACGCAGTCACCATCACACGTGAAGAAAGGCATGATGGCCGCCGCTCGTAGTACTACGGGTACTATTACTACTGCTACTACTGCTACTAGCTGGCGTACGTTGGGCAGCATACCGCTCACTGGGACTGGGACTGAGCTGCCCACTGCAGTGAAACAAGAGCCGCGGCTCACATACACACACGCAGACTACGCCAGCGAGCTGCGTGAAGGCTACGGGCCTCGTGGGCAGTAGCCAGGCGTAATCTGAGCAACGCCATGGAGAGAGCGAAGCAAGATTATGATGCCAAAGTGAGAGAGCAGGAGTATCGCGTTGGCGACCATGTACTACTACATGACAACACCCTACGACGGGGACGCTCGGCTAAGCTCACACCATCATGGACGGGGCCGGACACCATCATAGCAGTGCATAGTCCCGTCACCTACACCATCAAAAAAGGAAAAAAAACCGCAACGGTGCATGTCAACCGCCTGCGGTCGTTCGTCGAGTATTAACGTGGTGTAGGTGAATGAGAGCGCACCCAGACCACTCTGGGAGCGTTACGGGCAGCGAGGCGGACAATCACACATACCGTGTGTGAGTATTAGTGCCGTACTGCTCTGCGAACAGTACGAGCTATGAATATGTGTATTTCTTTTTGCCTTACTGCATGCAACGGCCACTACGACCGTCCCCATGCATCTAAGAAGGAAGAGAAGATAGGAAGAAACGAAGGAAAGAGAAGGAGAGAAAGAGCACGGATGCGCCAGGAGAGAGAGGCGGCCACGTGCTAGGCTGAAAGAAAGAAAGATAGAGAAAGGCACGGACGCACAAGAGGGGCGTCCGTGTGCTATTAGGCCTTATCGCATGGTACTGACGCAAGGGGCGTCCTCATGCTTCTAAAAATCCTAAAATTAACTAATAATGAGAAGAGAAAAAACATGTATATATAACATATATACATCTATATGTTTATTAACGAGAAAAGGGGAAGGAGGAGTCATCCGCTATGTATATCGCGAGCGGAACTTACGTGCTGATCAAAACGCAGAAGGCGAATTAAATTTTTGATTATACATTTATTGTAGAGAGGGGATAAATCCCTCCCTACTAACCTCAAAAATACAAAATAAAACGAAGATTATTAAAAATTTAGTCCCCCGCAGCGAGGGCAGAACGCCAGACGGCCCACGCCAAAAAGCCGTCTGAGGCCCCAAAAATCGGGGGTGTCCTCATCTAGATGGTCGCCACCGGCCCAGACATACGCGGCCATGCTCTCCGATGAATTGCGGCGGTGCCGAACGGCCGCCGCCTCCCGGATGAACGTCCGGAGCCATTCCGGACGCTTCGGGGTGGCTGCTGACCCGGGAACGTAGATTGTCCGGGCCTGGAAAAAAAAGAAAACGACATTAAAGAAAAATAGAGAGAAACACTCGTTAGGGAAAAAGAAAAGAGCGATAGGGTACTTACCACCCAGTCCAGGAGGCGACGGTCCAAGATGGAGCCGTCCAGCACCGCATGGCCGTGAACGTCGCGTACAAAAGACATTTTTGAAATTTGCGAGTTTTTTTAAAATGTGGACAGTGTCGAAGTTGGAGAGCGAATGATTTGGTGGCCGCTAATTGTAGCGACCACCACCCAACAACTAGGATAAAATCTGCCAATTCAGCAGTCCCACGGTCGAGGAGTCTTTCTAACTCTCGGATTCATGTTGCAGGTTTGTGCTGCTCTTCTTCTGTCTCGCTCGAACATACGGGGCACGGGACAGCTACACTTTGACGCCGTTGGCCAGCAATCCCGGCATGTATTACGAAGAAATTGGAAGCCTCACCCAAACCATGGCAACATGGAGACTCGCCATACACATGGACTTCTCCGACATCAAGAGAAGGTAAAGAATTGTACAGCTAAATTGGCAGCGAGTGCGGAACGCCTGCAGTATCGAGGGGAAAACGGGTGAAGCCGATGAGCTATGCTTCGCGCTACTGGTAACCGTCGACCGCATGACAGCAAAAATCAAAGACAACATGGACACCGTTTATGACTTGTAACGGGTTAAATTTTGGGGAGGGGAATAAACGCGAAATTTTCGAGCACAGTTCCTCGCAGTACGACGACTCCCGGCAGATCCATAGGGCCTTATAAGATTTTATTTCTATTTCTAATTCCCGATGGGTTTTCTTTTTTTTTATTTATTTATGTATGGTTACGGAGAGACGAGGAAGGCACCCGAGAGTGTCGACGGCCACCCACAGAAGACACACGGGAAAATATTCGAGGGCATCGGGAAATATTCCAAGGAAATGTCGAGCATCCCGTACGGCATAAGATTCGCCGTCCCTATAATACAACGCGGGTTTACCATCGGTCTTCGCCGCCGTCTTACGTCTTGCGCTACGTAGTCCCGTTTTGGACTTCGCGCGCCAGAAGCGCCAACTATTTCGATAATTTAGTTTGCGAAAAAGCAGGGTTGGCCGCCTGACTGATCGCCGGCAAAATAATTAGAGTAGGGATGAGAGGGCTCGTGCTCTCGTGAGCGACACACCTCGAGGCATTTCCCGAGGATCCGTAATACTGCGAGTATCGTACCGAAAATATTCCCGAATCAAGTAGAAGGAGGACGAGGAGATCAATTTTTGTCGACGTCGTGCCCAAGGTAGGCCTCTGTTCCTTGGCTTATCTTTCCCTCTCGACTATTTGGGAATTTATCGTAAAGTTTTTGTTGTTGTGAAAGTACAAGCGACGGTATCTCGCGCGTGGAAGAGTCCGCGAACTCTATGGTGTTGTTTTAGGGTTTCGAGAGTCTCGCGAGACTTTACGGCGAGCCGTCGCCTCCAAAAATTAACGTAGAGAATTTTCCTAAAATCTATAATTCGCCGGGAGTGCGAAATCGGGAAATTGCCATTGTTTAGTGTAATTGTTTTGTGCGCGGGAATGATCGGAAACGGCATCGTATGAGAGTGTTTCGCGTTATAAAATTTATCCGGTGAATTGAGTAGCTGGTTTTTGTCGTTTGTGAGTTGAATGTCGCGTAAGAGTGTTATTTTATTTGATTCTTCGAGAGTGTGATCATTCCCGTGGCGCGTGAGTGAGAGAGAGAGAGAGAACAACGGGTAAGACCGCGTCGCTTGTAAAAGAGAGGTGTTGAGCCG
This sequence comes from Ephialtes manifestator, assembly GCA_963970395.1. NCBI lineage: Eukaryota > Metazoa > Arthropoda > Insecta > Hymenoptera > Ichneumonidae > Ephialtes > Ephialtes manifestator. Next base: position 11,049,129 of record OZ019979.1, read on the forward strand.
CGCGATCTTTTTCTATTTCATTTTTTTTTTGTTTCGTGGTAAATAAAGCTTTATCATAGATATCATCGAATCGGGCGAATTAGTAGAATTTTTCCCGTAATAAATAAGGGTTTCGATTAGCCGCTATCCCGTAATTAATCCCGTCTTTTCTCGTGTGGTGTGTTGTATGAAGTGTGTGTGCGTGGAGAGAGCCGCGTCGCGCGGTAACTCTTATTAGCCGATCGAGGCTCTTTGGTAAACACTATTAACGGGAATTAATTGTTATTTTCTGGGGTTCCCTTTGAGGGCCATTAATTTGTTTTTTTTTTAATAAACCGCAAGTTATTGTTGAAGTTTCCCGAAAGATTGACGATTGATTCTTTCTTTTTATTTATTTCGGCACGAGAACCTTATCTTCGAATCCCGCCACTCTACAAGTTTGACGGCTGCGGCTAGCTTGGGAAAAAGCAGCTTGGTTCCTGAACATCGCGAGTTTTTCCCGGCGCGAAAGCGCCTGGCGCCCTGGGTAAAAATAAAGGAGAAAACTCGGGACTTTAGCTTTGTGGTGTTTGGCTATGGTCTTGGGAAATTAACACTACAAAATTGGCGCCCAACGTGGGACCTAATAAAGGTTTTCGTGATATTTTTTTTTGGAACTTTAAACAATTAAATTAATTTAAAAGTGTTATTTATCTATTCATTTATTTATTTTTGTTTTTTTTAGACTGCAGATTCTAAAAATATTTGGAAATTTTGTTTTATTAGAATTATTATAATTTTTTTTTTTTTAAGTTATTTGAAATTATTGATAGTGTAAAAAGGATATAAAATTATTAGGAAAATTTTGCCATTAGAACTATAAATTATCGAAGTCTCTAAATCATTGCAAGTATTTATTATTAAAATAGAAAATTTTCAATATTATCAATTGTTTAAATTAGAACATTTTCCCGAGTAATAAAGTTATTAAAAATTATTTAAATTGTTGGGAAAAAAAAAATTGGATTATCGAAATTATTTTAATTTTTCTTTTTTTAAATTGTTTAAAATTATAAAAATTATTTGCAGTTCTGAATTTTTGAAATCATTAAAATTATAAATTATCATTTGAATTATTTACTCTATTGGTTTTTATTTTTTTTTAATTTAAAGGAAAAAAAAAACTATTATCAATTGCCTCGATCGGGCAAAATTATATTGGATTTGTGGTGTCGAGAGTCCGTGCGCGCGCGAGGTACGGCGGCGGTCGCGCCGACCTTCGCAGCAACGGATAAGCAGCGAGCTCTCTCCACCCGTGTTTACGGTTTTTGTATGTTTGTCGCGTTTCGTGTGTCCCAGATTTCGTCTTTCGTCCCATATTTAAGGATTCGAAATAATTATCATATCAAGCGAAATATTCACCCGAAAATTATTTTACTCCCGAGTCGAAGCGAATTTGCGGGAGCTATCGTCGATTGAGCTGTTTGATTCTCGCTGTCACCTAACTAGTATCGAAGTGGATTAGCTTCACATTTCCAGATTTTTTTTTTCCCTCCTTTTTATAATACGGCTTCTCTATCTTGACTATTGTTTTTTTTCATTTTTTTTAAATCTTTGATAAAATTTTTTTTTATTAATATTTATGATAGTTTTTTTGTAATTTCCCGAAACTTTTTTTTTTTCCTAATTCAGACATTTCGTTTTTAAATATATTGACTACTCGGTAGTATTTATGACTGGTTAACCAAAAATTTTATTTTATTTCTTTTTAAATTTCAACGTTTGACTTCGGAATTATATCCGTTGGACTTCGCTGGTTTATTTATTTGACTCGTATATTTTATTTATGTGACCTTTGCCTTTTATTTATTAATATATATTTTTTTATTTAGTCTTTTGGTTGACATTCTAATAAACAATAGACGGGGATAGAGACTGTTCCAGTTGACAAAAATTAATTTTACTTTTGAAAGGGTTTCGGGAATTACTATTTTTAAACAAAAAGGCCTTCCGGGGCAGTATTTTGGAGAAAATTGACGTTATTTTTATCTTTTTTTTTATTAATGCTAGAGCCGAGAGCCGTTATACCCTAAGTTACCGTTATATAGGACAGCTCCCGCCGCTCCTCGAAGAGGTTTTGGGGTTTTAGTACTTTTTAGGTTTTAGGTTTAAGATCGTCTCGCCTTATCACCTGCTCTATTTATTTTGGAATATTTTATTGTTTCTTTCCCTGGGTATCATATGCGAAATCTGCCCTTGTTATCGATCGGGTGAGCGCACATTCCGTCTTTTTTTTGTATTTGATTTAACGGGAATATCTGTGCTCGCCGATTAAGCCTTAAGATCTTCGGTCAGCTCGTAAACTGTTTGCACGAATACCAAACGGGAATATGGACCGACCATTAAGTCTGGAAGAGGTCGCGAGGCTCACCGACGAACAAGTAAAGGCCGAATTGACCCTAAGAGGATTGCCGGAGGAAGGTTCCGCTGCCGTTTTGCGGGAGCGAGTATTCTTTTCTAGCCGTTACGGAAACTTTAGCGGAGTTACCGACGCTACAGGGATGATTACGGTTGACGAACTTCCCGGTGGGCAAGCCGCGAACAATATTCCCGCTAATAACGTCGGGAACCCTACACATCAATCTTCGCCTGATCAAGGTGGGACCCGGTATCATTCGCAAGCGTTGTCGGCCTATGAAATTATGAGGAGATGGAATTTGGGATTTTCTAGTGCTCGTGGAGAAGAGGTAGATGCCTTTCTTTCCCGAATCGAAGATGGACGTAGGTTGGTCGCGTTATCGGATACCGACCTATTGAATTGCATTCCCCAATTCCTGAAGGGAATAGCCTACCACCGGTTCAAGATGGCGCACTTGGGGAGAATGTGAGGAAGCATTTAGCACTCGTTTTTGTAACGGGGACCTGCAGCTGGCATTGGAAGAAGAGCTAAAATCCCGTGTGCAAGGGGCCAATGAGAACGTGGCCGATTTCCTCACGTGCATGCGAGGTCTGATGATGCGAGTGGTTCCTCCTCTGTCAATTGGAAAGCAGCTCGATTTGGTACATCGAAATTTACTCCCTCGCTTACAAGTCGCCGTGCTTCGCTCAGAAGTTCGGACCCTTGAAGACTTAGAGCGAGACTTGATAAGAGTTGAAAGAAGCTATCGCGCTGCAGAGTCATTCCGAGTGCCATTACCTCCCGAGAGATCTCTCTTCCCCGAATTTGCCTGCAGGGATTTGTCGAGTGGCAGACCTAGGGTCTCCTTTGGTTCGGATCGAAGTGGATTTCCACCTAGGAGACCCAATTACAACGCATATATGGTCCAGGGGGGGGGGAGTATCTCTCATATGGCCAAGACACCAATTTTTACAACGATGCCAGGAGTGGAGCATTTCCCGCGTCACCTCGGAGAACTTTTCCAAACTTCCCGAGACCAGGTAATGCTGCATATGGTTCAGGCAATGCGACGACTCCTCCTCGCCCTGCTATTCGTCCGGCAACACCAGTTAGGCCTGGGACAACAGCCAGCAGTGCCAGCCCATTCTTGGCAAGTGCAGGAGGATCTAGAGAACATATGGACACTCGAAGATCCGTCGGAATCAATTCCGACGAGGTTATTTGTAATAACTGCAACAAAACTGGCCATTATGCCAAAGGTTGTGCCCAGCCTCTCCGACTAAGGTGCTATGATTGCGGGAAGGAAGGCGTCACTAGAAGAACTCCTCACAATTGTCCGGGAAACGCGCAAGGGAGCCGCCAGTAGGGACTTTGGAGACTCCTTCTAGCAAATCGATGTCCCCAACTGTAATTCCCGCCGTCGACTACGCGAGATTGGTGCTTCAAACCATCGAGAGCCAAGGAACATCAGTCTTGGTATTGCTGCTTATCGTACGAGGAAGTATTCTTCCCGCCGTGGTCGATACTGGAGCCACAAGTACGTACATCGGTTCTGAAGGGATGTTGTTTTCGGCAAGACTAGGCTTCGTCAGAAGACCTACGTCAAATCGTCCTTGCACTGTGGGAAATGGCCAGGAAGTGGTTTGCAGTGAAGAATTGGAATTTGATGCCACGTTGAGGGGCAGACAGAGAACTTTAGTCGCCAGAGTGATGCCTGGTTTACCAGTCCCTCTTCTTCTAGGCCTAGACTCCATGGAAACGTTTGGTATCGGCATTGACGTGGTGAAACGCAAGTGGTTTTTCAGCGGAGAACCACACGTGGAATATCAATTTGCTCGCGTAGAAAGTCCCGATCATCTGGACTTTTGTGCTGCGATTGCCGACCTAACTGATGATGAGAGTGAACGACTTGAGACGTTCTTGGCTACTGAAATCCCGAGGTTGAGACAGGCTCCCGGGTTAACCAACCTGGTGGAACATCGAATAGACGTCGGAGATGCCACACCAATCAAACAACGCTGGTATCCGTTCACTCCCGTTATCAGAGACGCCATGAACTCAGAGATCGATCGCATGTTAGATGCAAATGTCATCGAAAAATCTCAAAGCGAGTGGAGCAGTCCGATCGTTATGGTCAGGAAGCCTAACGGGACTTACAGATTTTGTATCGATTTTCGGAAGGTTAACGCAGTATCAAAAAAGGACGCATATCCTTTACCTTTCATGTCACACATATTGGATTGTTTGAGAGCAGCTCGATACATCTCGACTCTCGACCTTAGTCAAGCATTTCATCAAATCCCGTTGGAAGAGAAATCCCGCGAGATCACGGCATTTACAGCTCCCCATCGAGGGTTATATCATTTCCAGCGCATGCCGTATGGACTTTCTACTGCTCCCGCGACTTTTCAACGTCTGCTGGACCAGGTGATCGCCCCAGAAATGCAACCTGCGGTTTTTGCCTATCTGGATGATATAGTAATTGCCACGGAAACTTTTGAAGAACATTTTGTGTGGATGAAACGGGTATTTGATCGAATTATAGATGCGGGACTGCTCATTAATCCCGATAAATGTGAGTTTTGTCGAAGCGAGTTGAGATACCTCGGATTCCTGATTAACCAGAGTGGTCTCCAGCCGGATCCCGAGAAAACTGCGCCTATCAACAAATACCCTGCACCTACAACGGTGACTTTAGTTCGCCGTTTCTTGGGAGCTGCGTCGTGGTATCGAAGATTTATCCCGAACTACGCAACCTTAGCCGAGCCGATCACCAGACTCACCAAGAAAACACAGCCTTGGGTGTGGGGAGAGGACCAACAGAACGCCTTCGAACTACTGAAGAAATGTTTAGTCGAGGCACCAGTTTTGGCAAGGCCCGACTTCAGAAAGAAATTCACGCTTCACACAGACGCCAGTCTTACGGGATTGGGTGTCGTGTTGACACAAGAGCCTGAAGGAGCAGAGCATCCGATAGCATATGCAAGTCGCGCTCTCTCCGATGCCGAACGGATCTACGATGTACGAGAGTTGGAATGTCTGGCAATCTTGTGGTCCATGGAGAAGTTCAAGCCTTACCTCAATGGTTACCGATTTACCGTAATTACAGATCACGAGAGTTTGAGGTGGCTCTTTACTCAAAAAGAACCGAAGGGACGCATCGCGAGGTGGATCTGGACGCTTACTCACTATGATTTCGATATACTTCATCGAAAGGGAGCGCTAAACCATCTACCAGACGCCTTGTCGCGTATGCACGAAAGTATCCCGATAAGCCAGTTGGTTGAGGAGTCTACATTAACACCAGAATTGACCTTACTCGTAGCCAAGGAGTCTCCAGAGTTCGGAGAGACTCCTGAGTTGGATGATCCATGGTACGAGATGAGATGGACAGAGGTGCGAGACAATTCAGAGAAATTCCCGGATTGGAAGATATGTGAAGGCAGACTATTCTTACGCATAAGATTCACGCGTAAAAGTGGGACAAGTTCAGAAGATGAATGGAAACTAGTAATCCCGAATCATGATCGTAGGGAAATCCTTCGGGAGAACCATGATGTGCCGCAAGCCGGACATCTGGGTATAGACAAAACTTTCCAACGCATTGTCTCGACGTACTATTGGCCCAAAATGCATCAAGAGATTTCCCGCTACGTCGGGAGTTGTGATGTCTGTCAGAAGTCAAAACCAAAAGTCGGATTGCCTTTAGGTCTTATGGGAAGACGCGTGATAGAAGAGCCATGGTCAGAGGTCGCAGCCGATATCATGGGCCCATTCCCGCCTAGCCGTTCGGGAGCTGCGTATGTCTTGGTGTTGCAAGATCTTTTCACCAAGTGGATCGAGTGCGCGCCGCTTAAGAAAGCTACGGGAAAGAAAATACGGGAGCTTATGGAAGAACTGGTCATGTCTCGTTGGGGAACTCCAGAAGTTATCCTAACAGATAACGGCACGGAGTTTGTGAACAAGAGTATGAAAGAGATGGCGGCCGAGTTGGGAATTTATCATACCACAACTCCGCCTTACCATCCTCAAGCCAATCCCGTAGAGCGGGTCAATAGAGTCCTGAAGACTATGATTGTGTCTTACTTGGAGGGAGATCATAGGGCTTGGAATGTCCATCTGGCGGAATTTCGTTTCGCCTATAACACGGCAGATCACTCAGCAATAGACACCAGTCCCGCGTTTCTCAATTTTGGCCGTACACCTAGGCCCCACCAATTTTACAAACGCTTGGAAGGAGAGCGAGAGGTTATCCCGGCAAATCGAGAACAATGGTCGGAAAGGATGGAACGCCTAGAGATATTGCGTAGGAACGTGCAGCATGATCTGGACGAGGCGTATAGAAGACAAGCGACACATTTTAACAAGAATCGTAATCCCGTACAATTTAAGTTGGGAGACCGCGTTCTCAAGCGTCAACGCATTTTGTCAAATGCATCGCAATTTGTCGCGGCTAAACTCGCGCAGAAATTTCAGGGTCCGTTCACCGTTTCGCGGATATTGTCTCCCGTGGTTTACGAGCTGACAGACGATCGCGGAAATGTTATTAAGAAAGCTTCCATTTCCGATCTAAAACCGTATCGGGATATTATTGGTATTTCTTACAAGGAAAATGGTACGGTTTAGAACCATCAGAATTTATTCTACTTCGTGTTTTCGGGACTTATGGATCTGCAGTGCGAGGTACTGTCGCTGCACTGTTTAAATGAGTTTCCTTATTTTGAATGAGAGGCCAAGAGATAGAGGTTTGCTCGACCGGGGCGACCGAGTTTTAAGGGGGGGGGGTTGTAACGGGTTAAATTTTGAGGGGGGATAACCACCACCCAACAACTAGGATAAAATCTGCCAATTCAGCAGTCCCACGGTCGAGGAGTCTTTCTAACTCTCGGATTCATGTTGCAGGTTTGTGCTGCTCTTCTTCTGTCTCGCTCGAACACACGGGGCACGGGACAGCTACACTTTGACGCCGTTGGCCAGCAATCCCGGCATGTATTACGAAGAAATTGGAAGCCTCACCCAAACCATGGCAACATGGAGACTCGCCATACACATGGCCTTCTCCGACATCAAGAGAAGGGAAAGAATTGTACAGCTAAATTGGCAGCGAGTGCGGGACGCCTGCAGAATCGAGGGGAAAACGGGTGAAGCCGATGAGCTATGCTTCGCGCTACTGGAAACCGCATGACAGCAAAAATCAAAGACAACATGGACACCGTTTATGACTTGTAACGGGTTAAATTTTGAGGGGGGAATAAACTCGAAATTTTCAAGCACAGTTTCTCGCAGTACGACGACTCCCGGCAGATCCATAGGGCCTTATAAGATTTTATTTCTATTTCTAATTCGCGATGGGTTTTCTTTTTTTTAATTTATTTATGTATGGTCACGGAGAGACGAGGAAGGCACCCGAGAGTGTCGACGGCCACCCACAGAAGACACACGGGAAAATATTCGAGGGCATCGGGAAATATTCCAAGGAAATGTCGAGCATCCCGTACGGCATAAGATTCGCCGTCCCTATAATACAACGCGGGTTTACCATCGGTCTTCGCCGACGTCTTACGTCTTGCGCTACGTAGTCCCGTTTTGGACTTCGCGCGCCAGAAGCGCCAACTATTTCGATAATTTAGTTTGCCAAAAAGCAGGGTTGGCCGCCTGACTGATCGCCGGCAAAATAATTAGAGTAGGGATGAGAGGGCTCGTGCTCTCGTGAGCGACACACCTCGAGGCATTTCCCGAGGATCCGTAATACTGCGAGTATCGTACCGAAAATATTCCCGAATCAAGTAGAAGGAGGACGAGGAGATCAATTTTTGTCGACGTCGTGCCCAAGGTAGGCCTCTGTTCCTTGGCTTATCTTTCCCTCTCGACTATTTGGGAATTTATCGTAAAGTTTTTGTTGTTGTGAAAGTACAAGCGACGGTATCTCGCGCGTGGAAGAGTCCGCGAACTCTATGGTGTTGTTTCAGGGTTTCGAGAGTCTCGCGAGACTTTACGGCGAGCCGTCGCCTCCAGAAATTAACGTAGAGAATTGTCCTAAAATCTATAATTCGCCGGGAGTGCGAAATCGGGAAATTGCCATTGTTTAGTGTAATTGTTTTGTGCGCGGGAATGATCGGAAACGGCATCGTATGAGAGTCTTTCGCGTTATAAAATTTATCCGGTGAATTGAGTAGCTGGTTTTTGTCGTTTGTGAGTTGAATGTCGCGTAAGAGTGTTATTTTATTTGATTCTTCGAGAGTGTGATCATTCCCGTGGTGCGTGAGTGAGAGAGAGAGAGAACAACGGGTAAGACCGCGTCGCTTGTAAAAGAGAGGTGTTGAGGCGCGCGATCTTTTTCTATTTCGTTTTTTTTTTGTTTCGTGGTAAATAAAGCTTTATCATAGATATCATCGAATCGGGCGAATTAGTAGAATTTTTCCCGTAATAAATAAGGGTTTCGATTAGCCGCGATCCCGTAATTAATCCCGCCTTTTCTCGTGTGGTGTGTTGTATGAAGTGTGTGTGCGTGGAGAGAGCCGCGTCGCGCGGTAATTCTTATTAGCCGATCGAGGCTCTTTGGTAAACACTAGTAACGGGAATTAATTGTTATTTTCTGGGGTTCCCTTTTGAGGGCCATTAATTTTTTTTTTTTTTTTAATAAACCGCAAGTTATTGTTGAAGTTTCCCGAAAGATTGACGATTGATTCTTTCTTTTTATTTATTTCGGCACGAGAACCTTATCTTCGAATCCCGCCACTCAACAAGTTTGACGGCTGCGGCTAGCTTGGGAAAAAGCAGCTTGGTCCCTGAACATCGCGAGTTTTTCCCGGCGCGAAAGCGCCTGGCGCCCTGGGTAAAAATAAAGGGGAAAACTCGGGACTTTAGCTTTGTGGTGTTTGGCTATGGTCTTGGGAAATTAACACTACAGACTTAATTGAACCCGAGTCCAAGCGGAAGCGCCGAGGACTCATCGATGGTCTGGGATCAGTAATAAAATCAATCACCGGAAACATGGATGCGGCCGATGCAGAACATATACATCGGGAAATAATGGCCCTTCAGTCGAATGGAAACGCTTTAAAAGAGGGCATCAAGGGTCAGCTACAGGTTGTTTCATCTGCTTTGTAGGTCTTCAACGAGAACGCTGAGAGAATGCAAGCAAATGAAAACACCCTACTGGACCTCGTAAACCACGTGCGTCGCAGCATGTCAACACAACAGGATCTGTTGACGAGACGTCAACGACTCGATGAGAGCCTTATTGCTGCGAGTGTGGTAGCAGAGGAACTACTCACCGACGTGAAGGAGTTAGTGTTGCTACTTGCACAGATGTCCCGTGCCTGCGAGAGGAACCGACAACAATAGTGGTAGTCGACCAAGCCAACAGGAATTATCTACGTATGTCAACAGTGGACTTGAAAAATTGCAAAAAATTCGCGAACAAGTACATCTGCCTTCCGAATCATCCGTCGACACCGGTCACCAAGAATGCACCATGTGAAGTATTGGCCTATGGGAAAATCGACACTGCCTCTGGACTACATTGCCCAAAGCGGGCGTTATCACTGACCAATACTCTAATAATACCGATGGAGCAACCCGGAAGATGGATTTTCATCGCACCAAAGGAAGATCTAATCACAATTTCATGCGATAAAATACCCGCGGATCGCGTAATTTTTATAAATTCGGGAATTCTGGCTTTGTTAGGCTCATGCACCGCGACCGCGCAAGATTTCAAAATTCAAAACCTAAAACGGGTTACTGACGTGAAAAACGAGAGCTATTTGCCCCCGTTTAATCTCACACTTTCAAAAATAGACGAACAATATCGTGCGCGAGTTAAAAATGATAGTGACCAGGTAAAACTGGTTAGTGTTTTGCGAAATCCCGAGGAGTTAAAAACCCTCGGAGCACGTGTGAAAGAAATAGAAAAGGACATTGATAGAGACTATAACAAAGATCCTCAATTATATCATAACATTGGATTTTATTCCTTAGGTGCAATAGCCCCTATAGCCTTGGTCTCCTACGCGGTTTATAAGCTGTATCAGCTGAGGAAAAAGCGTAACGCGACACCGGCAAGGCCGACAGAGCCAGTGACCCACTCCGAGTCACCGATTAGCCTGCGTAGACTCTCTGTGCCTCCGCGTGCTGATAGCTTGCATGCGGAACTACAAAATGCTTGTTCGGCACGGGAAAGTAAGCCTCTGCGACTGGCCTACCAGACCAAGGCTTGGCGAAAAAATTAGAATAAAAATAGGGAAATAATATTTTCATGTGTCGTCATTCATGTCGGGAAATTAGTGTTTAATTTGAAATAATATAAAAACTTTTAAAATTTATAAAACCGAGTTCAACCAAGAAAAATAGAAAATCAATTTTTCTTTTTTAAGGGGGGAGGGATGTTGCGCCCCAAATTTTAAAAGGAAATTGTTCGGTCGATGACCGAATAAGTTCAATGTACGATTGGGCAATCGCGCGATTTCGAAAGAGCGCGCGACATCGCGCGCGGAAGCGGTATCGTTCGATGCGGAAATTAACACGGAAGTATTAAATGCATACGCACCAATGTCAGGCAAATTGGTGAGTAACAGTCAGAAGTAAATTCAGTCTTAATTGATTATTCGAATCGAACGGTTGGGCTCGAATTAGACTCACATACTTTGTATCGGGATAATTCGCGCAAGGAATTATCATAATTAATTTCATTCTAAATAAATATCTTTTTACTTGGGAATCTCGTGGATTGTAATCCTTAAAGCGGAAAGATCCCTACATTTTATCTATCCCGCCCCTAACGCGACGAACTGATCACTCGTCGACCTTTTCGGGCACAACAGTATAGAAAAAGATAGTATTTGAATCCGTTCCAAGTACTTATAACCATTCAATTTGTTGCGATTTCTAGATTTCAACGATATTTACATATTTTTATTTATTTATTTATTTTTTTATTTTTATTTTTTTTTTAAACAAATTTAACTAGGTATTAAAATATTTAAAAAAAACTTTTCTTTAAGTCAATATTCCTAAATGTAAATTAGTAAGTAAGAAATGTTTTTTTTTTAAATTAACTTACGTGCACACAAGTTGTCTGGTTTCACTTAGCACTGAACGTTTTCACCGTTATAATTTTCACGTCACGATGGCATGGATATTTCTAGGAGGGTTCTCTTTCTCTAATGATTGTCCTCGTGAGGTGAAAAGACACAAGTAATTTCTCCGATCGTCTTGTAAGTTTACTGAGGTTTTTTTTTTAAAGCCTCACAGCAAAATTGTCCGACAGTGTAACCGGAGAGTAAGAGGTTCTAACTCCTTGAAGCTCGGAGAGCAAGTGATTTTTAAGTATTTTCATAAAATTCCGTCTAAACATTATTTAGAGCGAATCCCCTCCAGCATACCGCGGGTTCCCACTTATCGATGGGTTAACGCCAGTAGCGTTTGTCCTATAATAGTTTCGGTCCATCCCGTTTGCTGACCCCGCGTGAACCTCTTTATCGCGAGTTCCCAAATGGTTGAAGATTAATCCCCTTCTACTTTTCTGGCGGGTCCGCTCTTTCCCAAGAGGCGGGTAAAATTCAACATGTATATATGTATGGAGAGAGAGAAGAGGAGAAAAAAAGTGATTTTATTATTATTTTATTTATTCATTAGTAAAGAAAGAAATTTCTGATATTCATATATCAGGGTTAATATTGGAATATATACGTGTACTTTTCTTTAATTATTTCTGTCATTTCTTACTTCGAGTTTACTTTGATACATATATATATCTCTTTCAAGAGAGGGGAATCTCGTTTGATGGTCCCTCTCCTAGGTTCTATGATTGACTGTAGGGAAAGAGGAGGGAAAGAAAGAAAATTTTAATCCGGATAACTTTAGTCAAGTTGTCTCGGTAAATAGCGTTGAAGATCTAAACGTCTTCTTACTCGTGCTTTAACTACCGTCAGGACCCGGAAACCACGTTAGAGGACTTTTCTCGAGTTATGTATCACTTGTCTAAGTGTGATTTGAGAGAAGAAGAAATCGAACTCCTGACTTCCTTGACTATGGTGCCGCGTACTATTTTTGATATGGAAGATTCCTTCGCGAGTATTTCGCAGGAAGATCAATTTCTTGAAGATTCGCCGGGCCCGTAAGTAGCATTTTGATATTTTTTTTTCTTTTTTTATTTTTTTTTTGTTTAACGTTGGGCATTGACAGTGATAAATACATATATAGAACCTTTTCGCGATTTTTTTGTATAAGTGAGCACAAATAAAGAAAAGGAAAATTTACTTTCGTCGCTATTTATACAGGGTGTAACACGAGGTATTGATAATAATGTATGGGCGGGAAGAGCTCGATGAAACAAACATTTTTGCACTGGGGACCAATGGGCTAGGATGAAAATTGGCGTCGGTATTAACGTTTAAAGTAGACCAATCACAGCCGCCGTTATATCGGAAAGGCTTACTACCACAGTCGAGTCACACGCGGCGCGCCCGACGCGAGCACATCGCCTATGCGGGTGACTTGACTTAGCTATAGGCGCGCCGGTATAGTATTCGCCCGTCAGCTGGCAGCAGCGCGGCCCACGCGCGACTGTCAGTTACGCCAAATGCATGCGTCGGCGTACGTAACGCCAGCGTGTCGATGTGGCGAAGTTTTTGGAGGTCTAGCGGGACTCACCTTCCTTACCACCTTGCTCTACCTTACTCTCATCTTGCTCTCCCATTATTCTCACCTTCCTGTCCCCTTGCTCACAGCTACAAGTACACCGACCTCTGACGCAATACTGTCTAGAGGACCCAGTAATAAGAAAAAGAAAAATTCCATCTCATGAGCTGAAAATTCATCGCTTGGAGAATTTAGCTCAGGAAATGGGATTTTTTTATTTTTATTTCGAGCCATATCTGACTGGATACTCAGTCTCACTTTGTGGTCTCACTTTGTTGTCACTTAGTTATTACCTTGTTCGCACCTTGTTCTCACCCTGTTCTCACCTTGTTCTCAACTTGTTCTCACTCTGTTCTTACCTTGTTCCCACCTTATTCTCACCATGTTCTCACCATGCTCTCACCCTGTTGTCACCATGTTCTCACCTAGTTCTCACCTTGCTCTCACCCTGTTCTCACTATGTTCTCAAATTGTTCTCATCTTGTTCTCACCTTGTTCTCACCTTTTTCTCACCTCTTTTTTTACCGGTGTTTTATCGGTATTCTCACCGATTTTTAAGAACATTTTGTGTGTGCGTGCGTGCGTGCGTGCGTGTGTGTGCGTGCGTGTGCGTGTGCGTGTGCGTGTGCGTGTGCGTGTGCGTGTGCGTGTGCGTGTGCGTGTGCGTGTGCGTGTGCGTGTGCGCGTGCGTGTGCGTGTGCGCGTGCGTGTGCGCGTGCGCGTGCGCGTGCGCGTGCGCGTGTGCGTGCGCGTGCGCGTGCGCGTGCGCGTGCGCGTGCGCGTGTGCGTGTGCGTGTGCGTGTGCGTGTGCGTGTGCGTGTGCGTGTGCGTGTGCGTGTGCGTGTGCGTGTGCGTGTGCGTGTGCGTGTGCGTGTGCGTGTGCGTGTGCGTGTGCGTGTGCGTGTGCGTGTGCGTGTGCGTGTGCGTGTGCGTGTGCGTGTGCGTGTGCGTGTGCGTGTGCGTGTGCGTGTGCGTGTGCGTGTGCGTGTGCGTGTGCGTGTGCGTGTGCGTGTGCGTGTGCGTGTGCGTGTGCGTGTGCGTGTGCGTGTGCGTGTGCGTGTGCGTGCGTGCGCGCGTGTAACGTGTAAAGCAATACATGATAAAAAAGAACCACAATCAAGACGTAACGTTATTTAATGGCAATTTCAAATATTAATACAATTTTCATGTTTTTTTTTTCCACGGGAAACTTGCCGTTCAAGACATTCATTTCTCTTCTTTAGATTTCCTGACCGTGCGGCACAAAAATTCCATAATATTCTGAAACTTTTCGCTGTCAATTTTCGGTTCCGCCTTCAACGACACGTAAGCTGAAAATGGTATAAGGTGAGTGTACAACTTTAAAGGTATTCGTGCTTAGCACGGTGACAGTTTTACAAAAAATCGAAAATTACTCACTTTCCACAGCTTCATATGCTATTCTCGGGATGCGCCGAAGGTTTGCCCGACCAGTCGGAGACATGCCGTTCAAATTATCCTCACCGATAATAATCCGCATCAAGCGGCACGTGAGTTTATTAGACTTTTTGCGATATAAGCGTGTCCAGCGCTCCAGGTCCGTGTGTTTCACGTAGATCCCACTTCCAAGACATATCTCGATCTGGAAATGTTAGTAATATTATTTGTATAGTATTAAATTATAATTAGTGATTTTTAATTTGTTTTTTTTTATTATTATTGAGTCTTAACCATTGAGTCTTAGTTTGGTTATTCACTATTGACACCGTAACGATTGATTTAAAACTCGATACAAACCTTCGTGGGACCTGGGATTAGCGCCGTTTCGAGAATCCCTTCGTTTCTTCCACGAGCAGCCTCGGAAGCAGCATCGGCAGCAGGGACAACAGCGTCGGGTGCAGCATCGGAAACGTCTCTGAATGAATCGAGAGGAGAAGCAGTTCTAGGAGTTTCTACAGCTCCATCATCAGCTGTAACATCAAAAGCATTCTGAGATGCAACACCAGGAGCTGCAACGGAAGCGTCGGGAGCAGCGTCATGAATCGCGACACCAACGTTGGGTGTAGCACCAGAAGTAGCCACAGGAGAGACATTAACGTCGGCAGCTTCACGTTCCTTAGAAACCAGCAACCTTCTCTTCTGCTTCCCCTTGTAGACGGTTCCTTCCGTCGTAACATGCAACGATTACAAGTACTTCTTATTTGCTGTGGAACGTCACATTTTTTGAAATAACATATTTTTAACATGCAAGGAATAGCGTAGAGACGTGAAGAAGTTAGAAACTCACAACTTTTTCTTAGCACTTTTGCGGGGTAGTAGTCTCGGCTATTCAAACTCCAACGTTTTCCGCCGTCGTCCCCACTCTTAGTGTTTTTCAGTAACGATGCTTGTCGTAGAATCGTCCCACATGATCAGGAAATACATCGCACTTTGAAAGTCGTTGATACTGATGCTGACGTATTGAAGAAATGTGTGACAGCTGTTGAATCTTCGGCTCATTTATTTTATGGCTCGATGAAATCTCGAACAGTCTCGTAATAAAAACAAATTTGACCAAATAATAAATCTAACAAAATGCCTTCAATAACGGCCGCCAAAACATTTAAAAAAGTTCTTAAAAATCGGTGAGAATACCCATAAAACACCGGTAAAACAAGAGGTGAGAAAAAGGTGAGAACAAGATGAGAACAGGATGAGAACAAGTTGAGAACATGGTGAGAACAGGGTGAGAGCAAGGTGAGAACATGGTGAGGACAGTGTGAGAGCAAGGTGAGAACATGGTGAGAATAGGGTAAGAACAAGGTGGGAACAAGGTGAGAACAGGGTGAGAACAAGGTGCGAACAAGGTAATAACTAAGTGACAACAAAGTGAGACCACAAAGTGAGACTGAGTATCCAGTCAGATTTGGCTCGAAATGAAAAAAAAAAATCCCATTCCCTGAGCTAAATTCTCCAAGCGATGAATTTTCAGCTCATGAGATGGCATTTTTTTTTCTTATTACTGGGTCCTCTCGACAGTATTGCGTCAGAGGTCGGTGTACTTGTATATATATGTGTATCTCTCTATATTATAAAAAGATCTCGCCGCCGCCGCCGCCGCCGCCGCCGCCGCCGCCGCCGCCGCCGCCGCCGCCGCCGCCGTGTCAAGAATCGAGGGACTTAGAATAATTCGGGCTCAGGGCTTGGCGGAAGGGGGGAGGGAGTGGGGAGGGGAGGGTAGGGCTGGGGAGGGGAGGGTAGGGCTGGGGAGGGAGGGGAGGGCTGGGGAGGGAGGGGAGGGGGCACCCTACAGGGGGCACCCTTGGGTAGGGGGCGATTGCGAGCGCGCGCAGCGCGCGAGCCACAATAAAATCCTAGTATATCTCTCTATATTATAAAAAGATCTCGCCGCCGCCGCCGCCGCCTCCGCCGCCGTGTCAAGAATCGAGGGACTTAGAAAAATTTCAGGGGTATTTCCCATACTTCCCAGAGGTCTTTCCGATACTTCCCGGGAGTCTTTCCGATACTTCCTGGAGGTCTTTCCCATACTTCCTGGAGGTCTTTCCCATACTTCCCGGGAGTCTTTCCCATACTTCCTGGAGGTCTTTCCCATACTTCCTGGAGGTCTTTCTCATACTTCCCGGGAGTCTTTCCGATACTTCCTGGAGGTCTTTCTCATACTTCCTGGATGTCTTTCCCATACTTCCCGGGAGTCTTTCCCATACTTCCCGGGAGTCTTTCCCATACTTCCTGGAGGTCTTCCCCATACTTCCCGGGAGTCTTTCCCATACTTCCTGGAGGTCTTTCCCATACATCCCAGGGAGTCTTCCCCATACATCCCAGGGAGTCTTTCCCATACTTCCTGGAGGTTTTTCTCATACTTCCCGGGAGTCTTTCCCATACTTCCTGGAGGTCTTTCCCATACTTCCCGGGAGTCTTTCCCTTACTTCCTGGAGGTCTTTCCCATACTTCCCAGGGGTCTTTCCCATACTTCCCGGGAGTCTTTCCTATACTTCCTAGAGGTCTTTGGGGAGATTGCACTTTTTTGGGGGAGATTGCGAGCGCGCGCAGCGCGCGAGCCACAATAAGATCCTAGTATATATATATATATATATATATATATATATATATATATCCATGGATAACCCAAAAATTTCTTTCATCAGGGCTCCGGATGAGGACTTATTTTTGCGCCGTTTATTTGGCATGCCAACTATGTCACAATGGGTAGCGATCGGAGACAGTGAGTTTTAGGTACCGTGTAGGTGCCAATTAGACGGCGACTGGCTAATAAGTGTAACCAACGAACCCTGGACAGTTTCCCTCGTAAAGCGTGTCCTGAGTGCGTTGCGGTTGAGTTTGACTGGGAGAGGAGGAGTAAAATTCGCCGTCCGCATGATACGCTCTCTTGGCTATTTACCGGACTTTAAGTAAGTATTTTTCGCTGATCACCCCCGAAAACTTCCCCAGTTTTCATATGTTTCATACATATATCCATATTTATATATATACAGGGTGTATCAAAAGTACGCATAGAGCGAAGGCAGGATGGTAGGTGGTGCCCACCTAAGAGCCCCTGTGAAATTTTAGCGTCCAATTCGCAAAATTGTGGAAATGCTCGCGTAGCGAAATTTGCCTGTCGGTGAGCGGTGCGTCGGACTCACACAGATGCAGAGGCGTCGTATGCCTCGCTGGGTGCAAGTGGCGTCAGTGTTTTCTTTCGCGATCTCAGTTCGCCGCGAAGTTGCCGCGCGGCTGTGACGGCTGTGTGCGTCCGAGTGAGTGAGCGTCAACTGTTCGCTCGGAGCTCGGGCTTTCGGTAACGGTCCCGATGAATGACCGGCCAGATAAATGACGTGTCTCTGGTCGATAATGATCGTGATATTTTCATTTGCGAACGCGCCGTGCCTCGTCAACAGCGTATCGAGGCACTGCCCATTGCACTCACGAATTTTGATGTTATACGCTGATCCAGAGACGCGAGAACTCGCGATACGCGAATTTATTACAGATGTTGCTTTCTCTCGCTGGTGTTCGTTTTTTTTTAAATGGATTGCGCGTTCCTGCAACCTTAATCACGGAATTAGAGCGCAGATGAAACGGAGCGTCGATGAGACCGACAAACAATTCAATGATTTTTATTTCTTTTTAATTCTTTTTGATAATGCTTCCCTCACCCTGCTCTCCCCTTGCTGCCACCTTCCTCTCTTCTTGCTCTTCCGCTGTTCTCCCCCTGCGCTCCCCTCGCTGTCACCTTGCTGGCATCGTCGAGATATCACGTTACGTTGCTTCGCGGGTTTCGCAGATCCAGTTAGAAATCCGTTTCAACGCATTCTAAATCGTTCTAGCTAGTCTCCTCGAGCACGATTTTGCCCTCGTATTCCATTGATTTTTGCTTTTGACTTGGTTTATTCAGAAACGAAATTCACATTTGGCGGGACTGAGGAGATACGAAATCATTTCATTCGACGGGGCTGACTTTCCTCTGGGGTACGGTTTTTGCGGAACTCCGTCAGACGTCTCATTCTATGCGTTACGATTTTTACAAGCTTCTTTTTTCCCTTGATCAGCGCCATTGCTTAAGGTTGGCCGAGTGGCCTGGCTGTTGTCTTCTCGTCAATGTTGGGAGACATCTGGTCGTTTTTGTTAAGCGAGAAGCTGCACTATTTTTAAATGAGCCCCGTGGACGAGAGAGCAGCCCCCTGATCGGAGCACTCGGTACGAAAACCTTTGGTTGTCAATTACCAAAGCATGATAATGAAGTTCCAATTGTCTCGAGACAACAGTTTCTCGACAAACCTTTATCGTTGGGTCAAGCCCGAGCTCCGAGCGAACAGTTGACGCTCACTCACTCGGACGCACACAGCCGTCACAGCCGCGCGGCAACTTCGCGGCGAACTGAGATCGCGAAAGAAAACACTGACGCCACTTGCACCCAGCGAGGCATACGACGCCTCTGCATCTGTGTGAGTCCGACGCACCCCTCACCGACAGACAAATTTCGCTACGCGAGCATTTCCACAATTTTGCGAATTGGACGCTAAAATTTCACAGGGGCTCTTAGGTGGGCACCACCTACCATCCTGCCTTCGCGCTATGCGTACTTTTGATACACCCTGTATACATATTGTTATGAATATAGAGATTA
The DNA here is from genome assembly GCA_963970395.1 of Ephialtes manifestator. Classification (NCBI taxonomy): domain Eukaryota; kingdom Metazoa; phylum Arthropoda; class Insecta; order Hymenoptera; family Ichneumonidae; genus Ephialtes; species Ephialtes manifestator. Next base: position 11,068,214 of record OZ019979.1, read on the forward strand.
GGCTTTATAGGAACACACGGTATGACGATCGACAAACGTATACTTGATAAACTTCACAGTAAACGTGATAGAAGAAAGTCTTGACAGGACTTCGACTGCGAGCAAACGTGCGAACAAAAACGTTAAAAGATATATAGAATCCTTTGTAATTAATAATATCCGCCCCACAAATAAATATCCGCTTTAGTCATTCGCTCGGTCGTAACATTGGTGTCAGAAGTGCTTTCGAATCTTCGCGACTTTAATTCATTAGTGGTTGAATCAGAATTAGTATCATGAGACGTGAAAAATATTGAGATGTCGACGGTAGTGACGAGAAGTCAAGATCAACGAAGAATTATTTCGTCGGAAAATAATCAGAAATCGGATTACATTTCCAGAGAAGAGTTTCATAAAATAATCAATTAATTACGGAAGAAACAAGAGGAAGAAATGTTGAGAATTCGGATGCAAGCTATGGAAATAGCAAAAGAGTCAGTGATAATCGCCACTAAAGAAGCGATCCGAGTGGCATTCGAGGAAATTAACATCGTGAGGAGCAACGCACAAAACAAGGTGATCGTTCCAAATACTAATGCTTGTAATTGTGCTGCTAGTTCGCTTCCTCTTGCTGTTGATAGATCTGCTTCGAGGATTGTAGAAAATTCGTATGCAACAGAGAGTCAGGGAGAAATTTTACATTCAGTTCACAAGAGTCATCTTGAACTAGACACGTTTGACGGTTCCGGCTCATGGAATCAATACGTCAAACAATTTGAGATGATTTCGAAATATAATCGGTACTCACAAGAAGAAAAGGTTATTGCGTTAGTGTCTTCGCTTCTGGCTCGGCAAGAGCAATTTTACTTAACTTGTCAGACGAAGAACTCAAGGACTTTCAAAAAGTTAAAAAGGAACTCGATTTTAGTTTTGGCGAGGATCATTTCACTCAAATCAGTTATTCTGAATTCCACAATAGGAAACAACACGAAAAGGAAGGTTTCCGAAGCTTCGCATTGGATTTTAAACGATTGGTCAGGTTAGCATACCCCAAGTGCAACGAAGAAGTTAAGGATCACGTTGCCTATCGCCAGTTCGTTTCAGGAGTTTTTGATAGAGAGATTAGAATCATTCTGAGGTTAGAAGACGTTTCATCTTTGCGACGAGCTTTAACGAGGGCTGAGGAAATTCAGGCGATCCATACTATTGAGAAGAAACAAAGGGAACATGAGTGTAGAGCGACAAGGGACTATAAAAAATCAAATCACATTAGATTGACTCATTCAACTTCGGATTTAGCTTGCGAACAGGTTTCTATTTCATTGAAAAACAGAAAATGTTGGTTTTGTAGTGAGGAAGACCACATAAAAAAGTTTTGTCCGCATCGAAGACGTCGTGTCTAGGTTTTTGAGTCTATTAGGTTTGAACTAAACCCTATGAATTGGTAACCGAAAAAGGGAATGGAATTGAATCGTTTTTAGGGAGTTCTCTGAGAATTATAACAGTCGCTAGATCAGAGAGGGTCAATGCTGGAAAGAGTATAGATTGCTCGTCTGGAGCCTTGGATTTGCGAAGAATGGCATCCTGGAAGGCTTCCGGAAATTCTATAAAATAATTTTTGATGGATTGTCTGTCTGTGGGCCTTGAACGTTGTAACGTTAGACTGCTGACCACAGTCCTCTGTTATGGGAAGCGTTCTGAAAGGTTCCCGAGAAATTCTGATGGTCAGATCGATGGTAACACTGTGGGAAGATCATATTCGGTTTAACAGTGGTCGATGTTAGAGTCTTTCCGGGTAGGCATTGTTTACGGATTATTGTCGTGTAGATGATTATATTGAACTCTAGTAGGCGATCGAATTCCAAGGATATTTCATTGTCAGTGAGCTTAAGACACTACGTTTCAATAATAAGTAGAAGAATAGATTTTGACGAATGGCTTTGCTTGATTGGGAGCGGATCCCTATTATTTTCAGATATCTACGTTTAAAAATGTGTGTCACAGGTTTTTCTTGTTCCCGAGTTTTCCACCTGGAGAGAATTTCGAGGTGTTAGAAACTTGACTGACTGAGAAACGAATGGATGGGAATACGAAGGATACATGCAAAAAAAATGAAGACGATATGAAATTATTGTGAATTTCTTGACTGGAGCCTTGGATGACCTTTTGGATTCCGGTTTGGTGAAAAGCATGCTAGAGGATTTCCGGAGGATTCTGCGTGGACAAGTTTTAATATTTTCGAGGAATGGTCCTTCCTACTCCATTGTTTTCACAAACAACGAATGAAGAAGATCAACTTGAAGAAAAGGAATAGACAAGAAATAAACTTATTTAAACTCGGACCTGACAAAGACAAATAGGAAAGAAATGGAATTATTCAGTTTTTATATGATCATGATAATGATAAGTACAGGATAAAATATGAGTATTTAGATTTGTAAACACTGTTCTGCCCAGGGTTTTCCGCCCTGGTTTTCCCTGTGGACATGGACAAATGTCAGGACAGTGTAGGTTCAAAGACTTTTTTTAAATAGATTTAGGATGATGGACCGTGGCACATCATAGGGTCGATAGGTAGTTGCCGGGGCGGCAACTCTAGGAGGAGGGGAGTAGTGTTATGAATATAGAGATCAAGAGTCGCGGTAGCGACTCGACGCCAAGTTAAAAAAGAAATTAATGTTGCCTTCACACTACGATTTGTCTGTCTGACTGGACGGGCTGTTACTCCTGGCGCGACGGTCGCTACTGCTACTCTATTTATTCCGAAGGCGGCCACTCACCAGCCGTTTTCAAATTATAACTCGAATTATATTTGACCACACGTCGAGAACGAAAGATGTGTCAGGTTCAATATTTTTTTTTTCTCTTTCAAATGAGACCTGCGGCAAGGAAATCTGTTTCTTTAATGCTGATATCTGGCATCTTAGTAATTCTCGCCGAGCGACTTTATGTTCCTCCCGTACGGCCGCACTCACACAACTTTAAATGTCCCAACCTATATTTGCCGACGTATTATCTCTGACCACATGTCGCGAACGAAAAGTGTATCATGATCAATATTTTCTATTTTTTTTTTCTTTCGAATGAGACCCGTCACAAGAAAATCGGTTCATTTATCGCTGATATCTGATCTTTTCAAAGTTTTTCGTGTTTAACGCACTCACACTATCTCGATTCACGTATTCACGTACATACATTATATAGAAGCACCGCGCGCAGGCGCGGGTGGCGACTCGCGAGCAACCTGTGTGTGACGTCACATAGTCGCCAGCTGTTCAGTCAGTCAGCGCGTGTTGCACAGCCGACAGCATCAAGAGTCGCGGTAGCGACTCGACGCGAAGTGTACATTTATAATTCGCGTATTTTTATATTTTAAATCAGTGTTTAATAATTTTAATTTAAATCAGTGCGTAATATTTTAAATCAGTGCTTAATACTTTAAATCAGTGCTTAAATTAATTAATTTTTTTTATAAATGAGTGTGTGATAAATGAGTGTTAACAACAATCGCAGTACGTTCTCGACCCCAGTGCTTCATCGTTTATGGGATTATTTTTCATCATAAAGTGTGATCTTTTTCGTTTTCATCAGTGTCTGACTGCTGTCTATGTTTACAGTCGAGTATCGTTTCAGTCAGTGTCTGCCGTGACTAACCTCATTTCAGTAAGTATCTGTCGTGATTAACCTTCTTTTAATCAGTGTCTGCATAGATTTTCGGTCGTTCATTAACAAAAGTTGTTCGGATTTGTAGTTGATTGAAATGTTAACAAGCTACAAGAGCTGTTTGGCTTTGTAGCTGTCAGTAGGGTTTCGACAGATCCTACGCTGACAAGAGCAATTTGGCTTCATAGATGTCGACATAGAAAAAAAGTATTAAAAATTAAAAACAATTAGAATTATTGAACTATTAACGGGAGGGAGACAGATTTAAAAAAAAGATTATGGAAATTCAATATCATCCAAATCCTATTATGTATGAAAATGCCCAACGCACTGTATGTTGGTACTCGATGAAAGGATTTTTTACTGTCGTCTGACTTGCATATGCTTTTCAATATTATCTTAAGCAAAGTTTTTAGGTTTTCCATTCTGCGCATGATTCAGATCAAACTACTAGGCAGATTGGAATGGTTGACATCTCATTTTCTTCTTCATGAACAGATACACCGGCTAAATGGAGCAAATGTTAATAAAAGGTAATATTTTTTTATGAAAATGCCCAACGCACTGTATTGTTGGTACTCGATGATATGAAAATGCCCAACGCACTATATTGTTGGTACTCGATGATATGAAAATGCCCAATGCACTATATTGTTGGTACTCGATGAAAGGATTTTTTACTGTCATCTGACTTGCATATGCTTTTCAATATTATCTTAAGCAAAGTTCTTATGTTTTCCATTCTGCGCATGATTCAGATCAGAGTTGGAAATAATGCATTATTTTTTTAATGCATTATCGTTTTTTTTACCCATTACTTTAAAAATGCATAATGGAATTCAGAACCATTACCCATTACTTTATTAATGAATAATGGAACTCATATCCGTTACCCATTATTTTTTTATGAGTAATGTAACTCATATCCGTTACCCATTACTTTTTTAATGAGTAATGGAACTCACATTCATTACCCATTACTTTTTTAATGAGTAATGGAACTCACATCCATCACCCATTACTTTTTTAATGAGTAATGGAACTCACATCCATCACCATTTTTTAAAGTAATGGGTAACGAACGTGGTAATGGATATATGATAGTCCCATTACATTAGAAAAATTTGCTTAATAAATAAATATATAAATAAATAAATCGGAAAATCGTTCAAAAAGTTAATAAATAAGTAGATGAATAGCAAAATCGTTCGAAAAATTGAAAAATAAATGAATAAATATAATATCATTAGAAGTCTGCGGTTAAAACAGGTCGCGATAGACGGGCGATTTCTCAGAGACGAACTATCCGGATACCTGAAAATTTTCGCAATAGTCCTTTGCGACATGTTGCATTTCTAACTTTTGACTATCTTTTAACTAACTTCTAGCTTTTGACTAACTTCTAACTTTTGACTAACTTTTGACTAACTTCTAACCTTTGACTAACTTTTGACTAACTTCTAACCTTTGACTAATTTCGAACCTTTGACTAACTTTTGACTAACTTGACTAATTTCGAACCTTTGACTAACTTTTGACTAACTTGACTAACTTCTAACTTTTGACTAACTTCTAACTTTTGACTAACTTCTAACTTTTGACTAACTTCTAACTTTTGACTAACTTCTAACTTTTGACTAATTTCTAACTTTTGACTAACTTCTAACTTTTGACTAATTTCTAACATTTGACTAACTTTCAACTAACTTCTAACTTTTGACTAACTTCTAACTTTTGACTAATTTCTAACTTTTGACAAACTTCTAACTTTTGACTAATTTCTAACATTTGACTAACTTCTAACTTTTGACTAATTTCTAACATTTGACTAACTTTCAACTAACTTCTAACTTTTGACCTTTGACTAACTTTTGTCAAACTACTAACTTCTTACTTTTGACAAACTGTTGACTAACTTCTAACTTTTTATTAATTTCTAACATTTGACTAACTTTCAACTAACTTCTAACTTTATACTAACTTCCAACTTTTGACTAACTTTTCAGTTACTTTTAACTTTTGACTCACTTCTGACTTTTAAAAGTTAAAAGTTAGTTAGTAGGTAGTCATCATTTGGTGAAAAGTTAGTAGTCAGTCAAAAGCTAGAAGTTAGTTGAAAGCAGAGTTGTGAAATTTTTAATGTGAAAATAATGGATAATTTTTTATGAAAAAAATTGATAATGGAACTCGAATCCACTACTCATTACTTTATCATTGAGCAACGGAGCAGAGGTCCATCACCCATTACTTTATTAGTGAGTAATGGAGCAGAGATCCATCACCCATTACTTTTTGCTTCCTCATAGAAGAAGCTTTTTTATGAAATTTTTTTTTTCGAGACTTTCATGTCAGTACACTCAGAATGGACCAAAACGTCGATAAAAGTGATTTAGAAAAAAATGTCTGTATGTATTGTGTGTGTGTGTGTATGTTACACGATCGAAAAATGTAAACCTTTATAACTCGGGAATGTATTGAGATATCAAGCTGAAATTTGGACAATAGATAGAGGGATCAAGCCTCATCGTTCATACAGATTTTTGTTAAAGTCCACTTCATCGTTAAATTATTACGCGTTTTTTAATTTTTTGAAAAATGACTGTTTACGCGATAACTCTTTCAATTTTCGAGATTTTGATCTTAAGATTGGTATGAATGTGAGCTTTCATACGCCGGTGATTGCTATTGAATTTGGTTAAGATCGGTTGAACCATTAAAATTTTATGATGTTTTGAATTTTTCAACAAATTGACATTATCGCTCTATTGTAACTTTTGCAAAACTTCAGATAGGGAGCTCAAATTTTGTATATAAATGAAACAATATTCAGCCATTATATATGTATAATTTAGTGACGAACGGTATGAAATTTTTGATTTTATGGAATGTTGAATTATTTTTAAAAATATACATTATCACATTCACTTTCGGAAACGCTCTAATAATCACGAAATAACGTAATAACGAAATAGAAAAGCGAATCCACAACATGTATATTTATCTAATTAAAACAAGGATGCAAAGTAGAACCTTGCACATTGGTTCCTCATTATTTTTCGCGTTTTACAAAGCTTCCTCTATGAGGAAGCTAAAAATTGAATAACATACTTCCTCATAGAGGTAGCTTACTCATTAATAAAGTAATGGGTAATGGATGTGTATTCCATTACTCATTAATAAAGTAATGGATAGTGGATCCGAATTCCATTACTCATTAATAAAGTAATGGATAGTGGATCCGAATTCCATACTCCATTTTTTTCGTAAACAATAATGCATTATTTTCACATTAAAAATTTCACAACTCTAATTCAGATCAAACTACTAGGCAGATTGGAATGGTTGACATCTCATTTTCTTTTTCATGAAAAGATACACCGGCTAAATGAAGCAAATGTTAATAAAAGGTAATATTTTTTCAGTGACACAATTATTAATAAATAAATGTTATGCTATTTTCTAAATCAGTGATTAACTTTTCTTTCAGAATGAAAAAAAAATAGTTTGTTCCATTTAGCCGGTGTATCTTTTCATGAAGAAGAAAATGAGATGTCAACCATTCCAATCTGCCTAGTAGTTTCATCTGAATCATGCGCAGAATGGAAAACCTAAGAACTTTGCTTAAGATAATATTGAAAAGCATATGCAAGTCAGACGACAGTAAAAAATCCTTTCATCGAGCACCAACAATATAGTGCATTGGGCATTTTTATATGCAATAGGATTTGGATGATATTGAATTTCCAAAATCATTTTTTTTTACCTGACTTCCTCCCCTTAAACTATAAACCATTGTTAAATTGGCAGACTATTGGGAGAAACTATTGAACTACACTATTGAGATAAAAGTACACTATTAGAAGGAACTATTGCGTCTAGAACTATACAATAGTTTACAATTGAAGAACTACTGAATAGTTCTACTGAATACGTGCAAAAAATTAGCTGAATGACTAGATTTTGGAGGAATGAAGTATAAGAAATTTCGATGAGTCAGATGTTTATGTTTTTTCTAGATGGATGGACGTGATTGTCAAACGATTTACACGGTGGTTTGAGCCGCTGGGACGCCAAGTTTTTTTTGTAGCGAGTTTATGTTGGCTAATGGACTATGTACGGGAGCTAGTTTTGGCACGCCAAGTTTTTTTTGTAGCGAGTTTAACTTGGCTAATATATTGGATTTGGTTTAATATTTTTGCAAGGCATTTTGTTTGTCAGCAATTTTTTTGAAAGCAATTTTTTTAACTTGGCGTACCATTTTTGTTTTGGGAAAACATTTTTGGTGTTTTAGGCTTTATAGGAACACACGGTATGACGATCGACAAACGTATACTTGATAAACTTCACAGTAAACGTGACAGAAGAAAGTCTTGACATGACTTTGACTGCGAGCAAACGTGCGAACAAAAACGTTAAAAGATAAATAGAATCCGTTGTAATTAATTATATCCGCCCCACAAATAAATATCCGCTTTATTCATTCGCTCTGTCGTAACAATATATATTTTTCCAGCATGGACGAGGCCGAGAGTTTTGATCCCCTATTCGGGATGGAGCCCTTAAGTCACTGGGTGACGATGGGCTCCTTCGAGGCCTGGGTTCCAGAGTCATATAACATCAGTAAAGATCATCTGATGACTATTACCGATGAATCCTGGACCCTCAATTTCTTTAGCGTATTCATCGGTACTCTAGATAACGGATTTTCGGAAACAATTTGTAGCGGGCCGTTCCGGCTATATATATATGCGTGAGAATCGAAGACGTACAGTATCTTTGTATATACACACAGATCGGGGATTTCGGGTGTCCAGCGACGCTCGATATTCGGCTTTACCACGGTACTGACCAGCCTCCCACCTCTCTCTTATATCTGCCACTTTTCGCATAGTAACAGAGAGGGGTACGTAAAGGCAAGCGCGAGCAATTTCTTCATCGCCTCACCCCAGTCACCTGTTAACCGCGTGGCGAACCGTGCGCTCCAAAATTCGTTCATCTTGCTCGTATAAATGAAGAGTATATTCAAGTGCAAATAACGTTCGCGTTAATTTGAGGTGTAATTTTTCCTGGATAACTATCAGGACGGCCGGTGGCTGGCTCCTTGAACTTACCCAGAACACTTGAGCATCAAGATAAGTCTACCACATTTGAATAATCTATTATGGCCTTTGGAGATCAATGAATATGAAACGATCCCAAAATATTATGGAACTAGAATTATAATTGTTGTATGAAATGAAGGCGAAATAAGTACAGATAAGGAATAGGATATTATAATTATGATCTCTGTTTAAATGAATGAGAGATGAATATATATACAATTAATATGAATTGATTATTGGTGCGAGGCACCTATAATAATAATTTCGGTTTAACGAAGATGAGATGAATATATATGTACAATTAATATGAATTGATTATTAGTGCGAGGCGCATATCATAATAATTTCGGTTTAACGAATATGAGATGAATATATCTACGATTAATATGAAATGTTTATAAGTGAGATGCATATATAATGTGTGACGGGCCCTTATCACGAGTATTTCGGCCACTCGTGCAAGATCCAACGCCCAAATATAACGACGCCCGAGGTTTCTCACTCGATTCTTACCCGCACTTAACACCTGATTCCATACGACCTTGATGGGCGCCAGGCTCTCTATTCTATCCCGAAAGCCAGGGAGTTTCCTTCTCGTTCGCTGTTTCTCTCTTAAACTGGCCGACTAGCTGAAAAGGGGTGCAGTTCGAGGCATGCAAAATAAATCACCCGGACGAATATTTCTCATTCTCACAACCGTAACAAAAGATTTATTAATAATAATGTCTAACAACCAAAAGAAAAAAAACAACAAAAGGTATTTTACAATATTGACTCGAGTCCGACAAGGATCGCGGATCTTCACGCTCGCGACGCTATCGCTCGAGTCTACTTTCTTCTCAAATATCAACGAAAATCTACGGATAAATAATTTACCGGAAGACCGGACGCGGCAACGAGCAACCCTGCAGCAGCACGGCTGAGGGCAGTATAATAGTGCACCACGTGCGCCTACCTTTATTCGCTGGTTTCGCTGTAGTCCGTCCGTCGGTTTCCTTCAATCTCCTTGCTCGCTGAATTCTCCTCGCGGCTACTCTCCGAGCACGAATCGATCGGTCTTCCTAACCGAGATCTACGACACTCGGGGTTTTCACACGCGGGAACACGGTGTCTCGAGATATGCGCGAGAATCGCTCGAGCGCTTTATCTCCGAGCCTTTCAATACCGCGTAACAACGAACGTAACAAATCCTTTATCTAGTAGTCGCAAGGGCACGCTAACCCCTCGACGTAATTGTTCGTATTCTATTTTACGGAACGATCCACGAAGACTCACGTCCGCGAACTACTAATTTTCTATTCTCTATCAATTACTGCTCAGAGTACTTCTCAACGCGAGGCCTGCCGAAATTATATCTCTGAAATCGCGGCCTGTCGGAATTATACTTCTGAATGCGCGGCCTGTCGAAATTTTACTAATTAATTCGTCGCCTGCCTAAACGAGACTAAATTCTTTTCTCCTATTCTTCTCGTCTCCGCTTTGTGCGGGTCTTCGTAATTCGGGGGTCTTCGGACGTCCGGGGTGGGGGTCACGGCCTGCCATCGATCGTCTTCGACGTCGATCGGCTTCTCGTTGCCTCTCTCTCGCGCTCCTTCCATCCTTGACTCTCGCCGAGGCTCTCGAGCCTCTCTCTCTAACTCTCGTAGATCCTGCAATCAATAGTCCATACGGCAATACTTTGTTCTCGCAACGGTTCGGACCTCGGCGGCGGGAAGCGATTCTGTTGCTATGTAACTTTTTCCAGGGGTCTCGGTGTACGAGCATTCGCGACCTAGCGCGCTGCTGCGAGCGCGTTGTAACGCCTCGTCACAAATGATAATGTCGGTTTAACGAATATGAGATGGATATATATACAAATAATATGAAATGATGATAAATGATATGCACATACAATGATGATTTCTGTTTGAGCGAATATAAAATGAATGTATATATAATGAATATGAAAGGATTATGAAATGATATGAAATCGTCATGATAATGTGAATTAAAGAGAATGGAATGCGGATCGCTGTGATGAATAGGAAATAAGTACGAAATAATAGGAAATTGTAAGAATGATTTGGATATGAAATGATGGTTATGATGTATATCATGAGAACTGTGCTCAATTAATTCCATTCATTAAATTTATGTGAGTCTCCATGAATTAAGCTTAAAATCAATGAAACCATCTAAGGCTGTACAACGCTCACATTAATTAAACGGTTTCTTGTTCTTAATTTGTTTAATGTCTTATTGATTTATTTAGTTATTTATGTCTTCATATTTATCTACACTGATCATTTCCTTTCGGAAAAAGGAATTCTCCAAAACGACCAGGAATTGAATAATCTAAATAGTCTTAACCTAGTGAAAAATTACAATAAATTGCTCTTGCCGTGGCCATCAACTGGAGGCGCCATTGCCGCAAACTCTTAGCGCCAGAGTAAATTATTAATTATTCATATATATTTATTTTTTGAAAAATAGAAATTTTTTAAATAAAATTTAATAACTAGAATAAAGGATAATTAATATATATATGATATATATATATATATATATATATATATATATTGTGATGTCGTTGATGAGTTTTTATTGTTAATGTCCGAATATTTATAATCGGAGCAGCCAACTCGGCTACGGAACGCGATTGTAGGGAGAGAAAGACTCGGTGAACACTTTGTTGAACTGCACAAGACGTTTATTCACGAGGATCGCGGTTACATCAAATCGGGCAGAGGTTCGGTGACTTAATGACTAACGAAATAACGCGGGAGGTGTTTATAAAGAGTCAATCGTGGGAAAATGGTGATAGTGGGGAGGAATTTTGGGAAGAAGTCTGGAAAGTTCCACGAGGGTTAAGATGCACGTGTGACTGAATTCCAAGAAATGCAGGTGGCGGGCTAGATGGGTCCCAATGAGGTATCTGTGGGAAAGAGGCGATAAAACGCGCTCCTAGGGAAAGAATTCGGGGAAAAGTCACATATACTATGCGGAGGCGGAGATTAGGATGCAGGGGCTGTAGTGGACGGTGGGAAACTTAGTCACAGTGCAGCGAACGGTAGGTGGAAGAAAAAAAACATAGAAGGAGCAGTCTCGTTACACCTCCCCCCTTATTTTAGAAAATTCATAACGTGATAGATGAATTTTCTATGTCTTAGGATACGAAAGATTACGTCTAGTTGTATGTCTTACAGAAGAACGAGTGTCGAGAGGGCGATTAAGATTAGCTAAGGCTATGAGTTCTTCGTTTGGATAGCGAGTCTCATAATTGACATTTTCGGTAGAGTTGGTATGGAAACAATTATGGTAAACATTTATACATGGTGAAAAGGTACAGGCGAAGAACTTAGTTATTAAATTACCTAGACATGTACAAAGACCTATCTTACAGGCTAACGTCAAAACTACAATACTGATGCACGCATACCCTAAGTATTTCAGTCCGTCAGAGGCAGTTTCATACAGTGTTTTGTTTCTTCTATGTTGTCCAATTTTCCCAGCTTGCTCTGATATTTCGTCCAGTGTTTGTCCAAGAGACTTAAATTCTGTCACGTCGAGGTGTGTAGGTCGTCCAAGTGTGGTTAGTTTCAAATCTTGATTGACAGTTTGCGGGCGATGCTGAACAACTCGTCGCGGTGAATGTTGATCTCGGTCAAGTCCACGTAGTTGACGACGGTCCATGTCTTGTGGTACATAACCACGTCACCCAGGTGTTCCAGGTAAACAGGCCCGGAGATTGGCTCCACTTGAACTATTTCAGTTGCCATACAGCCTGTCAGGAATAACAGGAGAAACGCCCACATTTTGTCCTGAACATAAAAAGGAATTAATTTCGAAAATATGGCTTAAGTTTATTTACATGAATTAATTTTTTTCTGTTTCGAAGTAATATTTCGTAATTAACGTCTGAGGTTCGTGCAAGAATTATTGCGGGTCCTTCCCACTTCGGAGCACGTGGAGATTTGTCTCGTTCTTGCGCAACGAGAACTTCATCGCCCTTGTAAAAAATTGGAGCTGGTCGATGAATGTGAGCGTCCTGGTTAGCTTTGTAACGCTCTTTCGCTGCGACAAGGTGGTCACGACCCTTCTTCAGAATTCTTTCATGGTCTGCACGGAGTCTCTCGAAGTATTCGTCGATGGTGGCATTTGTTCGGTGGATAGGGATGCTATTCGGGACGTTAGGTTTACGTCCGAACTGCATCTCGAAAGGTGTGAGGCCGATGCGTTCTTGCTTGGCTGTGTTGTAAGCCATCGAGACAAATTTTAACTTCTTATCCCAATCCTCGCGATGATCATGGATGAGAGCTTTAATTTGTTCTTTAATTGGTCCATGAGCTCTTTCAAGGCTTCCGTTACTTTGAGGATGGAATGTTGTTGTCGTCATGTGTGAAATTTTGAAGAGTTTCTCCAGATGTTTAAACGTTTGGCTGATGAAGTTACGGCCTCCGTCTGTGAGGATCTTCTTCGGTGCGCCGTGGATATAAATGAAATGCTCGACTAATGCATTCACGGTGGCTTGAGCATCTTGAGTTTTTAGAGGGATCAACGTGATGAATTTTGTCAGTTGGTCCTGTACTGACATTATGTACTTGTATCCATCAGTTGATTCGGGAATGGGCCCAACAAGGTCCAATGCAATTTTATCATTGGGTCGTTCTGGCGTATCAGTCATTACAGCTTCTGCTTGTGGACGTATACGGACGAGCTTGATTTTCTGGCAAGTGTCGCATCTTCGGATGTAGTCTTCGACATCTTTTTGAAGGTTCGGCCAGGTAGCAACTGCTTTGATACGATCAAGAGTCTTGGCTATACCAAAATGTCCAGTGGCCTTCGTTCCATGGTGCTCCTTTATAATGCGTTGGCGGTCTTCTTCAGTACCTGGCTCGTAAAGATCCTTGTCATAAAAATACAATAAGGGGCGATCTTCTCTCTTAGACCAAATGAAATTAATCATTAGTTTAATTCGGTTTTTTGTTGCTGGGTGAGATCGAAGATGATCACAGCCTAAATAAATTTTCGTTGTCTCATTTACTTTTATTAAGGTAGCTGCAATGCGATTAAACCAATCTATTTCGTCTTCAGAGAAATCGATGTAAAGGCAATCCGTGGCGTTGTTCGGCGCGTCCATTATTTTTAAAGCGGGAACATTGTTGGGTGGAATGTTTTCGCTGATTTCGGAAACTAGTGGGATACTTTCGCTCAGCTCAAATTCCATATACAACGGCGAATCTTCTTCTACTGGTTCTTCCTGTTGATGATCTGTTGCGGCATTGTTTTTGTCGTTGCCGGTACGTTGGGTGACCTGAGTTTCTTCTACTGTTTTCGAACGTTGTTGTCCTCGAGTAGTTACAGCATAAATCCGAGACAGAGCATCTGCGTTTGTATTGAGAGAGCCCTTTTTGTAGATAGGCTCATACTCATACTCTTCCACTTTCATCCGAAGTCTCATCAACCGACTATTAGTTGGAGGATCCGTAGCCTTCAGAATCCAAATAAGTGGTTTATGATCAGTGACAATTTTAAAATGTTTTCCATATAGGTACTGACGGAAGTGTTTCGTCGCCCATGTGATCGCAAGCATTTCCCTTTCAGTGGTGGAGTAGCGTTGCTCTGCCTTGTTAAGGGTTCGAGAGGCGTAGGCGACCGGCCGATCTTTTCCGATCGGTCCTTGTGATAATACTGCACCGACCGCGTGGTTACTTGCGTCGGTGGTCAGGACGAATTCTTTTTCAAAGTCGGGATACTGTAGTACCGGTGCGGTTATTAATGCGGTACGCATTGTTTGAAAAGATTGCTCTTGTTTTTCGGTCCACGCCCACGTGATGTCCTTTTTTAACAATTCGGTCAACGGTTTTGCAATTTTACTGAAGTTTTGAATAAACTTTCGATAATATCCTGCAAGACCGAGAAATTGTTTAATGTGTTTAGGTTCTTTTGGCGTCGGAAAATTTGCAACTGCATCGATTTTCTTCGGATTTGGTTTGACTCCTTCTTCCGAGATAACGTGACCCAGAAATTCCAACTCTGGTCGAAGGAACTCACACTTATCCGGTTGCAGTTTTAGGTCCGCTTCACGCAAGCGCTTTAGTACGTCCAGTAGTTTTTTGTTGTGCTCCTCCAATGTGTTACCGTAGATGATTATGTCATCGAGGTAAACGAAGCACGTGTTGCCGATTAGTCCACGCAGTGCATTGTTCATCATCCGTTGGAACGTTGCAGGTGCATTTTTGAGTCCAAAAGGCATCCGGTTGTAGTGGAAATGTCCTGATGGCGTCGAGAATGCTGTTTTTTGTTTGTCTCGTTCGTCCATTGGTATTTGATGGAATCCAGATGCAAGATCGAAGGCAGAGAAGTATTTGGCTCTTCCTAGTTGGTCTAATATCTCGTCGATGCATGGGAGAGGATAAGCGTCATGCGAAGTCTTCTCATTGAGCTTCCTGAAGTCGATGACGATCCTCCATTTCTTCTTCCCCGATGCGTCGGATTTCTTCGGTACAACCCAGAGTGGGGCGTTGTACGGTGAGTCGCTTGGCTCGATCAGCTTCTGTTCGAGCATGTCGTTGACTTGGCGGTCAATTTCCTCTTTGTGTACCGGGGGGTACCGGTACTGCTTGACGTTTATCGGAACGTCATCGCTGGTTATAATGCGGTGTTTGACCGCTTTCGTGCCTGGCAGTGGGTCGCCAGATAGAGCGAACACGTCGGGGTAGGACGACACGATGTCCCACACCTGTTCCGCTAGTTCAGGTGGCACGTGCTGCAGGCGCACGTTTTCCTTGAGCGCTCGGATCCTATCTGCCGAATTGTGCTCTCTAATGTTGTGGACCCTTGGTGCGTCCGTCGGTGCGTCTTGGCGCGCCTCCGCCGGTGAAAGGGCAGGTACCTCGAAAGGTAGCCCACGCAGTAGGTCGATTGTAAACCGCTTGGGTTCTTCCGAGTCGTTTATTACTGGCACTCGGGCTTTATAGTCCTTGGCATTGAATATGCAGGGTACTATGGGATCTGAGTTTTCCTCACTTGTGAAGGCTGGTCCATTTGCGATGTTTGTCGGGACAGTGATGAAATGAATTGATCTGGCTGGAACGGTGATGGTTAATGGTTCGAATTTTAGTCTTTTCCTATTAAATTGTAAGAAATTGTCCTTTCCAATGCCAATGTAAGTTTGGTATTGCTCCATGAAGGGAACGCCAATTATTCCATCTTCTTCCAGAGGAAAGTCGTCGGGAACAACATGAAAAATTTGTTTTCGTCCCTCGTATTCTTGTTGAGTGACGAACAATGATCTGTGTAGATCGTTTCCCATCTTGAATTCGGTATTTACTTCTCTGTCAACCAGTGATGTTCCCTTGAGGCTTGCAATTTTAATGAGGCTGATGGCGGCTCCAGTATCTAGTAAAAATCGTCTTGGTCCTCGTATGTCTCGCATGGGAAGTTTGACGACTCGTTTCGCGGATCCAACTGTGTTAACCTCAGGGATTGGCTGGCTCCTTCGGAATCGGTTGTCTCCTCGGTTGGCAGGTGGTTGACTCGCGGGGGGGGACGAGGGGGCACGTCCCTCCGAAAACCCGACCACTGTGTTGAAGAGTTACCTCGGTTCGGTGCATCCCGCATCTTTGTGCGACAGTCCCGCTCCAAATGCCCAATGCGTTTACAGTAGTTGCACGATACCTGCGGTCTCTGTATTCCTGATGAGTTTATGGGTGGTCTTGGGGTCGAAGGTGTTTGGCGGCGTGGAGCGCTGTTAGAAGTTCTATCGGCAATTTTGAGGTTCCGTGTCATCATTTCTCGGGTGTAGTCGTAGGCTTCCGCAGCTTGAGCCTTGGCGATGGCTACCCGAATGTTGTCCGGTCGTTGCGCCCGCACTTCGGTGGAAATTTCCTTTCGAAGGCCTAACAGGTATTGCTCGAGGCCCTGCTCTCTTTCGTATTCAATTATGAACCGTCGTTTATTTTCATTTGGAGTCGAATTCGCGAGCACGGCTAAGACTTGATTTTGCACTTCGAGGAATCTGTTCGTAAATTTTGAAACGGTTTCATTCCTTCCTTGGAACATACGTGAGCGCTTGTCACGGAAAACACTAACAGGTTGTAAATTACCGAATAAGATACGGAGTCCTTCGTATAACCGTTCGTACGTATCGGTCTCGTACTCCTGTAATTCACGAGCTGCGTCTCCCACAATCCTTTTCGCGATTATTAAGCGCCGGAAATAGTCTTGACGCGTCACTTGTTCACGAACATCCTCGATTGATGCTATGAATGATTCGACACCGATATTTTTTCCGTCGAATTCTTTTATAAGTTCAAGTGCCTCCTTCGGAGAAATTTCTTCAAATTGATCGTTTGATATTACACTTTCAGCGCGCGAAGTTTGTTCCCTCTCTTGAATAATTCCGTCTCTATCAGTTTGACGATCGAGCACTTTGTTTAACGCACTTTTTATGGTTTCGTTTACGTTTGAAAGCGACATTTTACTTGTGGTAGTAGAGTCTGTTTCGGAGTCACTTGCAATTTGCTTCGGTTCGCGGTATAGAGTAAATGGATTTTTTTTACTCACCGATTTGTTTTGCTGATCCAGTGTTGTGTTGAACGCCGCTTGCAGTATCTTGGTGTCGTCTGACGTCCCTATGTTCCTTTCACTTTAGAGTTGACTACCCCACACTTAGCACCAAAATTGTGATGTCGTTGATGAGTTTTTATTGTTAATGTCCGAATATTTATAATCGGAGCAGCCAACTCGGCTACGGAACGCGATTGTAGGGAGAGAAAGACTCGGTGAACACTTTGTTGAACTGCACAAGACGTTTATTCACGAGGATCGCGGTTACATCAAATCGGGCAGAGGTTCGGTGACTTAATGACTAACGAAATAACGCGGGAGGTGTTTATAAAGAGTCAATCGTGGGAAAATGGTGATAGTGGGGAGGAATTTTGGGAAGAAGTCTGGAAAGTTCCACGAGGGTTAAGATGCACGTGTGACTGAATTCCAAGAAATGCAGGTGGCGGGCTAGATGGGTCCCAATGAGGTATCTGTGGGAAAGAGGCGATAAAACGCGCTCCTAGGGAAAGAATTCGGGGAAAAGTCACATATACTATGCGGAGGCGGAGATTAGGATGCAGGGGCTGTAGTGGACGGTGGGAAACTTAGTCACAGTGCAGCGAACGGTAGGTGGAAGAAAAAAAACATAGAAGGAGCTCCTTCTATGTTTTTTTTAATAACAAAAATCTCAATAACAAACAAAAGAAAAAAAAACTCGATAAAATACTCTAACTAAACTTAATACAACCGCTTGAATAAAATGAATATCAGGGCAAGGGGGAAGGGAAGGATTTTCGCTAACGGGGGGGGGGGGAATAAAAGTAATTGAATTCACGGGGGAAAAGAGAAATAATTGGATTAAAGGGGAAAAATGGCAATAACTGAATTTACGGGGAGAATGGGCGCCAGCTACGTATCGGGTAGCAACGTTACTTTACAGGTGACGTTTCACGGTCGTTTAATAATTCCAAACCAAAAAAAAATAGAGCTCAAAAATAATAATACACGGGCACGGCTAGCTGGGAGAAGAGACGGGTCTCAAGGACGTGAATTCCCGAACTCGATGGCTACTTAATTATTACCTCGGTGTGGCTGAAGGGAGGGGGGGGGGAAATATTCACTAACAGGGCCAAAATAAACGGAAAAAATAATAAGGGAAAATAATAATGGCAAATAATAATGGGCAAAACTAATAATGGGAAAATAATAATGGGCAAACTAATAATGGGAAAATAATGATGGCAAAAAATAATGGGCAAAACTAATAATGAGAAAATAATAATGGGAAAATAATGATGGCAAATAATAATGGGCAAAACTAATAATGGGAAAATAATAATGGGCAAACTAATAATGGGAAAATAATGATGGGCAAAATAATAATGGGAAAATAATACGGGCGAAAATAATAATGGGGGGGAAAAAAAATAACGCACTAAAAAAATATCGCCGAGGTGGTCGCAATCACGATCACACTACCTCGCACGCAGGAAACACTCGAAATAAACCCTAATTAACACAATACTCGACAGATACGGGGCAAAAAGGGGAAAAAAAAGGACTTGAAATATATTAAAAATTACTCACTCGAATTGTCACTCAATCACACACAAACAGTACCGGGGACAATTCCCACCGGTCACTCTCGAAATATCCTATATCCTAACTCGACGAAGGCCAGGCTCGAAGTAAATAATAATGTCCTTCGGCTTCTTCCTCGATGTTTCCGGCTCGAGAGCACTACGGCGCGTCGGCATCGATCAGCGGATCGAGTGTGGCCGATCAGCTGGACGGTGTGATCGCCGCGGGCTGTTTGACTGCCGCTGGCGATCCTTGTAGTGCGAGTACACTCACGCAGTTGGGCGGCTAACTCCAACATATGTCCACACGAGAGTGGAGGCTACTCGTGTGGTGCGGAGTGTACTCATCAGCTGGCTGTAGATGCTGTCCGGGGTCAGATGATTACCCTCCAGCCCACACCCTCCCCACGTCACTCTGCCTAAGCGGCCGTAGTCTCTCTATCTCGTTCTGCCGGGCCTCGTTACTCTTCGTTCCTTAAAACTACGCACACATTCCAGGGATATTAATGGGGAGGGGAGAGGGAAAGGGTGATTCCTACACAATATATTAACCGGTACTTAATCTAGAATATAATTAACAACGGAAAAAAAACCAAATATAGGCGGCGTGTGATGGCCTTCGAGCCGGCCTACAGGGCGAAGCTTGTAAACAATCTACTTTGTTACAATATATATATATATTTTTTTTTTTGAGTATGAGCTTTCATCTGTATATACTATTATTATTGCAATTATTATATATATATCTCTCTCATTTTTTTTCTCTCTTTTATTATATTAATTTTATCCACCATAATTAACAAAACAAACAAACACACACACAAAAAAAATACATCTTCTCATACTTTTTTTTTCTTTTTTTTTCAGCATGGAGTATTGGGCCCGACCTGCCTGCACCATGCTCTTCGGCGAGCTTGGTTCTGAAGGATGAAGCCCAAAACCCTTCGGTTAATATTAATTAGCGGTCATATAATAGAAATTTTATAATATTAGATTTGGAAAGCGAGTGAAGTAAATAAAAAGAAATAAAGTTTTCTTATTTTTTTCTTTGTTTCTACAAACGTTTAAGTTTCCCCGTTTCTTATTATTTTAATGTTGTTATAACTTAATTATTAATTTCGTAACCTACAAGATTATTTTCATTATTACTCGTAACCCGATCCAGAGATTTTTAGGGAAAATATTATTTCTCTCCGGCATTCGCCACACGTCACTATTTCTGGCTGACATCTAGAGCAAGAAATTGCGTGAAGGCTGTGTTATCATGTCTACCGGCCGTTCGAGACAGTATACACAGGGCGTGGTTTGACCCTCCGCCGTGTTCTCGGGAAAGCTCGGAGACTCAAGATTAGTATAAACTTTTTCCAGTTCGGGGGTCAAACATCCGTGTTCTTGTCCCTCCGGTTGCCGATTATCGTCGTCGTTATGTATGCTGTTAAAAATTTCGATGGCTTTATCGAGGGTGGCCAAATCATTGCTCGGAGGTAACCCATCAACACCGAGGTTAGTAGGGGAATCGACTGGCTTCCCATGAGGTATACCCGGACGGGTGTTGACTTGAGAGTTGGGTACCTCTCCGCACGGAAGAACAAGTGGCGTGTCGCATCGAGAGGTCGTCGACCCGTCGCTCGAAGACTCGGACTTGTCGGTGGTAGCGCACGGGGGTCTAAACGAGACCAAGTCGGTGCTCATGCTTAGATAGTGGCAATTAACTTTTAGTAGGATGTGTCTTTGCCGGGGGTCAGTGCCCTTAGTCCATAACCCTACTTCTATCCCACAAAAAAAACATCTGGTCCAATCCCCAATTCCAGTATAAAAGAAACCCGCGTTTGCAAGGGACCGTATGTCCATAGAAGATGACCTTGTCCATTCGTGATTAAAGCTCTTGAGTCGCTGAGCGTAAGTTTCGTATTGAGGGTGAACCGGATTAAAGCTTCCTTGATCGGTTAAAAAATCCTTTTGTGTACTTGCATCTGCATGATTTTCAACACCAGAAGTTAAAGGTATATTCCCGCACAACATTCCTTGGACGAATCTACATTCCGGTTTCCATTTCAAATGGTCTGCAAATATATGACCGTCCCGCACCCAGTTCCTTAAAATGAGACCGCATTCAAAGCACTTAACATTGTCCTCGCTGTCCAGGTAGTAAAACCCCGAATGTGCCAGAGCGGCAGTACTTATCGAAGGCTTTGGCCATCTGTTAAAACTGTAGAGCCGATTTTGTTCGTAGCGATAGTCAAGTGCCCGTTCTTCACCCGGCATAGTGATAATAAAAGAAAATATTATCTATATTGTATTTATTTGGTATCGTCCCCAAAAGGGAGGTGAGTTGAATAGGTAAACGATGATGAATGACTGTCGTTTCTTCGCGTATCTTGGCCGTGAAAAAGGTTCAGTTTTATTCACAAATAAAAAAAAATTTATATGTTATTACTTTAAGTGTCCTTGATGTTCCAATGTTGACAAATAATAACGCGTTGCATACGATTAATCTATATATTACTATTAATATATACCTTTTTTTTGTTTTTTCTTTAAATTCGATAAGAAACAAAAGTTATATTCTTTAAGTAAATTTTTAATTTGTAGAAGGTTAATATATAAGATATGTATATATATTTCTTAGGGGGCAATTAAATTTTATATATTAGAAATAAAATACTAGGTTTTAACTTATAGTATTGAGATAGGATGTTTAATATTTAAAATATTATTATTTCACTTAAACACGAGAAAATTAAAGATATAAATATAAATAGACACTCCCAACAATTTTTCGAACAATGTTTATCAAACTAAAATATTGTTTCACTTGAGTGAGTGAAATTCAAAAACCAACGTTGCCATTTTCAAGAGCTGATGACCCCTTTTAATTCGGTTAATTTCTATCTTAATTCTTCTCGCAAGCCAATGATATTCTCGATTTTTTTAGTCGGTTAGAAGGAACTATGATTTCCCTTGTAGGTAGTTTAATTCGTACGTTACCGTTTGACAATATAGCCGTTTCTCGTGAGGTCCGGTATAGTGATTGCCGAGTTTCCCGGGTCTTGGTCCTTTAAGCAAAAATACTGAATCACCTGTAGTTAATTTTACGGGGTTTATTTTCCGATCTTGATATTCTTTCGATTTTTGTTTGGCTTTTATTAAATTGTTTCTTCCCATTCCCTGAATCTCATGACTTTGAGTTACTAATTGCCGCAAATAATCGTCATAAGTCGGGAGTTTTTCCATTTCAGATTCCGGCATGCTCGATGGGGTACGAGCTATTTTGCCAAATACCATTTCGTAGAGAGTATGCTTGGTCCCTTCATGCACGTTAGTATTAAAATTTTAAATAGCCATTTCAACCCATTCATCCCAATCCTTTTGTCTACTAGTGAATTGTTTTAAATATTCTCCCACGGAGTGATGAGACCTTTCGAAAGAACCGTTTGACTGTGGATGAAAAGCAGTAGTTCTAATTTTCCGAATTTTAAATAGTTTAGCTATTTGTCTCATGAAATTACTCAAAAAATTGCTGCCCTGGTCAGTGAGTACCGCTTTTGGAGCTCCAAAATAACAAACGAATCGTTTAACGAATGTTTCAGCGATAGTAGGGGCCCTTGCATTTGATAATGGAATAGCTACAGAGTATTTCATTAATTCGTCTTGAATAGTAAGAATATATTCATTTTCGGCTCTAGTTTTTGGCAGAGGGCCTACTATATCTATTGCAATTTTATCAAAAGCAATTGCAGGAGTATCAGCTATCATCATTGGTTGTTTCGTTTTTACTCTAACTAATTTTTTTAATTGACATTGCAAACATCGTTGTATATAACATTGAACATTAATTTCAAATTCTTCCAATAATATTCGTGTCGAATGCGATTTACGTTTTAGTGATGCCCCTGTGCCCGCCTACAGCTGAGTAGTGCATTTCTTCCAAGATTTTATCTCGATCTTCTGGTTGGGGTTCTCTGACCAACCCAAGACAAATTATAATTTTTATCGTTACTTGAGCAAATATTAATCGAAATTGGCGAATTACTTCTTCCCAAGATACAGTTAATATATTTTTTGATTTTGCAAAACTGAGTGTCGGTAATGATAATTTTTCAACCAATTGCCGAGTGTTTTTTAACCCCTCTATAATATTTTCCAAGATCAAACTGGGACCCTGTCCACTGTTGTCCGTGATCGGCAAAGCTATGTCAAATCTGTTATTTTTCTTCGGAATAGATTGTGGTTTCAGTAATTTTAGTTTTTTTTTAAATTGGAAAGTCGTCGTTTTCTCTTAATTGCAACGCGCCATCGTCTATCGGTTTTCCGTCTGTAGATACAAAATAGAGCATATTGTCGCGTTGAGTATTGTTACGTCAAGTTTGCAAAAATTAAATAATTTCGACAATCTTACACGTTTTGCACGTTAACGAAAGAATTTACCGTGCGCTAGTTAAGGAATATAAAATATTCCCTTGACTACAACTGACGATAGTATCGTTAACGCAAGCCTGTTTTCGGGTCTAATCTTTCGAAAAATAACCCAGGATTAGGCTAAAGATTCTACTTTTGTAGAGGTGAAAACGAGGATAATTTGTGTATTTACGATGATGTTGATATATATTTTCCTTACTTACGTTGTTATAGTTTGAACTTACGTGATATTTACCGTGTAATTGATCTTGTTGTACCACGTGGAGATGGCTTCTTCTTCTGGTCAGTTATTCGAATGATAATTCCGTAGAAGTCTTGGGTATTGGAAAATCGCGGGATGACGGAATCAAATATGAGAGATATTTAATTTTGCAGCTTAATGGTTGTTTTATTCCAACAAAAATATAGCGCAACGTAAATCAATATTTTACCGATATCCACCGAAAAAAAAGTCGGGGGCGTACTTAAAATGTTAAACAGTGGTTCGATAAATTGGCGTCGATTTTTAATACAATGATGTAGTAAAAACAATAGTTTGACTTCTAAATCCACTAGTCGTGTTACAATCGGAATATTCACGCAAGTTTTCTCAAAAGAATTGTTCAAAGCATGAGGTTGCTTGTATGACAATGGGTCAAAGAGTGACAATACCTCTGACCGTAATAAAGATCGAATGGTGCGTGGAAGATGAGGCCGAGACCCCATTGTCCGGTGCTTTTATACGACTGAGTACCCCTTCTCCTACCTTATTTCTAGAGTCTACTTTTAATTAGGCTACCAGACGTGTCCCCGCAAGTCGTTCGGAAGTTTGGGAGGGTGACATATGAGTCTTCGATATCGATATACCTTGAACGTGTTACAGCTAGCCTAGTAACCGCTTCACCCATACATGTCCCTTAGCAAGATGATACACGCTTCCCATTGTTCCTCGCGTCTTCGGGTCGGCTGAGATTAGGTCTCGTATCTGATAGGCGAATTTCGTATCGGACGTTCCAGTTCTATTTTGATTGCGGAATAAATTATGCCCGCTTGTCTTTCGCGAGGGCTATTATATTGTGAACTGGAAGATCGAATAACGTAAATAATTTTAGTAACTGTTTGCTACATATTTCATTAATTGTCATGCTTGTGGTTAAAATATATTTTGTTAATTAATATAGTTTCTTTAATTATTTTTATAAATTCCAAGTTTAACGATTAATAATTATTGTTTAATTAATCGTGGTCAATTCTTCTTTCTTTTTAATTGCTTACGTCGGAAAAATTATCACTAGAGAAAGTTGAACAATTATTGATTTTAATAATGTGGTAAATGAGATCGTCGATAAATTTTGGTGTGCCAAGCAATTTCTTTGGAGAGTTTCAATCTCAAGCCGAAATTCTGAGAAATAAAGTTAAATCTTTATTTGATTATCAGTTTTTCGGGGTTGATATCAGTCGTTTTATTAGACCCGTATGAGGGTTACTAATAATGGTTCTTAGATGTTTGGAGGATTTTCCAACAGAACCCATTTCTTTCCAACAAAAAGGTCGGTGAACCGGGCAGAAGCCTAGGGTTGGATTTTAGGCTCTCGTCGTCTGTCATTGACAACGCGAGAACTCCTCGACTGTTATATCTTCTTAATCCCCGGCCACTTGGCTAGTGATTGAACGGTCCAGTGCTGGCGCAGCGATTCTCATTTGAATTCTTTCTTGAATCTTTATGATAAAGTTTCCGAAGCAAATTTTCTAAGTATTTCCGAAATATTTTGCGAAGTTACGTCGTGACGTAACAGTATGAAATAACCCGCGTGATAGTATGACGTTAGAAGCGGCTATCCTGCCATTGACAGGTTCAAGAGGAACATCCGTTGGTAATAAAATTGAATCTATTACCTCGCGGCCGATTTCGTTGTCGCTTGACTCGGAATCGCTAACCTCGAAAGGAATTCCAGAACGTTTTTTTTCGGCCGAATGTTTCTGTCTCGTCTCGGGGGTTATCATGGTCGACCTCGATATCGTCGGACGCCTCTTCGTTAGAGAGAAAACTATTAGAGAGATCCTTTTCGGGTATGCTACCACGTGTTCGAATAACTCACCCCCTTCCAGCGAGGTGCCGTTTACTTTCATGCCTCGGTTCGACGCGGTTTTTTCGTTGGCTTTATTCTCTACTGGTGATTCTGGTTGCACAACTACGCTCGGCGTTTCTTGAATCTCCGCAGATAACAAGCAACTTTCGTCTTCGGGCGTGACGTTACATGCATCCTCAACGGTTCTCGAACCTACATGATATTCCGAGAAGTCGACCGATTCGCGCTCCCACTCGCACTCGTCTATGTCGTCGTAATAATGGTTTCGGATATCTTCTTACTCACCGTCAATGAAATCATCGTCAGAATCTTCCGCTAATAAATTCGCGATCTCGTCTTCCGTCAATTTTTGGCGAGTACGGTCCCCAGTTACAGGATTGACTCGAACAATAAAAATTCTTCAAATGGTTCTTCTACTGGATTTCTAGAAAGAGCATCCGCATTGACGTTAGTTTTTCCGGCTGTATACGCTATTTCGTATTCGTACTCAGATAATTTTAATCTCCATCGCAAAATTTTGGGATTGCCGTCAGTAGCCTGTCGAAACCACATAAGTGGTTTATGGTCGGTGACCACCGTGAAGTGCAGTCCATACAAATACGGTCGAAAATGCAATATAGCGTATACTATAGCCAGAGCTTATTTTTCGTAGGTATCGTACCGTTCCTCTACTAGGCTCAAGGCTCGGGAAGCGAAAGCGCAGGGATGGTCGTTGTTAATTTCCCCTTGGAAAAGAATACTACCGTTTGCGTAAGCCGATGCGTCTGTAGTTAAGATAAATGGCTCAGAAAAGTCTGGATACTGTAAAACTGGAGCGGTGCAAAGTTTATTTTTCAAAATTTCAAATGCTTCTTGTTGTTCCAATCCCCGTTCAAATTTATTTTCGTTTCGCAAAAGTTTGGTAAGAGGTTACGAGATTTTATCACATCCTTCAATAAATCGTCTGTAGTAACCCGTTAATCCCAAAAATTGTCGGATATTTTTAACATTTTTTAACACCGGATATTCGCGTACGGCCTCTAATTTTTTCGGATCAGGATGAACTCCCTCTTTGCAAATTATATGACCCAAGTATTTGACTTCAGATTTAAAAAATTCACATTTGTAAGGCTGTAATTTTAGATTAGCTGCATCTAGTCTTCTCATTAATTCGCGATATATTTTTGTGTGTTCGTCGAGGCTCCGAGCATAGATCACGATATCATCCAAGTAAACAAATAGACCTTTCCCGAGCAGGCCGCTCAGCGTGAGGTCCATTGCCCTCTGAAACGTAGGAGGAGCATTCCGTAGACCGAAAGGCATTCTAAGAAATTCGTAATGGCCTCTCGGAGTAGTGAACGCTGTTTTATGTCGGTCTTCCGGTGCGACTTCTATTTGATGAAATCCCGATGCAAGGACCGAATCAAATACCGAAAAATATTTCGGACCTCCCAATTGATCTAATATATCGTTAATGTTAGGAATAGGGTAAGCGTCAGCAATCGTCTTTTCGTTGAGAGCTCGGTAGTCGAACACCACTCTCCACTTTTTATTACCCAGAGAGTCGTCTTTCTTGGGTACGACCCAAACTGGACAATTGTAAGGAGAAGTCGAGGGTATTATTATTCCCTTGTCAAGCATGTCTTCCACTTGCTTACCTATTTCTTCTTTGGTACACTCTGGCCATCTGTAGCCTCGTGTGTTAATAGGAAAATCGTCGGTAGTGGGGATACAATGTTGTAATACGGTAGTACAAGTTAAGATATCACCGGGAATTTGATATAAGTGCGCGCTCTCTTTTAGCAACGATTCTAAATTTATGTTTTCATTTTCATCTAATACAGTAAGTCTCAGCAGTTTCTCAATTTGATGGTAGCGATCTGTCATTCGTGTTTCTGAATACGCAAAACATGCTTTTTCGCGAATAAAACGTGGAAATCCGCGAGTGCTTAGACCGATATTAAGTCTTTGTATTAAGGAGATATTCATGATTCGATATGAACTTTGTTTCTTCTTTACCCCAATCTGTTCCCGTTCTATCTCATCGGTCGAATTAATTATCTTTGATGATTCAAGTGTATTCGTGATTTCTTGATAGTTCGTGGTTTTAATACATTCAACAATTTTCTTTGGTCTACAATTTTTTTTCAGTTACTAGATTTTCTTTAAATGACTTTATTTTTTTCAGTTCTCTCATTTCAATTTCTGTGGTTTCTTCACAACAACAATTCCTATCATCTTTAATTTTTACCTCGGACTTTCCGGTGACCGCATCGACGGGGCTTACGTCAACAAAATTACCGATTTTACCAACAACTGCCACGCTGGGACTTACGTTAACATCATTATTATTTTTTTCAACAACTGCCACGCTGGGACTTACGTTAACATCATTATTTTTTTCAACAACTGCCACACCCCGACTTATGCTAACAAAATTATTATTTTCGACAACTGCCACGCCGGGTCTTACGTTAACAAAATTATTGTTTTCAACGACTGCCACGACGGGACTTATGTCAACAAAATTACCTCTTTTTTTGACAACTGCCACGCCGGGACTAACGTTAACAAAATTATTATTTTCAACGACTGCCACGCCGGAACTTATGTCAACAAAATTACCTGTTTTTTCGACAACTGCCACGCCGGGACTTACGTTAACAAAATTATTATTTTCCATGACTGCCACGCCGGGACTTACATTAACAGAATTATTATTATCAACGACTGCCACGCCGGGACCTATGTCAACAAAATTACCTGTTTTTTCGACAACTGCCACGCCAGGCCTTAGGCCACCCTAGAGGCCGAAAAAAATAGGCTTTTTTGGGAATTTTTTCCAGAAATATTACGAAATAAATCGAGATTACACAGAGGAGACTTTATTATACATATCATTAACTGCATACAATTTTTTTTTGAGGCAATTTATTTCAAAATGGCGGCGGTACAGCGTTTTTGCGACGACGTCTTTTTTTTCAATGCTCCACGGCCGGAAGAACAGCTCCTGTAATTTAATGAATCATGATTAGGGCCTGAATTTTTTCGATTATATATACTATAAGCTAGAGAAGTACGTAGGATTTTTTCGATATATTGATTTTTGACAAAATGGCGCACTTCTAAAGTGGAAAGTGAGGAATTTGCCTAAAAAATCGTCAGATAATTGTTAATAACAAATGAACTATGCAATATAAAAAAAAATCCTACGTACTTCTCTAGACAATATATTTTCGAAGATATCTTCCAAATTTCAAGTCAATCGGTTGAAAATTGTCTGAGTAATCTTTCCGGCCAACTCCAAAAAAGTAGTTTTGAGATAAACGCATTTAAAGTTATGAGTAGCAGAAAATCATGGATAATTTTGCAATACCTTTAATCTGCGATGCCTGCACCATACAATTGGCCTTCCAGATTATCTTCCTGCTCGTATATATGTTTTCTGCTTGACCTTGCAGCGATTCTGGCCTCTTTCACCCGGTCAGATAGCGATCTCTCTGCAAGCGTTATGCGCTGTTTATCGATCTCCATGCACATTTCGTAGCTGTTCGGGCCGATTTCCAAACCCATTGCCTCCATTATGTGTAGAATTGAAGAAAACCCATCATTCAATACAGAAACTACAATTTCCGTAGCTATATCCAATACTGTTTTCCCACTTGAAATATTTTTCGGGGCTAATGTCCACACAGTCGAATTGAAACTTTCGTTGTTATTTTGCGTATAACCGCCGATGCATCGGGTTAGAAGATCTTGATTGGTCAGTTCTTCATATTGGAAGAGCTGGCTTGTTTTTGTACTCAGCCAAAGTATTCGTGGCTTTCGCACGTTGCCATGAGCACCATGAATCCTCTCCAATAGGACATTTGGCGTGCTGCGGTTTGGCATCCGTAGATAATTTGTGATCCAGTGTAGCCCATATACTGCTTCTGATGTTCTCGACTGAATCACTATTTCTATGAATCGCTAATCCATAATAAATAGATAGCTCATCTATAAGTTTTCCAGTCAATTTGCCCCTTCCACCGAGACCTTTTGTCTTTTTTTTTCAAATTACGTAGTCGGGTGCCCATTCGCTTTTGCACGTGATCAATACACTTTTTCTTGAGAACTGTGAGATCTTCATATGGCTTACCATCTGTCATTCCTTTAAAAGTCTACGAATCACCGTCACCAATGTAGTGAGAGTATTTGACCTGATGCAAAGTTTCAGAGCGGCGAAACATCTCAACAACTGCATCGACCTCCATTTTTCCTGCCGATCCATCGTGACTCACAGCGCATTCTCCTACATGACTTTCTGCCCACTCCGCATATTCGTCGGTATCTTTTTTTTTAGACCAATGTTCATACGCCTTACAGTATTTTCATTTCACTACACAATCAACGATTTTTCCAAAGTTGTAGCCAATAAGAGTCACTAACCCATACAGAGACGTAAATCCACGTTTTCTCCACGAACCATCGCCTGACACTACAATTCCATTTTCTGCGTTTTCAATCGAAATGGTTTTTTCTTCTTTCGCAGCTCTCATCATACTATTCTTGCAAACTAAATTGGTTGCAGTATTCATTCTTTTGACAACCTTATCGTAAAATGAGTGAAAGGTAGTCCGAGGTAATTCCATGAATGCACAGAATTTTCTGATTCCGTGCCAACCTACTCCAAGCAATCGCATGGAAATTATTATTCTACGGTTGATTTCGTAGCCTTTCTCAACAAGAGGACAACTCGGTATCTCAGTCTTCTCACACTTTTCACAGGACACTACAAGTTTGAATCCCAAACCACGCTTACTGCTTTCAGTAACTTTTATTTTCGATTGGCATATTTTACAAACGACAACGTCGTAAATAGCCGAAAAAACTGCAATGAAGTTGATTATACGATAACCAAACGCTGGATTCACTTCAATATCGTATAAATCTTCAAACTGCTTCAGTTTTTTTGCCGATGATCTGGCGTTCAAATCGTCTGGTGCTTCCATCTCATGCCGATTCAACGGTCTTCGACGCGATGCTGTTGGTCTCCTGACGGACGAAACCGTCGTTTTTGTCCCTTTCTTCCCACTGTACAATCCGTCACTCATTGCAAAAACAAATTAATACAACAAAACAAGTCAAATCAATAATCGCACGGGAAAAAGAAATTAAAATTCACAGAAATTTATAGAGAAAAACGACTGTTTGTCGACTCGCGTCCTTCTCGACTGCTTGGCCGTGGCTAACTGTCTGAAACAGCCGTTCCACAATTCTAAACTCGCCAGACTAGTCAGGTAATAAATATTTTCAATAACATCTGCCGTATACCTGCTCTAGTCCCCTAACGGACCTTCTCGCTAGCGCTAACAAAAGGGACTCGCTGCGGACGATACGACCTTGTACTAAAACTCGAAAACGGAATACTTAAAGATTTTTGTCGGCCATAATCTTTTGGGACATCATTCTTGAGGCCTTAAGGGATCCTTTATGACAAAAAAAATCGATTTTTCGAAAATTCTAGGGTGGCCTAAGGCCTTAACAAAATTATTATTTTCTCTAACACTTTTATTGTCATCCTCAACGAGACCGCCTCGTTCTACAGACACAATCGACTCCGAAACTTTATTATTCTTGACTTCTGGTTGCTCTTTAATTACTTTATTTACTTCTCTTTTCTTGTTACCATTGATTGAATCTACACTAAACATTTTTACGGAACCTTGAGACACATTTTGAGAATTACTATATTCATTTTCTGTGCTCACTTCGCCGCTTTCTGACGTTAATTCTTTCTTTTGTAAACAATTTTCTCGAGTTTCATAAATAATTTTTGTACAACTTTCAATCATTTTTCTCACATCTTTTATTTCATCAAAAATTTTACTTGAAAAATCCC
The DNA here is from genome assembly GCA_963970395.1 of Ephialtes manifestator. Taxonomy (NCBI): domain Eukaryota; kingdom Metazoa; phylum Arthropoda; class Insecta; order Hymenoptera; family Ichneumonidae; genus Ephialtes; species Ephialtes manifestator. Next base: position 11,099,415 of record OZ019979.1, read on the forward strand.
CTATATCACGACGGATTGTTGCAACTGACTCTAGTACATTTACACCCGTCGGATCGAGGTATTCTTGAACATTTAGTGCATTGTCGAGAGACGTGCTTTCCACCGTGGATTTACTCTCTCCAATTTTCTCAAAATTATCAATTTTACCTGTTTTCACCACTTGTTGTTCACCGATTGTGCTTGAATCATCGATAGATTTGTTTATTTTAATACTGTTAGATAATTCCAGTATTAGAGCTAATGGCATCGGCCATTAGCTCTAATACTGGAACCTGTACTCGCACCGAGTACGGATTACTGTTGGTGATAAAAATTCGCGCTTTTCCGTTATTATTCATGACGAATCCGCTGTCTACTGTCAGGCCTTATCCTGCTTGTAAAGGCGGTAGATACCCTTCCCTCACATCCAAATTTTTTACTCGCACAAAACATAATTTAGTTCGCTTTGCAGGAACAACAATCATTTATTGTGTTGCAAAAGGAATTTTAGTTCCCTGCATTTTTAACTGTCTTTTTTTCATAATCAATCTTCACTCGATTTCCATCGAGATATTCCGAACCGAATATTCCCGCTTGTTCAATAGGAAAAGTATTATTCACAATATCAAAAGTAGCGTATCGTCCAAAAGCTTGTATTACCACATGACCGAGAGTGAAAATAGAATTCTTAGTTATTCCGTTAAGTTGTAATATTTTGTCACGTATTACAGGAGTTTTTGATTTTATGAATTTTTCGTTTATAATATTCGGTGCGGCACCGGTGTCGACCATCATTACAACCGAGCCCGTTAATTCATCGGCGGTCAATGTTACGGTAGGAACGCTACTTTCTTTTTGCAATTGGATTTTAAAAATTCGAGCTACTTGCGGTTGACATTTGAGATCGCGGTTGATATATAATGAATCCGGCGCGGGTCTTGTTGAGGCTCCCTGGGCGCATCCATACTCGAGAGGCCGCTGCCGTTTCCCGAATTTCCGTACTTTGCTTCGTTAGCCTGGCGGGCGGGGCACTCTCTAATGAAGTGGCCCGGCTGCTTACAATAATGACAATCTCCATTTAAATTGCCATTGTTACCAACGCGATTTCCAAAATTTTCGCGGTTTACGAAATTACCGCGATTTCCAAAGTTTCCGTTTTCGAATCGATTATTGCTCAGCGGTCGCGAATAATTATTTCGATATGGATAGATGTGAGCTCCATGGCCCTCTTTTTTACATATTTGACAATGAATTTGCACTTGGTTGTTATATTGCAAGTTGGAAGGCACTTGAGCCCTCGGTAGTGACATCAATTTTGGTGGGGCGAAAGGCAGATGCGGGCACCGGTCGGCCGAGTGACCCGGGTTTTTACAAAGCTGACAGAAAACCAACTTATTTTCCGAATCTTTTTTTTCTGGTGGAAAAATTTTGTAGTAACGATTAGCAGTATGTCCTCTCAAGTTACATACCTGACATAGTCAATGTTCTTCCGTCCGGAATGGGTTTACTACTATTCGGGGGGCACAGACTAAAACATTTGTCAGTTGAGTGTCCTATTTTCTTACAAACTTGACATGTGCTCGGACCTCTTTCGTTATTTATTGGATTCGGATACGCGGCTGCCTGTGCATAGGAAGGCTTATTGTTTGGGCATTTTTACCGGAGTGCCCTTTTTTATTGCATAGCTGGCACACTAGATCTTCGCTGGTCACAACATGCACGCCTCGTTTTCCCTCGGGTTTAATGACTTTCGGGCTGGATGTTTCATGACCCCCAGAACGTAATGCCGCTCGCGAGACAAGCTTTTTTTCGGTTTGTATCGCGAATTTAATTAGCTCATCGAGATTCGATCCGAGTGTTAGACGTTCCGCTATTTCAGGTTTTAACCCGTGAAGAAACCATGCAGGAAGGCTAGCTTTTGTATTATTTATAAACACGTTATTCATTTCCCCATTGCCGTCAGTGTCAATAATTTCGAGTATCAGATTTCCCAAGTCTCGAACGCGATTTGCATAAGCGACCACCGATTCGTTATCCAACTGGTATATTGTTCCTAGTTCGCCTTGCAATTGATAGACATTTCGAGTTGGAGCATAAATATCTTTAAGAAATTTTCTCAATTCTTCTATTGTCTCAAATGTGTGCACTTGAATAGTGCGACGCGGTTCACCAATTAATTTTACTCGTACCACTCTTACCATATTGCTTTCAGCTCCGTGGCCCATCATAGCCAAAGCTTCTTTACACCCCTGTATAAACATTGGTGAAGATAAGGCGCGACCGTCATAATTAGGGATTACCCGCGTAGAAAAAAGTAGTATATTCGAGATTCTCGGCACAATCTCGGTGAGAATCTAGCCGAGAATCTCGAAAATCGCACAGAGAATCCCTGTGAGAGTCAACGATGGTTCCCGTAGCATGCTTCTCTACCAGATTCCTGAGATTCTGGAGAATCTATCGCAGATTCTGTACGAGATTCTAGAGAATCTATCCTACCTTCTTACCAAGATTCTTTGGAAAAACTTTTCTTTACATTGGTACTGTTGTACCCCGATTGCGTGTACAGGTATGCACATTCGTGCGTACATACGCCCATGCATATTTTCGGGCTTCGCGCTCGCGTAGAGTAATGCGGTCAACTCGCGACCGAGCGTACGAGCCGAGTCAGCATTTTTCGAGTTCGATGGATACTTTGTATACATCTTTTCGAATATCTGTTTTAAAAGATTCGAATGAGAACTTTAAAACAGTAAATAATAAATAATAAACAATGCTCGGAAAATGCTGATGTGACTGCTCTCACCTTAATATATAAGGACCGGAGAGCAGCCACGGAGGTTAGATTAATTTCTGGAACTGTACGGTTTGGATCGACTGAGATTCGAGCAAGGAATCTCAGTATCATCTTTTAAGCTCATCGACGTACGATTGATTTATCATTTGTAATTAGAGCCTAGAATTCGTGATATAATAAATTATTCTTTTATTAATATTCGGATATTATTACTTGGGTTCCAACCCTTTACTGGTATACCCCAAAACTAGAGCAACCAAAACCCGGGTACGGATTTTGGCGGCATAACATTGGTGGCAGCGGTGGGATACCAGAGTAACACCGAATAGAATATTTTTTTACGAGAATTTTTACTCTCTGTAAAAATCTCTGCGAAACTCTAGTTCCTACGTTCGCTGCATTTCGCGCGCGTAGTATCTGCCTAAATAAGGCAAAGAAGAGGCCCTCTCAGTGAAAGGAGAGTCCAGACGATCGATCAACGAGTATCGACGGATCCAGGGGATCACAGGAACCAAACCAGGGAACCGAAAAGCCTGCAGCAACTTTCGAAGAGCGTCACCAAACGCCAGACAGTTCGAAGGGAGCCAACACGACTATAAGAGTCAGCGCCACAGGGCAAGCGCATCCCGAGATGTGGAAAATAAGCGCACTGTAAGTGGCACCACATATTTATTTACCGTTATCAAATTGTATTTTTCCGGAATCGATACGGGCAGTACTGTTCCGACGTAAGAAGATACATGAGTGACCAAGGAACCCCAGCAAACCGAACGATAATAGAACGTCGAGGAAATTCGTTGGAATCCACATTACCAGGAGAAAACGTACCAGTCGCCGCCAGTTTGGAGAGTGCGCCTTTGGAGATCTCGGAGCGTGCGAGAAGAGCTCTGAGCGAATTATCACCAGAAGGCACCCAGGAGGGAACGGAAGATAGCCCGAACCCCTTATTCGGCGTTAACCTCAAGAGAGGAACTGACTTTAGTACAGAGGACGAGCTTGGCAAAATCGACGAAAGCCTGTTTGAGCCGCGAGTAGCTATGCTTCAAGACACCGAAAACGGGATATCTCCAGGTACGGTCGATAGGCATATCGACGCTATGAGAGCGCAATTAGGAAACACTCACGGGGAACGGAGACAAAATGTACTGGACTGGAATTTGGAGCAGAGCCACAACTTCGATCTACGCCGCAGATTGAGCCAGCTTCCCAGGTTCGGACTTGCCCCCACAAGAAGAACTCTATTCGGGGATATACCATTAGAACCAGGAAATATCCGGATAGGAGAGCCTACTGGGGAAGAGCACCAAGAAGATACACAAGGCGAAGAGCCGGATAGCGATCTAGGTCGGCGGATGGAATCCATGGAGAGGAAGATGGAAGAACTACTTCGGGCCGTATCCCAAGGACGTGGAGGCCCTCCATCCTCACCTCACCAGCTGTCAAGTCAACCACCACCGCCTTCGGGTCCACCACCATCGCCGTTCGCACAACCGCAAAATTTCAACCAGCTTCCGCCGCCAAACCGGCCTGAAGAACAGCGAGAATACCTCGAGCTGGGACTAGCACTGAGAAATATAAAAAGTTTCGATGCCAACGATCCTAGTAAACTCGATGGATTCATACTATCGTGCGAAACGGTCTGGGAACGTGTGCGACCTGGGCAGCGGTCTACTTTACTTGCTCTCATACTTAGTGGCAAATTGGAAGACAGAGCAACTCGGGAGATGAAGCACAAAACCATCACCACCATCGAGGAATTAAGAGTTGAATTGGAAACTCTGTACGGGAAGCGGAAATCACTTTCATCTACAATATGAATTTTGTCTATTACGTCAAAGAGCTAAGGAATCCGTTTCTGCCTACGCCACACGAGCCGAGAGACTTACGGTGGAAGTTATAGAAAAAACTCTGCGAAAGCGTCGCACCACAGGGCGCTCCTTACATCGAAGAAGCCACAAGGAAAAGTGCTCAGATGAATTTCGAGAACGGATTGTGCAAGGAAGTGCAAACTGTCGTTCGATCGAGAAATTACCAGAGTCTGCATGATTCTGTAGTTGGAGCTATTGAAGTCGAAAGAATGACGTCTCCAAAATCTTTTAAAAATAATAATGAAGGCGGAAATTCCCGTCATTCATTGTCTGCTACTGGTCCAGCTCTGCCTAAATGGTTCACGTGTAATAGGACGGGACATTTAGCACGCGATTGCAGGAAATCAGGACGGCACAGCCTCCCTGTACCGAGACCCAGTAAAGAGGTGAATCAAGTAAGCGTTACTTGTGCATATTGCAAGAAACCGGGGCATACGTTGAAGCAGTGCAGGAAACGCGAGAGAGCTAGAAAGGAGAAGCAGGATGGAAACCAGAAGTCGGAGCAGCCTCCCAGGGCCAGCGTCAACGGGATGACGATAGGAACGTTCCAGGTGAACACTGTCGACACAACCGAAGAGCCAGCAGAGATTCATCAAATATGTGTTGTGAAGTCGACAACCACAGGTGGTACGGCCAACGACATCCACATAGAATCACCTATGAGTACGGTTAACATGCTTACCTTGAAAGCCGACACCGGAGCTCAATTGTGCATTATCAGCAAGAGTGCACTGAGAGCGGATACGGCGGTAGAAAAATCGGAAGTCTACCTCGAAGGAGTAGGTGGCAAAAGAATAAAAACGCAATACGCCGTTAGAATTACGTTAGTAACACCGGCTGTTACTATATCACATTTATTTCACGTGATACCGGATGATGTACCTCTCGGGGTGCATGGGTTCCTGGGAATTGATTTCATGAAGAAACATAATGTCGATATTCTCGGAGGAACATCTATAAAGATGTACGGGCATAGTATGCCCTTGATAAACGGGAGTTTGAAATTAAAATTGCCTCCTCGTAGCGAGAATATCACCTATGCATGCACCAACAGCAAATTAATTGGGGTCATCGAGAAACGTGACATCGCCAACGGAGTAATACTTGGAGCGTGTGTTACGACGCCCTAAGGAAATAGCTGTGTGGTAAGCTTGGCAAATACTACAGCCGAGGAAATCGAGGTTGATCGGCCCATGGTAAGACTCGAACCACTGGCATCAGCTAAAAATTCGAGCAGCAACGAGGCCGACGATCCCGCGCACGACGTAAACACTGTCGGTGCGGGGAGAGGAGCTACGCGACTCTCGAGACTGAGGACAGAGATAGATGTATCTCATCTCAACAAGGAGGAGATGGAGACTCTTCGGGATATATGCAATGATTATGAAGATATTTTTTATCTAGAAGGAGACAAGCTGCCATGCACGGATATGGTGGAACACCATCTCCCATTGAGGGAGGGAGTGCTGCCCATAAAGGTCAGCCCTTATCGTCCGCCTGAAGCCCACAAACAGGAAGTACAACGGCAAATGGAGGAAATGCTACGGGATACCATTATACGTCCCAGGCGGAGTCAATGGAACGCGCCGCTGTTGGTAGTGGCCAAAAAACCTGACTCAGCAGGTAAAAGGAAGATGCGAGTCTTGGTAGATTTTCGCAAGTTAAACGAGGCTACCATCGGGGACTCTTATCCACTGCCCAATATAAACGAGATTTTGGATCAGCTGGGACGTGCACATTACTTCACCACCCTTGATTTGGCATCGGGATTTCATCAGATTCCCATGGCTGAGGAAGATAAAGCAAAAACGGCTTTTTCTACACCACAGGGGCATTTTGAATGTACGCGAATGCCCTTCGGATTAAAAAATGCTCCACCAACCTTTCAAAGGTTGATGAATTCTGTTTTAGCAGGATTAGAAGGACTGAAATGCTATGTCTATCTGGATGACATAGTGATATTCGGAAGATCACTAAAGGAGCATAATGAACGACTCCGAGAGGTATTCCAGCGACTACGAGAAGCAATACTCTCATTGCAACCGAGTAAGTGCAGGTTCTTGAGAAAGGAGACGCAGTACCTCGGGCACATCATTTCGGAGGATGGCGTGCGACCAGATCCGGATAAAATAATTGCTGTGAGGAACTTCCCTACACCATGCAACGTGAAGGGTGTGCAGTCCTTTTTGGGTTTGGCTGGTTATTATCGAAAATTTATAAAAGACTTCTCGAAAATAGCCAAGCCCTTAACCGAGCTTATACGGAAGGACGTTCCTTTCGTTTGGACACCACGGCAAGAGGAGGCTTTCGAGGACTTACGAAATATATTAACAACGGCACCCGTACTCCAATATCCCGATTTTAAGAAGCCTTTTGTCGTCACAACGGATGCTTCAGATAAGGCCATCGGAGCTATCTTGTCACAAGGAATCGTAGGAGAGGACCTGCCTATTTGTTATGCAAGTCGCACATTATATAAGGCAGAGCAAAACTATACTACGACGGAGAAGGAGCTTTTGGCCATCGTGTGGGGAATCGCGCAATTTCGACCGTACATCTACGGTACTCATTTCACAGTCGTCACAGATCACAAGCCCTTAACCTGGCTTTTTGGGGTCAAAGATCCAGGGTCGAGACTCATGCGATGGAAAATAAAATTGTCGGAGCATGAATTCGACGTGCAGTACAAGGCGGGTAAGCGTAACACCAACGCAGATGCGTTGAGTCGCATATGTGTAGCTACGCGCTCACAAGTAAAGGTGAGAGAGACAGCAAGCGTACCGCCGAGAGAGACAGCATGTGAGCCAGCGTGCGAGAAGGACGCCACCAGCTCGGGCGGCCACAGCATGGGAGTGGAAGAAAGACGAATGATATTACATGAATATCACGATACACCTTTAGGCGGGCATCAGGGAGCCTTAAGAATGCTGAAGCGTATCCAGCTGAGCTACACCTGGCCTGGCTTACGTAAAGATGTGGAAGAATATGTAGCACAATGTGACAAATGTCAAAAAAATAAAATTCGCCATATGATTAAGGCACCTATGGTAATCACAGACACCGACAAAAGCTTTCCAGAAATGTGCCATGGATATTGTCGGGCCTATGCTTGAGACGGAAAGAGGTAATAAATACATACTTACTTTTCAAGATTTATTAACTAAATATAGTGTCGCCATACCACTGCAAAATCAACAAGCCAACGAGGTAGCAAAAGCATTTGCGGAGGAAATTGTGTGCCGCTATGGTACACCTGAGATTGTACTCACGGATCAGGGTACGAACTTCCTTAGTGCAACATTTAAGGGCGTATGCAAACTCCTGCATATTGAAAAAATACAAACCACAGCCTATCATCCCGAGTCCAACGGTGCGCTGGAGCGTTCCCACAGGACACTGGCTGAGTATCTGAAAAGCTATGTGGATGAGGACCAAGGGAATTGTCATCAATGGTTGCCATATGCCATGTTTTCATATAATACGACGCCGCATACTTCTACAGGTTATACACCTCATAGTTTGGTATTCGGAGAAGAAGCAGATCTTCCAACAGCTTTGCAGAGGGTACCAAGAGCTACATATTCATATGAAGATTACGCCGCGGAATTGCGAGAATGACTTCGTGCTGCTTGGACTTCGGTACGAGATAACCTGAGAGCGTCGAAGGAGCGAGCCAAGCTGCAGTTCGACAAGAAGGCCAAGATCCAGGAATTTCGTGTCGGTGACAAAGTTCTACTGCACGATGAGACAATACGTCGTGGAAGATCGGCCAAATTGACACCACAATGGATCGGACCATATATGGTGGAGGAGGTCCATTCAGCCTCAAACTATACTATCAAAAAGGTACGGCGGAGCATCAAGGTACATGTGAACCGTCTCAAGCATTATATCGAGCATTAATCATGTCTCGAAGATAGCAGAGCGGCAAGAGAGTGGAGTTGGGCAAGCGACGCAGAAGAAATTGGAAAACAAATATGTATGTGGAAAAATAACATTTTTATTTTTGAAAATTACAATCCACAATGCGGGCACGGGGGAGTGATAACTCCGAAAAGACGCTGAAGGCCCAAGGGATCGGGGATGGCACCATTCGTTGGATTGCTGTCCCACAGCTTGTCCACACCTCTGCTGTGGTGTCGACGCTGTTGTCGAACTTTTTCGGCCTCGTATGAATTCTATGAGGTACTGCGGTCGACGGGGTTCCTGAGAAGGGAACAACGCTTTCTGGAAAAGCAAAACGGAAAATTTATTATGAAAATTATTATTACAAAAAAAATATATCTATATTTTTTTGGTACACCATGAGAATTTACCATTACTCGGTAGAATTCGGGATTGAATTCTTGACCGGGGAAGTGATGAGCGACCATTCCTACGTTCATGGTTGAGAAGATGGGATATTCGTTCTGTTCTGGCACGGAAACCGGAGCTGAGTGACAGTACTGCCTGGGGCCGGTTAATTTATATTACCGGTCCAAGCCTTGCAATGGATATTTGTATTGGCCTGACCTTATTATTTTTGTTTTTGGCACACTGTTACAAGGTATCACTGCTGAGTCAGCTGGTAATTGCCGTTGATTCCGATGCTTCATACGAGGTCAAGAAGTTTCGTGACGCACCAGGAATCTTTTGTGAGGAAATTGGTAGTCTAAGCATTTTTTCCGACACGTGGAATCTCGCTATCCATGTGGACATAAAACTTCTGGCTCAGCAGAAAGCGAATTTCGTGGTGTAGCTTCACCGCCTCCAAGAGAATTGTAAGCAAGATATGGAGGATAATAGCCAATGTCATGCGCTATCCGACACAGTAGTACGAGTCAACGAGAGGATACAGCACAGCATCGGAATTTTTCACGATTTGGTGGGAGCAGAGCATAGTCGTAGACGCAGAGGACTTATTGACGGGTTGGGCTCAGTAATAAAGGCCCTTACTGGAAATATGGACTCGTCTGACGCCGAACGCATAGCTGCCGTATTGGAGAGCGTTCGGAAGAACGAAGAGACCCTAAAGAAGGGGTTAAGGGATCAGGTGCAGGTTGTTGAGTCAGCATTGGAATTGTTTAACCGTACTGCACGAATTACCCGTGAAAACGATCATGCTCTATGGAAATTGATTACGCGAACCAATGCGGATTTTAAATTGAGAGGAGATCGTCTTGCAGCACGACAATGTCTCGACGAGAGTATTGCCGCCATAGAAGCCTATGCAGAGTCACTACTGGGTAGTGTAAGGGAGTTGGTCCAGATGTTCTCCAGTATAACGACTGGTACAGTGAGTCCAGCAATGCTTAGCCCGGAGAAATTAACGGAGTATCTAACGGAAGCGTTACCACATATTCCACGAGGACACAGCTTCCCTCGTCAGGTTACTCGAACTGATGCGGTCCATCTACTACGGTTACCTACGGTGAAGGTGTTTCGAAAAGGTGGTATGGTAGTGGTACTGCTGGAAATACCACTCGTCAGCCAAGCAGATTTTAGCGTTAAGCGGGTGTATCCATTACCAAGGAAGTCGGTCAACAACACCTATTTCTATATGGAAACATCCGAGGATCTCGTCATCGTCAACAGGGAAAGCCGGAGTTATCTTCGAATGTCGAAGAATGAACTAGATACCTGCAGGATTGACGGAGATAAATATTATTGTAATTCGCAGCATCCAGTACTAGCTGTGAACGACGATGCGCCTTGTGAGGTTATCATGTTCGCCACGAATGCAGTCGGCGAGGAGCATCGATGCCCGAAGCGTGTTATAAAGCTGACCCGTCCTTTGATCATGAGTATGCAGCAGCCTGGCCGCTGGTTGTATACCGCGCCGGGAGAAGAAGCGGTCAGCATATCATGCGATGGACGACCAGTTCAACAAGAAATCTTGGAGGGTACTGGAATATTAACCTTGTCCGGGAAATGTGTTGCGACAGCCCAGGATTTTAAGGTCGGAACGGTGAGGCGCATTACCCAGGATGTTCGAGATGGGATTTTTATCCCTGCATACAACCTAACCCTATCGGAACACGAAGAGAAGGCGGTTCCGAAAATGATTAATGTACAAGAAAGCGCAGTGTTTCGGAATATTGTCAGCAATCCAGAGGAGCTGAATAATTTGGGAACGCGTCTACGCCAGATCGACGGTGACCTGGAAGCTGTGCAGACCAATCGGACGAAATTATTTTATACTATGGGCCAATATTCCATTAGCGCCATAGCGTTACTGGTGCTGGTTGGTTTCTCGTTGAGATCATTGGTGAAAATGATCTGCCGTTCAAGGAGGACCACGGAACAGCCAACGACGGAAGAAACGGAAGCGAACACAGTCTAAGGAGGGAATAAGGATTCCGAGGGAAAAAAAAATATATTCTTTTCCATTTCGGGAAGAAACAATCTTTATTCCTATATCTACATGGGAATCGCGATTTAAGTGTGTATATATATATATATATATATATATATATATATATATATATATATCTCTCTATATTATAAAAAGATCTCGCCGCCTCCGCCGCCGCCGCCGCCGCCGCCGCCGTGTCAAGAATCGAGGGACTTAGAAAAATTTCAGGGGTCTTTCCCATACCTACTGGAGGTCTTTGCCATACTTCCTGGAGGTCTTTCCCATACTTCCCGGGAGTCTTTCCCATACTTCCTGGAGGTCTTTCCCATACATCCCAGGGAGTCTTTCCCATACTTCCCGGAGGTCTTTCCGATACTTCCCGGGAGTCTTTCCGATACTTCCTGGAGGTCTTTCCCATACTTCCTGGAGGTCTTTCCCATACTTCCCGGGAGTCTTTCCCATACTTCCTGGAGGTCTTTCCCATACTTCCTGGAGGTCTTTCTCATACTTCCCGGGAGTCTTTCCGATACTTCCTGGAGGTCTTTCCCATACTTCCTGGAGGTCTTTCCCATACTTCCCGGGAGTCTTTCCCATACTTCCTGGAGGTCTTTCCCATACTTCCCGGGAGTCTTTCCCATACTTCATGGAGGTCTTTCCCATATATCCCAGGGAGTTTTTCCCATACTTCCTGGAGGTTTTTCTCATACTTCCCGGGAGTCTTTCCCATACTTCCTGGAGGTCTTTCCCATACTTCCCGGGAGTCTTTCCCTTACTTCCTGGAGGTCTTTCCCATACTTCCCAGGGGTCTTTCCCATACTTCCCGGGAGTCTTTCCTATACTTCCTAGAGGTCTTTGGGGAGATTGCACTTTTTTGGGGGAGATTGCGAGCGCGCGCAGCGCGCGAGCCACAATAAAATCCTAGTATATATATATATATATATATATATATATATATATATATATATATGCCGGATGCCGGTGGTGATCCAAGATGCTGTGGTCCATTTGGCAGCCTTTATATATATCTCTCTATATTATAAAAAGATCTCGCCGCCGCCGCCGCCGCCGCCGCCGCCGTGTCAAGAATCGAGGGACTTAGAATAATTCGGGCTCAGGGCTTGGCGGAAGGGGGGGGGAGGGGGAGGGGGGAGGGGGTACCCTACGGGGGGCACCCTTCGGAGGTGGCGATTGCGAGCGCGCGCAGCGCGCGAGCCACAATAAAATCCTTATATATATATATATATATAAATCATCTTGGATCACCACCGGCATCCAGGCATCGTCTGGAGGAGAAAACTCAACGGGAGATGTCCATGGAGCACTCTGTAGTTGATGCTGTGCGGGTCCAGGACAAAAATCTTCGGATACGTTGCCGAGGAATCCTTCGCCGGTTTCGTGACCCTGCCAGATGACACCTGGGAGGTAGAGGAAGTGGCGACCTGAAAAATACCGATAATTTATAAGACCATTTTTATGATTATCTCTTTTAATTTGTTTATTTTTAAAAATAATTAGTTAACTTACCTTTGTTTGTTTGCCCATTGCGGAAGAGTCCAAGTTGATTATTGGTTATTTAAAAAACGAACGGTCGTTAATATAGGAAGCCGAAGCTGCTGCGTCAGCTTCGCGGTATTCGACCAGGGGCACGCTAACCTCGGTATCGCCGCGGTTCGGAAGCAGGTCAATATCTCCGAAGCTATGGGAGATCGGGTTTTTCGATTATAGGGAATAATTTTCTAAAGGAAAAATGATGTATTTTTCTTTTAATGTTTGGGTTAAAATTAATGTAATTATGTGGGTCATATTTTTTGTTAACTGGTTTCGGACGAAAAGAAAATTGTAATTTCTTTTCTTTTTAAGGGGGGGGGGGGATGTTGTACCCCGATTGCATGTACAGGTATGCACATTCGTGCGTATATACGCGCATGCATATTTTCGGGCTTCGCGCTCGCGTAGAGTAATGCGGTCAAATCGCGACCGAGCGTACGAGCCGAGTCAGCATTTTTCGAGTTCGATGGATACTTTGTATACATCTTTTCGAATATCTGCTTTAAAAGATTCGAATGAGAACTTTAAAACAGTAAATAATAAATAATAAACAATGCTCGGAAAATGCTGATGTGACTGCTCTCACCTTAATATATAAGGACCGAAGAGCAGCCACGGAGGTTAGATTAATTTCTGGAACTGTACGGTTTGGATCGACTGAGATTCGAGCAAGGAATCTCAGTATCATCTTTTAAGCTCATCGACGTACGATTGATTTATCATTTGTAATTAGAGCCTAGAATTCGTGATATAATAAATTATTCGTTTATTAATATTCGGATATTATTACTTGGGTTCTAACCCTTTACTGGTATACCCCAAAACTAGAGCAACCAAAACCCGGGGACGGATTTTGGCGGCATAACAGTACAATCTATCCTAGATCCTTTACGAGATTCCGAAGAATCTATCTTAGATTCTTCACGAGATTCTCACTTCTAAGGTCTCACATTCAAAGGTCTAGTGAAAGCGAAAAGAACCTATCCTTGATTGTTTTCCAGATTCGGGCAAAGGTGTAGAGAAATCGAATAGAATCTATCCCAGATCTTTTCCGAGATTCTATTTTAATTATCATATAATGAATAAAAAAAGAAAAATAAAAATGATCAATTCCAAAGAAAAAATTGAAAAATAAGAAATGTGATAGAAATAAATTTTCTGGGCCAGATTCATGTTCAGTGGGTAAAATTAAACACCATAGTAAATTTAAGGCGAGTTTAGTTGGGTTCTAAATATACGTACAGAATCTCGGATAGATTCTATACGTCTAGGATAGATTCTATAGATTCTACTTAGACTTATAGAATCTAGGATTGATTCTATACATAACTTAGGATATATTCTATATAGAACCCAACGAAACTCACCTAAAATTTTCTATGGAGTCTAACTGTGTATTTGGGGGCGGAGAATAAATGGTGTGATTTTTCGGGCCCTATCCGCGGTGTTCATTATTTCGCCTTGCGACCGAGCTCCCGTTCGTCCACCCGTACTTCCAAGAAGATGCCGTCTCATGGCCGTTACCCCTACTTCGATTGCTTGGTCAGTAACTAGCATCTTCATGAACTCCTTTATTCTAACTTCCTCTTTACATCGCCGAAGCTACCGTTTCCTGGAATTCTTAATACAGATTTTTGGAGTCTCGGGCGTCCCTATTCCAACCGACGAATTAAACAGCCTGTTGCTAATATAAGACAAGCTTTGGTTACCAATACAACTGCCGTTTAGTACTTCACATGAAAATATTTGTTACATTTGTTACGTGTCGCGTTAATCAACTATATTATTCTTATAATTACTAAATTTCTCTGTATGTATTACGACAAAATAAATAAATACAAGATTTTCGTTAGTAAGATTCAATACGACGTTTTCTGATCATGATCCCAATAAAATTATTGGAAGTGATTTCGAATTAAAAATGGTCGTAATTCTTGTTGTTATTTTGTCGTAATTATTAGTTATTGTTTATTGTTACAGATCATTATAGTGTTGCAGAATACTTTGGTTAATATATTTTCCTGAATCTTTTTAACGTGGGGACTAAATTCGCATTACGCCTATACAATATTCGGTCCCGTGATTTACAAATTCCAAGGTTTAATTACCTTGTTTCTATATAATTAACCTTTAATATTTCGTTATGAATGTATTTTTGTCAAATTTTATTTTGCATATATTTCGTGTTTTTGTCCGTTTTCATCATATCAAAACATTTCTCTCTCTCTGTAGTATTTCTTTGGTTTGTCTTTTCTTTTGAATCTCGATCTGTAGCAGCCTTAACGAAAAGAACGAAATCGGTAACGTTTAATAATTGGATTTAGACATCTACGTGACCATCAACATTTATTGGGATTTCGTTTCAATCTCGATACAAGGTCGCAAGTATTTCCCACAATGGATATTTGATCCCTAACGGCAGTTGGTAATTTCTCTCGATTAGCGATGAGAAGCCGTTCTTCAATTTTAAGAGGGCGTGGTGGAAGATTTCTTAAAGCAACATAGTTACTCCATTCGAGTACCCATTCGGGTACCCATTCGAGCAGGGAATCTGCCCTGCCAACTCCGGGTCCCCTTTTTTTTTGTCTAGCCGGTAAGGCAGTATTTATGCCTGTCCGTTCTCCTTTAGTCGCACTCTTGCGTTTTCAGTCACGTAGGCGTAGTCTTCTCCCTCCTCGATTATTTCTCATATTGGGAGAAGAAATAGAAATAATGACGCGGCTAGGCGAGCGCATGTTGGCGATGCGGGCCCACCGCACCCCGTGAGACCTCTCGAACGCCGCGAACGTGGCCGAGTGCTTGCGGCAGACAACCAACGCCCGGCCCGAAGCGAGGCGCGCGCGGCCGCGGGACCGAATCCCAGCTATAGATAGTCCTCGCATACGAGAACTTCTCCTGCTTTTAGGTCATGCAACAAAATTTCGCTCTGTTCATATCAATTATTCGTACCGAATATTATTGACCGCGAGGATTTATTCTATTCTTGACGGATATTGTAAAAATTGATCTCGCATTTATTTATTTATATTATTAGAGAGAGAAATATAATGAAGTTGCATTAGGACGTAACAATTACATGCAAATACACAGCAACTACATGCTGTAATATATCTGGGAGTAAGGCAATTAACGAAATTGAAAGAGTTAACGAAATCGATCGATCGATTATTTTGTGCGTTTGTGACATATTAGCTCGGTGTACGGATGTTGAAATACTTCATTCTACCCAAATGCACGGTATCTATGCATCGCATCTTATCCGAGGGCGATGCACCGAACGAAAATGCGATAGTTAACGAAATCAGTTTATCGAGTGATTCAAGCATTTGTGTCATATCAGCTCGATGTGCGAGAGCCAAAAATCTTAACTTCATGCAAATTGAGACGATATCAAAGTGCCACGACCACCAAAAGTGAGAAGTGCATCGAGAAAACCGCCAAACGCGGCCTCCAGTAACATCCAGCAACATGATACCGCCACTCGCGGTCTCCGGGAACTTCCAGCAACATAAAACCACCACACACGGCCTCCAGGAACTTCAAATCTACCGCCGCGACGACGCCGACATCTACCAGGAACCAAATGGACAAATAAAACGACCGACATTACCGGCCGTCTTAGGAGGGAGTCCAGGGAGATGCCGTCCAGCACCGGCGCTACACGACAACAAGAGTGGGGAGAGGTGACCCCACCAGCGACCAAGATTGCATCAGCCCGGATTTCGGGTATAAAAGGGGCTGCGGAGCAGCCAAAATCACCATTCGTCGGCTCCCTTACGGAGCACACAGCCCTAGCGAAAGCTCTGATGGTCTGCTGCCTTAAAATAGGTTTCTATTAGTCTCTGACTACGAAACTCTGCTGAAATTCCTAAAGATTTCCTTACTCCAGCATCGGGCAACTGCTAGTGGAGACGCTAGCGACCGCTCCTGTCTGGTCACCAATACCTCACCATAAATTAGTTTTCTCCTTATTAAAAATAGAATCATTTTCCTTTTCCGAACGCCAGCATCGGGCAACTGCTAGTGGAGACGCTAGCGACCGCTCCTGTCTGGGTTACCTTTTCCTTTAAAAATACTGGTTAACAAACCATTTGGTCCATACCATATTTGATATTTAACTATTGTAATAAACAAAAGCAGCAGATCTTCAATGAGCTCTTAGCATTAAAATCTTCCTTTGGTCACGTCCAGCGGGACAAATAAGAATAAAATAAAAGATAAGACGGTTGTATTTTGCAAATAATTTTGGTTTATTGAATAAATTAAGAATTTTCTATTTTTATAATAATTTTCTTCTGATCCACCTATCCCAAGAACTCACGACGTTTCACACACACGGCGTATCCGACCGATTTGGCGGGACGCAAAAAGTGTGAACGTTACAAAATGAATAACATTAATGCGTCGAATCTTGTCTGACGGTACTGCATCGAACGAAACTGCGAGTTATCAATATCGTTCCATCGATTGTTTCGAGTATTTGTAACATAGTAGCTATGTGTACGTGTGTCAGATTTATTAATGTTATGAAAATTCACTATATCTATGCTTCAAATTCTGTCTGGCTGGTCGGCACCGAACAAAACTGCGAGAGTTGAGGAAATCGATCCATCGAGATTTCCGAGCGTTTGCTACATATCAGCTCGGTATGCGAGTACCAATAATCTTTGTTTCATGCAAATACACAGTAACTACATGCTGTAATATATCTGGGAGTAAGGCAATGAACGAAATTGAAAGAGTTAACGAAATCGATCGATCGATTGTTTCGTGCTTTTTAACATGTTAGATCGGTGTACGGATGTTGAAATCCTTCATTCTACCTAAATGCACAATATCTATGCATCGAATATTATCCGCGGGCGATGCACCGAACGAAACTGCGATAGTTAACGAAATTAGTCTATCGAGTGATTCAAGCATTTGTGTCATATCAGCTCGATGTGCGAGTGCCAATAATCTTAATTTCATGCAAATACATAAAATTAATGCAGGTCTATAAAGCTGGCACCCCCACCATGTTCAAAAAATTATTTGAATAACTAGAAATAATAGGCTTTTTATAGGGTCTTGAATGCCACTAAAAAATGTTTTTCTCCTGACTGCGCTGAAATAACGTGATTCTGTCCCTGAAAAGCGGGAGGAAAGTCACCGATATCTGACCGCGATATCGGCCAAAACTCCCTAGGGCATCTTGCCCCCTATTTTTGCCCCTTTCGAGGTTCACAGCGGGACCGCCGCTTACCGCGGCGCTCGCGCTGCGAGGCTCAAAGCGCGCAAAAACAGGGGCCACGATGCCCGAGTGAGTCGTCGGCTTGTCCACGGCCAGGTATTGTCGAATTTTTCCTCTCGCTTTTCAGCGCCAGAACTCACGTCATATTTCAACGCAATCGGAAGAAATGAATCGTATGCTACGCGGGAGGGAGCGCAATTTTCACCTCGTGCTCGGGCATCTAACCTCGCACTCGGCGAAAATCGCGCTCTTCCCTCCCTTGTAGCATAATGTACTATTTGGGCTCATCCCAGTAACGAGAAAATCAAAATTCAAAAGTGGGGCTACTAGCTTTATATAAAGCTAGCGCCAACTTTTTTTATAAAAGACATAAACATAATATTTTTGTTTCATATTTATGGGCTCTTTATGGGCGACTTAAGGTGTTGTCCGCCAGCGTCCAAATAGACTACCTGCTGGCAGTTTTTTCTCCTGTAACAAAAAAACAAGCACATTAATTAATAAAATACTAATAATTTTTAAATAATACCTACCTATGATATCTTTTTGACCTAAATTCACCAGCTGCATAGAGAACCCAAGAAAGGTTCTCCGAAGCAGCATAACGACAAACCTGAAAATAAAATAAAAAAAGTTTCATAATAGGAAATTAAAAATATTTTCAAGATCAAAACACAACTTACCTAGAGAAAACCTGCAGAGAACAGACATTCACAGAGTACCCAGTCTGTCAAGGGACTCAGCGAAGCATAACACCTCACTTGTCGTCTGAGCTAAAAAAAAAAGCTTCATCTTGAATGGATTCTAAGGTCATGCACGGAGCGGATGTCCGAGCATGGAGCATGCATAGCTAATCGCCAAGTGACTCTATAATGTGTGATTACTCTTTCTCAATGCGAGTAATGAATGGGAGGTGAAATTTAAAAATAAGTCCTTAGAGTTAGTGTTTCTATCTCATCACCAGACACCCGCGCAGAAAAAAACAGTCCCGGATGGAGTCCCGGATGGAGTCCCGGCGGGAGTCCGGGCGGAAGACCCGGCAGTCCCGGCCGGGACTGCCGGGACTCCATCCGGGATCCCGAAAGCCCTCCCGGACTCCTTTCGGGACTCCATCTCTAGAATCTCGGCGGGACTCGATCGATCCGGCCCGGATTCCCGCTGGGACTCCATCCAGGATCCCAAAGGCCCTCCCGGACTCCATCTCCAGAATCTCGGCGGGACTCGCTCGATCCGGCCCGGACTCCCGCCGGGACTCCATCCGGAATCCCAAAAGCCCTCCCGGACTCCCGCCCGGACTCGTTCCGGGACTCCATCTCTAGAATTTCGGCGGGACTCGATCGATCCGGCCCGGACTCCCGCCCGCATTCGCGCCGGGACTCCATCCGGGATCCCAAAAGCCCTCCCGGACTCCTTCAGGGACTCCATTTCTACAATCTCGGCGGGACTCGATCGACCGGCCCGGACTCCCGCCGGAACTACATCCGGGATCCCGAAAACCCGCCCGGACTCCATCCGGGACTCCATCTCTAGAATCTCGGCGGGACTCTATCGATCCAGCCTGGACTCCCGCCGGGACTCCATCCGGGATCTCAAAAGTCCGCCCGGACGCCCGCCCGGACTCCATCCGGGACTCCATCTCTAGAATCGCGGCGGGACTCGATCGAAGCGAACGGTTGAGCTCGAGTTAGAGACTCGAAAAATTATAAGAACCCTTGTAATTTCAAGCAATAATTTGTGATAACAAATATTTTAATTCAATAAATATCTTTTTAATTGGCAATCGCGTGGATTCTAATTCCTTAATCGGTAAAGATACCTTTATATTAAAATTCCCTTTCCACGACGACTTGATCACTCGTCTCCTTTCGAGCAAAATAAAAATAAAAAAAATTAAAAAATAACATATTTATAATATGGAATGACATTCAAACCTGTGAAAACTGAAAATAATTCACTATAACTATACCGTCGGTAGATTAAAGTTTTTTTATTTTTTGCTACTTTGTGAATGACTTTCAAGCTCCCAATGACATGCAGTGAAATAATGTGCCTCTTGGTGAAATTAAATATCAAAACTAATACAGAAATACTAATTATAGAGTGTTCTTCAATTTATATGCATAGCGAGTTTTATTTTTTTAATAACCTCAATAAAATCAGTGGTTTTTCAGTCATTAACTGAGATTTGCGTAATCCAGTTTTTTAATGCAACCTCATAATGACACTTAACATCATCTAGCCATATTGTCTGTTTATGTACTAAATTCAGTGACTTTCTATGTTTGTTGGTTGATTATTTACTCTCAAGCTTCTAATGTTATCTGGTAAAATTTAGTGGTTTCTATTTGTTTAAGCATAATTCAATCATACGCAATCCCCTAAAGTCATTTGGTATGATGCTGAGTCGCTTGGTTTGACAAGTTATCACAACTGATACAGGAATAATAGTGTTTTTCAATTTCTATGTGTAACAAGTTTTATTAATTTATATATGTAACAAGTTTCATTGTTTAATATATTCATAAAAATCAGTGGTTATTCAGTAATTAACTGAAATATGTGTACTATAGTTTGTTCGAACCTGCAACCAACACCATACAGCAAAAAAGATGCTTTATATTTGGTGACTTCTGTGAGTTTTATTCGTTGCTTCATGATTGACCCTGTGCTCACAATGTCATTCGATGAAATACTGGATTTTTTTATAAGAGAAGTTATGAGAACTGAGAAAAAATTAATTAATAAAGTGTAGTAAATTTATATGTGTAACAAGCTTCATTTTTAAATAAATTTGGTAAAGTTAGTGTTTATTCGGGTTTAACTTGGATTTGTAAATTAATGTTTTTCGCAATCTGCACTTTCTTAACATTGTCCAGGGAAAAGTCAATTTTTATTAAGATAAATTATTGGAACAATCAGATGTGGTGTGACCTTTGTAATGTACATTTTTTTCTAAATTCAAATAGAGTAACAAAGTCACCTAGAAAAGACGTGAAAGCTGTCAGTCTTAATTATATACAGGTCCTGAAATAATAACGATAGCACACATCACATGACATTAATCAAAATGATCTGTATTGTTGATTTTGTAGTTCTCAATGAAAAAAAACCTACAATTTTCATCTTGCTATTTATACCATTTTTTAATGTGGCAGTATTTTTAGGATTCTGACTGTGATTTTGAGGATGTTATGAGGATTTTGAGGAGACTTATAGTCTCAATTCTATAAATGTACTAATATGGAAAGATCGTTGTAGTTTATAGTAGAAAACTTAAACTAAATCAATGCTTTATTATTCTTAATTATTTGAAAATCACATTACTTTTATACAATGTTATCCTCTTTTATTCTCTTTGGATGAATCAAGGATTGATGATTCAATATAGACTTTGCAAAAAGTGTTGAAATTCCCCCAAAAAACACAATGTGTAAAAAAATTGAGACAAGAACATTTACGTGAGTGGTATCAACACCCCAATAAAAAACAGTGTTTCAAAAACTTGAGCCATAAAAAATGTATCAGCACAAAAAGTTGTGAAATGAACTAAAAATATCTGCAGCACGTCAAGTACATGTTGTTCAACATATATCTCTCTATATTATAAAAAGATCTCGCCGCCGCCGCCGCCGCCGCCGCCGCCGCCGCCGCCGCCGCCGTGTCAAGAATCGAGGGACTTAGAATAATTCGGGCTCAGGGCTTGGCGGAAGGGGGAGGGGAGGGGGGAGGGGGAGGGGAGGGGGCACCCTTCGGGGGGCACCCTTGGGTAGGGGGCCCCCCGTAGTAAGGGGGTAGTAAGGGAAAGACTCCCGGGAAGTATGGGAAAGACCTCCAGGAAGTATGGGAAAGACTCCCGGGAAGTATGAGAAAAACCTCCAGGAAGTATGGGAAAGACTCCCTGGGATGTATGGGAAAGACCTCCAGGAAGTATGAGAAAGACTCCCGGGAAGTATGGGAAAGACCCCTGGGAAGTATGGAAAAGACCTCCAGGAAGTAAGGGAAAGACACCCGGGAAGTATGGGAAAGACCTCCAGGAAGTATGGGAAAGACTCCCGGGAAGTATGAGAAAAACCTTCAGGAAGTATGGGAAAGACTCCCTGGGAAGTATGGGAAAGACCTCCAGGAAGTATCGGAAAGACTCCCGGGAAGTATGAGAAAGACCTCCAGGAAGTATGGGAAAGACCTCCAGGAAGTATGGGAAAGACTCCCGGGAAGTATGGGAAAGACCTCCAGGAAGTATGGGAAAAACCTCCAGGAAGTATCGGAAAGACTCCCGGGAAGTATCGGAAAGACCTCCGGGAAGTATGGGAAAGACTCCCTGGGATGTATGGGAAAGACCTCCAGGAAGTATTGGAAAGACTCCCGGGAAGTATGGGAAAGACCTCCAGGAAGTATGGGAAAGACCTCCAGTAAGTATGGGAAGGACCGCCAGGAAGTATGGGAAAGACCCCTGAAATTTTTCTAAGTCCCTCGATTCTTGACACGGCGGCGGCGGCGGCGAGATCTTTTTATAATATAGAGAGATATATGCGTAGCGTATACTTCGGGGACTCAAATATATCTTATATACATTTGTTGAAATGGTTTCGAAAAGTTATTCTTCAGGATGTACAACAATTTTTAGGTCAATATATGCTTTACTTTTGGAGATATTCCACAATATGTAAGAACTGGCTACTATGAGGATTTTTTTGTATATTGACGTATATGGGGACTTATTTCCAAATCACATACCGACATATATGAGGTCTTGTATATATATGTATATATATATATATGTCCTCAAATGATACAAAATTTAGAAATTAATGTATGTGCTCGAAATAAACGGTACAATGAGACATGCTCTTAAAATATATCGTTACATCGTGTAACAAAAACGAGAGCATGAAGTATTACATTCCGTGCAAAGACTAATTTTTATTAATTTAAGTCAATAAATATCGCTCGCAACAAATTCATGATTTCAAGCACATAAGTAATATGCTGATTTAAAAAGAATAATACTTCATCAAAAGGTAAGTAAAAAATTTAAAGAAGTTTTCTGTCTTATTTCTAAGTTATCACGAGTAAAAATAAAATTTGTTTATGATGTCTGACTTGCGCGTACACGTTTGAACGTTCGCGCCGTTTGTACACGGCCGTGTTCTTCCGTCGCACAATAAAATATTCAATATTGTGTTAATTCAATCAAACTATCCTATCAAAACGTCAGACAATATACATATTCATATTATATCGTCAATCCTACCAACTTAATTTATCGTTGAATCAAAACAATATCAAAATCAAACTTTATCTATGAAAATAGTTTCGCATATATATTGGGTTAACGAAATGGTTCTATTGATTAAATATATATATATATATATATATATATATATAATGCAAACAATCATTTATTTATTCGACTACAGAAATCTAAAGAAAATTTGGAATAATTTTATAGGAAGTTCTTGAAAATTCCACAAGAAGTAGTTAATAATTACACAGAACATTCTTGATATAAATTTATCAAGAATGTTCTGTGTAATTATTACTAAGTACTGTTTTACGAAAAAAAATAGTATAAAAATAATATGTTGACCCATAAATATAAAACCTAAAATTAATCAACATTAAAAAAAGTTATAAGTATAATAATTCTTATTAAGTTTTGAATGTGTAGAAACACTTGTAATAATTCCAGTAAAATTTTGTGAATATCATAGTCAAAAATCTTTTTAAAAAATATGGTCGATTATATTACAAATTCGAGTTGACTCGCTAGTTCTAAAACTGTATTTTCTATATTCTATTTAAAAATGTAAGCTATAGGTATATAGCTGCTTCAATTGTATTGGTTCTTTTGATTCAAACAATTTGGCTCTTTTATATAATTCACACAACGCAACATATTGGCGTTTTGACCATGCATATAGTTGCTTCAAATACCAAGCTATTTGAATCAATTATATATATTTTAAATAAATGATTTAGTGTATTCAGTTTCTTTTCGCTCAGTGCATGTCTTCGAGTCATCTGTACTGTATAAGTTAACTATAGTTATTGGAGATATTGAAAATACGAAATATATTTTTAGATTTGATAGTTTAATTATTTCTATTATCTAATGTTATTTTTGTGTTTGTAGATGCGAGTAAGTTATACTTAGATTCAGCTGTACTACCTTCAGGTGGCACAAATTCTATGGAATACTTTTTTTCGCTTCCGGAGCAAGAACCGAAAATTTTTTTTCGTAAGTTAACTTTTCTAGATCGCAAAAATTCTGTATATCTTAATTACTTGGAATATTGATTTTAATTATCACGAAATTTTTTATAACAGGCGTCCAGACCGACCTTATTCAAACTATTGCACGGTTTGAAATCCCCGAGGATCCGGTGGAAAATTTGGACGACGTTTCGAATGCAAACAACGCGAAAGTCATTCCCGAGAGGACATCGACGGAATGTGAAGCGGAAAAGCTCAATGAGAATAATGCCCACATGGCAATGTCCGAACAGCATATCGTCGAAGAAATCATTGAAGAGGTCGTCACAGAGAATGGCATATTCGATAACTCACACATCGACGACAACAACATCTGTGTCATTAATAATTCGATCGAAGAGGATCCGTCATGTCAGATTACCGACAAGAAGACTCCGACGAAGCGCGAAGTGGCGATCCTCGACGGGCAGAACGTCCACGTAGCAATATCTAAACATAATATGGTTGCAGGAAATATAGAAGAGTTTGTCACGGATAATCGGGGATTCAACAATTCATACGTCGATGAGAACGACAACATCTCTGTCGGGAACACCTCAATTCAAGACGTTTCGTCGCATCAGATTACCGAAGAGAAGATTTCGACAAAATGTGAAGATGAGATGTTGAACGAGATATCCCACGTGACAATATCCCAACACAAGATCGTCGTAGAAAATATCGAAGAATCCGTCACGGAGAATCGCGTATTGAAAAACTCGCGCGTCGATGACAACGACAACATTTCTGTCATGAAAATCTCGATCGAAGACGGTTCACCATGTCAGGTTCCGGGCGTGAAAGCTACGACTATACGTGAATCGCACAATGATGAAAACTGCAACGTATCAGCAAAAAGTAACGTTAATGAAGAACTTCAAATGGCTGCTGACCAGTTAGTCGAACGAGAAGTCCAAACAGATTTTCAGAATATTCTCAGTGAGATCGGTATGACGACGTCCCTTTCCGAGAAACTGTGGTCTGATGCCCGTGAAAATTTGAATATTGAACAAATTTTTGCTATGGATCATGAGGGAAAGGTCGATGTTAAAGAACTCTCCGAAGACAGAGGTGATAACATGCCAGCTTATAACGTGGCTCTAAGTTCGGAGCCCGTCTTGGATTCATCCATTTTCGGTGCGTACAAACACAACTTTTTTGTTAATCAATCAAAGAGAATTTTTTTTTTTTTTCATAAAAACGTTCTATTTACAATGAATATACGGAATAAAAAAGGAAAATATCATTTTTTTAAATGGACTACTGGAAATGGTCAAATTAAAAAAATGGATGATCTCTTTATACTCTCAGAACTACCCGGAGGGGTGAATCGCTGTATAGACGAATCGCTCAAAAATGGTGAACCTCGGTAAGTCGCAGATTTATGAATATATAGAAATATATAGATTGATGCAGTTGGCGGCATAGAATAAATATTATAAAAAAACCAGTGTAAATAGAGCTGTACTCGAGACGCAGCTACAAAATAACAGGCGAAAGAAAATCGTATTGCCAAACCTCGACGATATCACAAAACTGCATCACTTCTTCAACACCGAACGACAAACACACTTCGAAAGTCTCAACGCGAAATTTTCTAAGGACGCTTGGCAAAGACTTGCCGAAGTTATCTTGATATCTTTGCAACTCTTCAATCGTCGTCGAGCTGGCGAAATCGAAAGAGTCTATATTGAAGATTTCAATTCATACCAAGGTATCGATCAAGTAGCCGATAAAAAAATCTATGGAACTCTTTCGAAGCACGGTCAAGCATTAGCGAGGAAGTACGTGCGATTTATGATTCGTGGGAAGCTCGGAAGAGGAGTTCCTGTATTAGTTCCAGCGAATATACTGGATTCTCTCATTCTAATTTATAAATATCGCGGCGACGCTGGAGTACCGGCAGCGAATCCATATTTGTTCGGACTACCGTCGAAGGATCGAGATCGTCTGAAATATTTGCGAGCCTGTGAACTCCTTCGACAATTCGCTGAGCGGTGCGGTGCAGACGTACCGAGTACACTTCGCGGCACACAACTCCGCAAGCATGTTGCGACGAAATGCATTTCGCTCAACTTGTCAGAGAATGAAGTGTCAAATTTAGCGAATTTTCTGGGTCACGCCGACAAAATTCACAAGCAAATTTATCGCCAACCCGACGTACAAAACGATATTATCAAAATCTCGCAGCTACTCGAAATGGCACAAGGTACGGATGACTTGCAAGCAGACGATGACAGTAGCAGCGATGAGGAGACAAGTCCGACATCAGCAGGACAGATCGCGACCGAAGAAGCATCTTTAAGCGAAGCTGAAGATAAACAAGTAGATACCCCCGGCCGGTCTAGGCAGGGTAAGGAAACACCGGAAGCACAAAACAGTCGAAAATCTAATCCTGCTGCACGGCGAGGACACACGCACCGACGTTGGACGGACTTAGAACGTAGTACAGTACTCGGTGCGTTCAAAGATATAATGCAAAGTGGAAAAATGCCAACCGGTGACCAAATTCAAAACCTTATAAACGCAAACGCATCCCTCAAAGACCGCGAGGTCGCACAGGTGCGAACGTGGATCCATACTCAGAAAAAAAAATTTTAACTTGCGTTTTCTATAATGTCCGGTAAATGATTACTGTCAAATTGTCGTTACGCGCATTGAGCGACGTCCATTTAGCTGACGTATTATTTGAATGACTATGATTGTGAAAAATAGACTAAAATTAAAAGTAGACTAGAACTAAAGTTGCTTGCCTCAGATCTATATCACAATAAACTGAAGAATAACCTAAAAAATACGTTAATATCGTCATAAAAAAGTATTTAATTTTGTTTAAGTTTTTATCAGATATGCTATAAAGCGTAAATATTACTTTATACTATGTGATAACATAACATAGACTGAATAAAATACTGTGATACAACATAAAAGATAAGTTGCTATCCTAGCGAATAAAGTATTATTATTCAATAAAAAGTACTGTTTAGTTTAATAAAGTTGTTCAGATGATAATGACAATTATAATTTAATGACATTTGTAAGAGTTAAAGAAACATAAACCGCGGGATAATAACAAAAATTTATTCCTATTTATACTGCCGAAGGCGAGTGTTGCAATTGCGTATTTAATTTTATTCACGTTTATATAAGATATGCTTTTAAGCATAAATATTACTTCATATTATATGATAACACAATACAGACTGTTAAGCATAGACTGCAAAAAAAAAATACTGTAATACAACATAAAAGATAATATTGTTACGACCGAGCAAATGAATTAAGCGGATATTTGTTTGTGGGGCGGATATTATTAATTACAAATAGTTCTCTTTATCTTTAACGCTTTTGTTCGCACGTCTGCTCGCAGTCAAAGTCCTGTCAAGCCTTTCTTCTGTCACGTTTACTGTGAAGTATGTCAAGTATTCGTTTGTCGATTGTCATACCGTGTGTTCCTATAAGATCTAATCTCTATATTCATAACACTACTCCCCTCCTCCTAGAGTTGCCGCCCCGGCAACTACCTATCCACCCTATGATGTGCCATGGTCCATCATCCTAAAATCTGTCCTTTTTTCTTTAACCTACACTGTTCTGACATTCGTCCATGTCCACAAGGGAAAACCATGGCCGGAAAAACCTTGGGAAGAGCAGTGTTCACAATTCTATATATTTCCATTTTTTCCTATGTTCCGTCGTTATCAAGTCCACGCTAAATAAATTCATTTTGTCCTGTACTAAGTCCATTCCAATTTTAAGTATTTCATTCAATTCATTATTCTTTCTCTGTTTTCATTATTCTTCTCCAATTTTGTTGACATTCGAAAGGATTTGAGCAAGAAGGATTCTGGCCACTTCACAGTATCTTCAACTTTACCTGTGAAATACAAATTAATCACGTAGACTTCCGCAAATACTAGCCACACTTGGGACAATACAATCTCAATGATT
The DNA here is from genome assembly GCA_963970395.1 of Ephialtes manifestator. NCBI lineage: Eukaryota > Metazoa > Arthropoda > Insecta > Hymenoptera > Ichneumonidae > Ephialtes > Ephialtes manifestator. Next base: position 11,127,374 of record OZ019979.1, read on the forward strand.
ATTCTCTCTCCCTTTTTTTTAATACTCATGTCGACATTTTCGACCTCGAAATCAATTCACCCGATTCATTCCATAATAAAACGACAATTCTACATATAAGTATATCTGAAAATTCTATTCTACACTAAATCATCGATCACTGTTCGAAACCTCTCATTGGCCAACAGTCCCTCGATCCGTAACTCTGGCTTTTCGTTACCCAGCAGTTACCATATAAACAGAATTCTCCGGAAACCCTCCAGGACGCTTTTCACCCAGCGGGAATCCAAAAAGCCGTCCAAGGCTCCAGCCAAGCAATTCTCTAAACTTTTCAGATCCTTAACAACACTAATATTCTCATAGACCAATTATATTCTACCCGAACTACGACTCGACTGTACGATCATCTTGATCGTCTACCCGAGAGAGAAGAATCACTCAAATTTTGATCAATACTTTTACAAATATCTCGATTGAAAACGATACATAATTTTAATTTGCCTGTGTCAGTCCTATGCAGCTCAATCCGTTCTTCTATCCATTCAGATTTGACTTCTTTTCTTGTTATCACGGAGCATCATCGAGATCGGAATTTTTATTTCGCTTCTTCGTTGTGTGAGCCATCGAGGTCTCAAATTAATAATAATCCTGTTTCGTTTCACTATCACTCGCGAATAACCGAAAAATATCCTCTGTGAGACATCAAGCACTTCTGACACCAATGTTACGACCGAGCAAATGAATTAAGCGGATATTTGTTTGTGGGGCGGATATTATTAATTACAAATAGTTCTCTTTATCTTTAACGCTTTTGTTCGCACGTCTGCTCGCAGTCAAAGTCCTGTCAAGCCTTTCTTCTGTCACGTTTACTGTGAAGTATGTCAAGTATTCGTTTGTCGATTGTCATACCGTGTGTTCCTATAAGATCTAATCTCTATATTCATAACAATATGTTATCCTAGAGAAAAAAGTATTATTATTCTCTAAAAAGTACTGTTTAATTTAATACAATTGCTCTGATGATTATAATTATAATTTAATGACATTTGTGAGAGTTAAAAAAACACAAACTGTGGGATACTAAAAAAAAATGTATTCCTATTTATTCTGCCGAAAGCGAGTGTTGCAATCGCGTATTTAATTCTGTTTAGGTTTATATCAGCCATGTCTTTAAGCCTAAGAAGTACTTCGTATTACATGATATATTAAACAAAGACTGAATAAAATAGTCATACAACATAAAAGATAAGATGATATCCGAGCGAAAAAAAAGGATTATTATTTACTAAAATGTACTGTTTTATTTAATAAAGATGATCAGATGTTGATAATTATAATATGATAACATTTGTAAGTGTTCAAGAAAATAAAAACCGTGGGTTACTAAAAAAATGTATTCCTATTTATTATTATTTTGCATGACGTTTGCATGTAGCTACTCGCCCTTCTCATGATAACTACACTGTAAAAAAAATCTGCTTGAAAATTAACGTACTGACCAGAAGTTTTTATATAATAAACGTCGCTGAACTATCAAGCACAAATGTGTTGAAAATTCTATATTAGTAAACATGAAAATAATTTCAATGTTATTGGAGTAGCAGTGGCTCTCTGTACTTAAAATTTAATGTACATACGTCAAATATTTTTTATTATTGTACATAAAATTAATGTACCTGATAGATCTTTTCGTGCAAAGCGATATTGTGAAATTTAACTACATATGTATTGGAAATTAAAAATGGACTTAAAAACATTAAAAACAAAACAGAAATATTACTCGGGCATTATTTTTTCAAACACATTATTTCATCAGAAATTGTTGATTATTGGTTTTTGCCAACGAAATTTTTTCGTCTACACCGTGCTTTAAACCTACGACCTACCTACCTATGTACCTAACAACGCACGCACGCAGTGTGAAATAATTTTCAGTTACGTCCATGTTTTACTTTTTAAACAAAAATGTCTGAAACTTAAGGTATATCGCATACTCAAATTCAACAAATATTTTCCCTTAGATTTCATTTCAGTGCAGGAATTTTCAAGTACTTGTAATTTATTTGAACGATCACTTGATAAGTTTTGTAAACATAGAATAAATATTAGTCAAATCTACTGTCAGGTACATTAATTTCGTTAAACAATTGGAAATTTACATCGGTATGTCGCGGGTTCGATTCCCGGTGCCGTCGATTTTCGTCGAAAATATAAATACGGGCGCGATGAAGCTCCAGATGTATACATGAGACTCACACAGGTATTTCTACCTGTGGAGGTCACATGTATACAGCTGTAGTCCGTGTTTACGTTCTCGACGAAACGTGACGTAGCTCCGGTGCCGGGAGGCGAACTAGGGACCGGCTATATCGGCATAGGTTTTCCGCAGTTTTCCTATGCCCATAGCAGAAATGCTATGGCGAATGCGATATAGAGGGGAAAGTCGGATGCGGCCGCATGGGGGCCTGGTTACTGATCCGGAACAGATCCCCAGGGGGGACTGGCTACTGACTCGGGCCGACCCTGTAACAGGCGAAATGCCTGCAGACGGGGGGAAATGCAACATAAAAAAAAAAAAAAAAAAAAATAGGAAATTTACAGTACTTGGTACTTGAATGACAGTTTCAAGTACAAAGTTGAAAAATTTCATATTCGTAGGTACATTAAATTTGCAGTCGTTTTTTACAGTGTAATATTTACTTGATTTTTACGCAGAATGAGTAAACAGTGTTCCCTCTGTATTTAATGGCTAAAAGTCATTCCCATGGCATGTACCTTTGACATTTTCGCGTACTCTAATAGCCGTAAATACCACTTTGCTATACTAGTGTGATAAAACTTTTTCTGAGGAGTGTGCGTGTGCAGCACGAGCCGAATGCGAGTGTTGAAATCACGCGAGTTAAGAAAATGACTATCGTATGAAATTTTATTTCGCAAGGTGTGAAAATGGGAAAAATAGGGAAATCTCGTTTCTCACACCGAGTAAAATAATGGTACTTAAAATGGTTTAATGTTGAAATTTTACGTACTTCCCAAAAATATTTAGTATTTATATATAAGGTGAATAATTGAACGCGTCTTATTCACCACCTTTAATTTCATGATACAAGCTACTTTTCGGTCAATACACAAATAAATTGACAAAAGTCCTCAAATCATACGCACTACTGAAGATCTCTGAGGCAGTCCCTGAAAAATGCGATTGGCAGAGTTGTTATTTCGAGGACTGTCCTCAAAGTGACACGGATTTATCCGGGGCTTCAAACTAAACGTATCATTGACTGCTAATTGTTTGGGGACGGACCTCGAAACATACTTTATGCTGATAGAATTACGGGGACGGTCCTCAAAAGAGCCACATGTCCTTGAAGTGTACGTTGCTCGTACGAAAATGGTTCCGAAGTATACGCTACGCATATATATTGCGACGGAGAGAGCCACCTTGCCCGGGTTTATAAATAGAGCGGGCTACCGACGGTGACGGTTAGCAGGGGTCATCGGCGGCCGTTGGTAATAGAGCGGGCAGACATGACGATGGTCACGAAGGCCAGGCCGAGGGACCGTGGGAAAAAGGCAGAGAGACACGCGAGATAGGGAGCAGTAGAGGAGTGGGGAGAGCGGGACGCCCGGTCGAGCGGGTAGGGTTCGCGGGTCTCTCGCTCTCTTATCCAAGAACCACCGGGGCGACAGGTACTTACCTCGGGAGCGCCTACTTACCGGCCGGAAAGTACAGAGAGGCTATTCTAACAGCGAAGACCCCGATTTATTGTTAATAACTGCGGACAGAGATTGTTCACGTGCGAGCAGAAGGAATATTATAAAAAGAAGACAGGAAGGAAAAGAGTCCGAGGATTAAGAATCCAAAGCGGGCATTAATTGAATGTGAGTGGCGGTATCAGCGGATACCTACGAGCGAGGGTGTGAGTGTGCGATAGTGTGAGCCGATGTCTGTAAGGAAGGATTGTTGCAGAATAAGATAAGATATCTCCGAGCTCCTATTTTACTAGGAGGTGTTTTATGAGAAAGTCGCGGGCGGAGAGGATAGAGAGGCATGACAGGTGTGGTAGAGAGCATCTCATAGATTCTCTACATTTAGATCTATCGTCCTGAAATACCGGGCGGGATCATTTATCGATCAGGGAAGTGTAGATTGGTGATAGGTAATTGCGTGCGAGGATAAGTTAGGATCTCAAGTGTAGCGTAGGAGATCACTGAAATCTGTGGGTAACGTCGGATCAAGATATCCCATACTGGCGGATAACACATAAAAGCGTAGATTTAAGTTATATAGTATATAAATTCATATTCACATTGTATAGGCGAGCGAGCTAGGAAGACCGCGAGAATAATCATTGTGACGGTAGATGGCACCACAGAAGCCCATCGAATTTTGATTTACTCTTGATAGCATTTTGAATATTTAATTTGGAATAAACCCTACTTTCACCTATAAAAACAGTCTGATTATTAATCTTTTTCCCTGCTCGAGTTCCGAATCCTCTAAATTTAATGTGATTGGATAAATACCGTTACAATATATATATATATATATATATATATATATATATATATATATATATATATATATATATATATATATATATATATATATATATATATATATATATATATATATATATATATATATATGTATATAGACAGTATTTTTTAAGTAACCTAAAGAACCTTAAATAAATAACTCAAAGAACCTAAAGAACCTAAATCAACTAAAAAGAAATTCTCGCATTTAAAGGTGAGAAAATCAGTAACAAAACAAAATCTTGGATTTTGAAGAAAAAAATGCAGATTACAAAAATCGAGAAAAGAAATTAGTGAAAAATAAATTTCAACATCTCAAAAAATTAAATGCAGTACTTGGCGAGTTTCTATGGTTAATATGAACATTCAATAATGATAAACTATATAGGATACTTGGCAAACTCGCCAAGTACTGCCGTTTAATTTTTTGAGATGTTGACATTTATTTTTCACTAATTTCTTTTCTCGATTTTTGTAATCTGCATTTTTTTCTTCAAAATCCAAGATTTTGTTTTGTTACTGATTTTTTCACCTTTAAATGCGAGAATTTCTTTTTAGTTGATTTAGGTTCTTTAGGTTCTTTGAGTTATTTATTTAAGGTTCTTTAGGTTACTTAAAAAATACTGTCTATATACATATCTCTCTATATTATAAAAAGATCTCGCCGCCGCCGCCGCCGCCGCCGCCGTGTCAAGAATCGAGGGACTTAGAATAATTCGGGCTCAGGGCTTGGCGGAAGGGGGAGGGGGGGGGAGGGGAGGGGGGCACCCTTCGGAGGTGGCACCCTTGGGTAGGGGGCGATTGCGAGCGCGCGCAGCGCGCGAGCCACAATAAAATATATATATATGTATATATGAATATATATATATATATAACGGAGCAAGATATTTTTTTTTCATTCTGAAAGCAAAGTTAATAACTGATTTAGAAAATAGCATAAAATTTATTTAGTAATAATTATGTCACTTGAAAAATATTACCTTTTATTAACTTTTGCTCCATTTAGCCGGTGTATCTTTTCATGAAAAAGAAAATGAGACATCAACCAGCCCAATCTGCCTAGCAGTTTGGTCTGAATCACGCGCAGAATAGGTTTAAAACCAAGTTTCGGCAAATGGCATCTAAAGCTTACCACTCAAATAAAAATGTTTACGCTGTTTTCATCTTTGGGGCACCTTAGTACCTTTAATGAACAAAATAACAATATTATTTGCAAGTCAGATTACAGAATATTATTAATAATGTTAATAATAAATGTTTTTTTTTACAAATAAATAAGTAAATGAATGCATAATTTGAAAAAAAAAACCTGTAAATAATATGGGGATGATCACTTTTATTGACAACATCACTGAAAAGTGTTGACACATTCACAAATGTGCTGCACAAAAATTAAATCATCACTTCATAACAAATTTATATATCTGATCACTTCTGATGATTGTTGATTCTGTTTTAAACACTATTAATTGAAAAACAACCGTACATGGCCAACGGAATCAAACTAATAACATAATATGAAGGAAAAATAAAAACGTCAATTCGAGGTTATGCGTCTCGCGTGTAGCAGAAGTAACTTCTCGGGGCAGTAACGCGCTGCGCATGCGATACGTGCTAAGATATCACAGCGCATGTCCCATTATTCGCGCTAATTCGAATATAATGTAAGTGTTACGTGTTGCGTTGAAGACATCACACTCTCATCGCGTCATTTGTATCGCGTTTCGCTAACTGGTTTAAAAAATGGTAAACTATTATTATATAGAAAAAAATCATTAACAAATCAAGTATATTGCAGAAATCGGCCATTTTTTCGGCTTCAGGTCTAAGATTTTTCAGGTTCAGAGGGTATACTTAACTAAACGAAATTGCCGAAGAGAAAAAAAAAAAAAAATATTTGGCTTTTTTTTTTCAACACCCTTAATTATTTTGTGTGAACAAAAAATCGGCCATAATGTCTGCATATAACAAAAATAAATAAATAAAATAATTTAAAATTCAAATATAATATTCTGGTAATTTTTAGGACTTTTGAGAAAATTAAATATGAATGGTACCGTAGAAACTTAGCCATTTTTGCGAATTCCGGCTTATAACTTTACTAATAGATAGATTACATGGAAATGAATGTTTTCACAGAAAAAAAAATAATTGATTTTTTTAAATTTTTGACCTGACTCCCCCCCACCCCCTTAGCACTTCTTCTTATAAGAATTTTAGAGATTGTATAAGATATTAGATGCTACAATACAATTCACTACAATAGTCATTATATATATTATGCAAATTAAATTAGAATCATTTATCAAATTCTAATTATCTGTGTACAAAAATTCTATTTCTTTCTTAGTGTAGAGACCTCCATTTCAAGCTCTTCTACAAAAGTTCCAAAATATCCTTGAAAAAATGGTGCTGGATGAAATAAATTTACTACAAATTGTGTATGCATAAGAACCAAATTCACTTCAAGATATACTGACTATTGTACTGAATTGTTTTGTTTCTAACATTGTTTTCTTATGAAGTTTATAAAATTCCTACACTCAGACTGAATAAAACTTTCGTACACAGAGAATTAAAACTTGACAAATGATTTATTTCTTAATTACATAATAGATATAATAACTGTTGTAATGAATTGTGTTATAGCTACTTATATTTTACAAAATCTATAAGATTCTTATTGAAACTGTTTTTAACTTTATCAAGTTGTATTGATTAATCAGTGCAAATAATGTTCCATGTTCGTTTTCTTACTTCCTCTGAGGTTTGGTTTACCACTGATAAACCAAATTGGCTTCAGAATATCTAATATTCTCTTTAAGGGGAGGGAGTAACGTCAAAAAAATTGAATTTGAAAATTCAATATCATCCACATTCTCTTGCATATAAAAATGGTTAGTGAACTATGTTGTTGGTACTCGATGAAAGGATTTTTTACTGTTGGCTGACTTGCATATGCCTTTCAGTATTAACTTAAGCAAAGATCTTAGGTTTTCCACTCTGCGCGTCATTCAGACCAAACTGCTAGGCAGATTGGGCTAGTTGACGTCCCATTTTCTTCTTTACAAAAAGATACATCGGCTAAGCGGAGCAAAATATTTTTTTTTCATCCTGAAAGCAAAGTTAATCAATGATTTTGAAAATAGCATAAAATTTATTTATTATAAATTATGTCACTTAAAAACTATTACCTTTTATTAACATTTGCTCCGCTTAGCCGGTGTATCTTTTTATGAGGAAGAAAATGAGACGTCAGTAGTAGTGGGTGCACTATGACGACCCCCACTCCTATCCCCACTCCTGCCCCCCACTTTTTTTCGCCAAAGTGCACCGGCTCGTCGAGAGCCGGGTCAGCCGGTGAGGCGTGTGGCGGGGGGGTCAAGAGAGGGGGGGAGGGGGGTGTTGGAGCGTACAGGATCGGCATAGTGCACGCGCCACTTTTTTTTTATTTATTTTTTTATTTTTTTTTTATTTTTACAATAAGAATTCATTACATCAATAATATACATTTTTTACAATAATATATAAAATATGGAGGTGTTACAATTTATGGTAGGTGATTCGTAGGAATGAATAATGTACAGCTCTCTCAGCCCTTTTTCCTCGTTTTTGGTGTCCTCTTGTCGGTGCCATTGGCAATCAAGGGATGAGAACGCACTGGTATTGAATGATCGCTGATTTTTTTTTTTTTTTTTTTTTTTTTTTTTTTTTTTTCGGTGTGTCGATGTGACAGCTATGTATGAAAAGACAGAACTAGAGATACGTGGCTAGAGAGATGGGTACATGCACAACGTACCGTAGATATTTTTATACATACCGATTTGTAATTATGCAGTTTTGAATTCCAACTTATTAAACTTTGTGCCAAAGTACTGCATGATCAAAATGTTATCAGAGGCAGCTTTGATCATTTGTTGAAGCAGTTCATTGTCTTGCTCGAAAGCCTTGACGAATCTTGATGGTAGAAAACACGTGAATTCACTGTTCACATCTACGACAAAGCGTACACCATATTTCGTTTGAATGTCTTTTATATTAGTGATATGGTAATCCTTTTCGAGTTCCAATTCCGATAACTTTTTCACCGGCAGAAGTGACTCTAAACGGCCCACTCGATTGATTCGCGAGAAATCCATTATGTAGCTGGAGTGCGTTTAATTTTCTAGTTAAAACGTAAAAATCTGATAACGTGTGTATTCTCGTTTTAATTGACGCAATGTCTTTCAATAGACGTTCTATTCGGATTTTTAACTCGCGCCGTTTTATTTGCATAAGATATCACCCGCCGAGCGTTTTAGTTTACTAGGTGCTTCTATCAAGAGTTGTGGATAACTGATGATATTTCGCAATCCTATAGAGCAGCTTTTCCCCACCATGTATACAGAGAAGAATTGGTCAAATTCTGCTTACGTTGCAAAAATCAACGCTCTATCAAGAGTTGTGGATAACTGATGATATTTCGCAATCCTATAGAGCAGCTTTTCCCCACCATGTATACAGAGAAGAAGAATTGGCCAAATTCTGCTTACGTTGCAAAAATCAACGCTTCACCTGATGGCTATCGGGTTACCATCCGGTGTAGAAGACTATCGGATTACCATCCGATACAGTACGTGACTTTGCGACAGGTCAATCACCGAATACGAGAACAGCAAGCTTGTACATGAGGCAGAGTCTTATTACTGAAGTTATTATGATTACGATTATTATGGTAGCTTCCTCCTAAAGTGGCACCAGTGTTGAACACTTTATTTAAAGACTTAGATTTATCACGTTTATTCATGTACGCATTATAATAGTCATATACTATTCTGTCATTCTGCGGCAAATCGGTTGAAAATGCACTTCTAAACCTATGAATACCAAGGCCTGTAGACATGAAATGAAGAAACATAACACAATAATGTCCGCAAGTTTGTGATTCAGCACCCTGAAGCTGTGCAGTACTGTAGCGAAAGAACTTGCAGTTCTGTCGGAGGCGTCGGAGATGCTGCGGGATGATTGGTGGTAATCCGTAACTGTCGAAGTACCATCCATGTCCAGATCGATCGACGTATATGGCAATCCAGTGGCTGCCGGGCTGTTTATGGCCATCGGTATTAGCGACAATTGCTGTTGGTTTGGTCCACACCTTCGGGATACGATATGCAGGATATACGCCTACAGTATGATCCTTTATATCCTTAAGGGCCTGTAGAACTTGTACTGTGTTCATAACAGACAACAGTTACGGAAGAGTTGACATTTTTTTTTTTTGTCGGTTGCTTTTGTCTCTTCTCGGGGTCCCACTGCTAATAATCCTATGTTCCAGGCTGTAGTAGTTCTGTATTCCCACAAGGAATTCGAGCGATCACTATGAGAAAGCCACTTTCTTATTTTCACGGCGTTATCGAGAGCACACTTGAATGAGCGGTTTTTATGTAGTACGCCGTGATATATGCAGAGTGTATCGCTATCAGGGAGATTGTGGAACGATGGGTCTTCGATGTCTTCTTCTAGATTTATAACGAAGCACTCCGTTATTTGTGTCAAATATGCCGCTTTATCAGAACCCCTTGTGAACAACCGATCAGACTGCACAGCAATTTTCCTTAAAATAAGTTCTATTGAGCGCAAAGATGTCTCACCCTCGGCCCACTCTATGCCGTGATGATTGCACTGTAGCCACGTGTTTTGTCGCTTTATACTAGGCGGTAAACTATTATACGTGTATGGTGGTGATACAATCCAATGACCAAGATAATCCGACTTTACAGAAACTACGGCAACTTCTTTAGGTATAAATTGATTATATTTATCCTTTAGACCCTGTATGTCGATGATAATATTCATATCGTTTTTCTCTTGACACTCGTAACACCTCGGAGTTTAATTGCAGACTGACGGTGCATTCGGGCCGCTCAGCAGATATACGATACTTTTTCGAAACAAACTTCACGGTTTAGCTGAAATCCACTATTACTTGTCTGGAAGAGTCAATTTCCAGCACATTATCGTATTCCGCATACACAATGCAATTAACTGTCGAAGTTAGGGCTTTCTCGAAGCGTACTTCTATTCTCACACTGCCGTGTTTTACCAAATTCCAGTGGGTATTACTATTTGCCGATAGATCAGGTGTTAGGTCAAACGCAAATAAGCAGAATCCTAGAGGGTAATTCGCACGTGAAATACCATTGCCCTGATTAAGAAAGTGAATGCCCGTGCCGGAGAATAATGTATGGTATGCATCCACGTAGAGGCCTGTGTTTGTAAAGTTGGGTTGTAGTGGTTTTGATGGAATTTGCACACCATCACAGTACAACGAAAGATAATTGATCGTGTAATGTTGAAAGTTAAAAGGGTTGTGCGAAAAATCACCATTAAAGGCCTTATTGTCAACGAATCCTAGAATTATACGCTTAGGTAGCTGTCCTAATATAACGTTGTCCAATGTATCTCCATGTACACCTGCAGGCATTGATATTGCTTTAACTTCCACGCGCGTCAGCGGATATTTAGCCGTGGATTTCGATAGAGCTCTTGCGTGAGCTAGAAGTATTCCTGGGGCTATCTTAGCACGTCGCACAAGAAGCGATGCTTCGACAATCCTAATATTATAATCCTTCGAAGGTGTCATGAGACAGAAAGCATTACTGTTACGCACAAGCCGTAAGCGCATCTCAACACCATTTATCAAAAAGCGTTCCTGATTAAAGATGTCACAGTGGAGGTGCCCAAGGAGATCAATCGGTTTTCCATCTTCCAGATTCGTTTTTCGGAACACAAGGCCAGCATTATTAGTACCCACATCATCCATTTTACTTGCTGTATCGGTATACCACAAAACACTTGTAAGATGAGAACCCTTTGCACCATATCCGTAATTCAAGAGTGTTTCAATATATGCTCTGTACGCATAGGCGTTATTTGGCGGAGATACGAGTTTTTGATTCAAAAACACATCGACCTGATTAAACATTGAATGTAGTAGATTATTGACGGGTCCGGCATTGAAGGGAAGTTCAGGCTTCACGGCTGTTGAACGTAATTCAACACGCATACTCAGCATAGTATGCGCAAGATCAATGTATTCATCACCTTGCCCCGGTACGACGAATTCGATAGGTGAATCATCTGTCAGCGATGAGATCGGCTTGTAGTACACCCACTGTGTCCCCTCGATTGTAGTTTGAGTCGGTGGTAGCGTAAATAGTTCTAATTCTGATTTTAAGCACTCACAAGAGTGAGCGTGTAAGAATGCCATTGTTACAACTATGAATCTAAGCAAAAATATCAGACACTGTCCGCGGTTGCTTCCTCTTTTTTTTACCCCCTACTTTTGCCTTACTCTTTGTCTTTCTTCTCGGTACGGTCTTCTTCTTCTTCTTTACAGAACCCGAACGCTTTCTCGATGTGCCTGATTTCTTTCTCCTTTTTTCACCGATGCGCCGCGTTGCGCTTCCACTAACAGAATGCAATAATCTACTAATTTTAGCTGTTTTATACCCCGAACCGTTCATAAAAGCATTAATTTTTTCTTCAGCCTTCCGTTTTAGATTATTACCTGATTCGCGCATACGATTTTTAAAGGCTTCCCTCGGATGTATATCCTTATCTAATATATCACTAGCTACATTAATTCCAGAGCGTAGTGCCTCTTTACCGACGGTGTATGCTCCTCGTTTCAAGAGTGGAATGATACGTCGGAAAAGACCCCCGAGAAAACTACCTATACCGTGCCCTCGTTGATTTGGCGAACCAATATATACACTACTGATACCTCCATACCCTGTTCTGCCACTACCTGTTTGTGCGTCAAAGTACTCGTCATAGCACGTCATTTTAGCGTGTTCGTTTTCAATCTGTACGTTTGAAATGTAGTGTCACTGTCAACGTCCCGTACTCGAATGGTATTGGTTTGCCAAATTCGTCCCTTATATCGATAGTAATTGTTTGGATGTTAGTGCGCAGCAGAGGCACGTAGCGGGATGGTGAAAAACTTTTAACGTTCACAGATCCATAATTGTAATGTTGAGTTGGAGATGTAAATGGAACGACACGCAATAGAGGTGTATGTACGTCTCCAGTAATATAGGATTCACAGATGTCTGTATAAATAAATAGCATATGGGGAACTCCATTGGCTAAGCTGGCAGGCCGTTGACCTTCATACTTACTACCACTTTGAAGCACAATGACATCAGCACGAGTGAATCCTAAAATTTTATTCAATATGGAGGAGAAATGAAAAGAGTGCTGTAATTTCTTGCAGTCTTTACAGACGCGTGTCACCGACACATGTCCGTTGTGTTTATAGCGAAACGACAAATGGCCTGCTACGACTGGTAGTTCATTGATTGTTTCGAGTAATGAATCTATACTGCGATACACCCCGGACGGCACACAGGCACGATCTTCTCTAAAGTTAACGTCCGAATGAGTTCCAGATGTCGCGATATTGGTAACGACACTGATAAAGTTTCGGTCATCGGCCTCTGGAATATGCAAAATCGTCATGGGTATTTGTATTTCAGCTAAAGAAACGGCCCAAGCACCATGTAAAGTCATACTCTGCGGTAAATGAGTTGTATATCGTGTTGTTGTATTGTCCGGGTAATATTCCATGCTACTGTTGCTAGGCAAAACAATATAAAATTCGTCTTTCATTTCGATTTCTTATTATTATATTTTTTAGGCTGAATACTCGCACGCACTCTCGATAATTCAGGTTCATAAAAAATACCGTCAATATCCTCGTCGTGGAGATCACGTAAGATGTATACAACAGGCCAGTTGTTGCACGATACGCGATGGATTTTAAATAATTCACTGCTCCACCCGCTTTCGTAACCTTTTGCAAACGCTGCTTTTGCGCTACTAATGCGTACAATATCGCCTACAGCATATTTAGGAGGTCTGTAATGTTTTGGTTCTTTATGTCGCTGTATTAGATTAGACCGAGCCCTAGCGGCTGTAGCAAGAGTCACAGAGGCAGGTGTCATTTTAATGCTACTGTGTTGAGCGTGATTGTAAGCCGAAACGATATCCTGCAGAACGTCAATATAACGTTTTTCTCTGGAATACGTAAAATAGCGCCACATTCTTTCTTTCAGCGTTCTATTAAACCTCTCTACAATGGCCGCTTTTATATCTGGATTTCTCGCTGCACGGAACTGAATGTTTTTCTTTTCCAATAGTGTCTGAAACGCACCGCCGATAAATTCTTTGCCTCTGTCAGACTGCAAATAAAGCGGTGATCTGCCATTACTTATTTTTTGGGAGAGTACATGCGTAAATGCTTTTGCCACAGATATAGCAGTTTTATCGCGAAGAGGTTCGACCCATGCGTATTTACTGAGGACATCTATGACTACCAGAAGATAAACATAACCATCATTGTAATCCTTAATTGCACGAAGATCTACAAGGTCAGCCTCCCAAACATCGTCAATATTACGTACATTGTAAAAGCGTCGTTGAAATCGACGTCTCACAGGTCTGTGTCTTGTGTAAGCGTCCTGAGTCTCAAGCCAGTGTAGTATCTTTTCATTTGAGATTTTTTTTTTTCCGTCCGGCATGTAACAACCTTGTAGCACCAGAAAACGATGTATCGCGGGTGGGGTCAAAGTACAATTTTTCTAATGTTTTCATGATTATAATTTAAGGCTGACCCAGGATATACGTCTTTTTTATTCTTATTATACCCAGAACCGCTCTGTGCACTGTTACTTGTTCTGTAGTTATCGCTACCACTGTAAAACTTGGAATGTTCATTATCGCTCGGCCTCTCGTCGTCAGCACTATCGCTGCTGGAGATACTTTGATTCGATAGCAATGTTGAGTTTGCTCTTGACTCCTGAGGTGTGTGTATATTAATTAAGCTTTGATTCGGCAGTAATGTTGAGTTTGCTCTTGATTCTAACCACAACTCTTCATTCCCGATAAATTCCCGAGGCGCTTGTATATTTCTCAAAAATCTGGCAAAGTCTTTACGACCAGAGGGTTTGGCTACTTTTCTCGATCTCATAGCATCGTTCACGAGATCTACAATATTTGAGTCCTTGATAGATTTTCCATTGATGGAAACTACACCCGCCGAATCCCAAGAAAAATTTGATGTATTTGCGTCATGCAAACGTCTCAGTAAAAGTTTCGCTTTATTACGATATTTTACAGGTATACTTTCAAGTATCATAGAATCATTCACCCCCTTAAATCCTGTTTTTCGTTCTCCATTTTCTGAAAGGACTTTATTATTTTTTGCAGGAGTAAGATTCTCTAGGGCCCGTTCGCTATCAGCAAAATGAAGATAACGTTGTAGCACGGTTAAATACGCGGCCCACTTCTCTCTCTCATCCTTGTATGTATGAGAATTTAAAATATCATTCATTTCAGCATCCAATCTGCTCAAAGTAATATCAATGGGTCGTCTCACCTGTGCTTCTAGTTTATTTTCAGCGTAAAAAGGCCGTTGTTGTTGTTGTTGTTGCTGTTGCTGACAGTTTTGAGCACTCAGCTGTGAAAGATTCTCCTCGGGCACTAAGACCATTTTTCTCGCGTGTTCCATTATTATCGGCCTCCAATCAAGTTTGAAAGAACGGTGCCTAATATCGGTGCAAGCAAAAGAGGCAAAAATCCTCCGCTTTGAACGACAAACCGCTTCTTACTCTCCCAACAACCTTTCTTCGCAGCTAACCGTCGAAGAAGAGGTGCGTGTCGACGTAGTTTTTTCCTTTGATTAGCCTTTAAGGGGATATTACCACGGAGAACGTTCAATGCACACTCACAAATGCAGCGAATTATACGTGAATCTGCTTTACGCAAAACAGCGTCACGTTGTTCTTTATTAAGATATTGAAGAGAGCGCAATATCGCTGCGTGCTTCTTGCAGAGTGGTGATCCGTTACGCTCCATCACAAACGTAGAACTGGTAATTCTCCAGACGTACCGCCGGTTTTAAAGTTTTTTCGGGGTACGTACACAATATGATGCGGGTCATCAGGGAAAATACAGGTGCGAAATCTACAATTATCAGGTGTCGACTGCTTTAAATCTAGTAAGAGATACCCGTGTGGCTTAGATGTCGCATCATGATAAGCTTCTTGTAAAAAACGTGGATTTTCCGGATACACTTGGCGGGCTAGGTGTTGTATCTGAGCACGATCGCGAGGGTTTTTGAAAACAACTATATAATTGGCATTCAGGGAAATATCCCGTTGTCCGTGTCCTTGATGAAATAGGTTTTGTGTTATAAAGATAATACTTAAATTCTTATGATGACTGCCTTTGGTGAAAAGATCGACAACACTGTTATTTGACGATTCACGCATCAAATCATCGATAATTATAAGCTTGGCTCGAAGATCATTTGAGTAATCTGAGGCCTGGGGTAAACCTTCGCGAAACTCTATTGATGTACCGTACTCCGTATACGCCGATTGCCACTCCGAATAATAAAAAATAATTCGTGCAAACGGTTCACTGCCCATGCTCTCAATAAACTTCAAAAATTTTTTAACAAAAAATGTCTTACCGCAGCCCGTAGGCCCACAAACCATTGAGGTCCAGGGATGTTTCCACCGTGTGTCCATCTGAGCGAATGAGAAAATTTCTAAAGTGATACAAATAATAAGGGTAACGAACAGGAGTGTATACATTTGGTAACCTTTATTAAACTTTTTATTTTACATTCACTGCTTACGATCCTAAAATAAACTAATCTTTGTAGCCGTAAGGAAGAGACCCATATTCGCCATCACGTTTTCGCTTGACACTCGAGGGTTTACATGATTTGGTTTCGGCACGCGTAACAACCTGATGGGATGCTGTTCGTCGAATTGAAGTATACCGTAGCACAATAGGCTCCTCTCTTTCACCCGTGATAAAGGAGCGTATCGAGGCGTAATTTATCAGAGCGCAATTTGCATAATTGAGTGTTATGCCTTTAACTTTACAAACCTCACTTTCAGCGCCGTCCGGGCCATTAACTATGAACGAGTAAAATTTTGGACCTCCCGAAACGAAAGATTTAATATAACTACCCATGCCGTAGGACGTTAGCTCGTCCGTTTGATCCCCTAGAAGCTGACCCGTTGGTGGTTCGTACTCGTTTGGATCATTTTTCGTTATGTAAATGACGGAGTCCGTGTCGCAATACAGTGCACGTTTGCCCAGCAATTCGAGGTAACTATAAAGTTTCAAACGGGCCTGGGCTGTAGTATACGCGGCAAGTACAACATTTGCTATATTAGAAGGTATTACAGCATCATCGGTTTTCGTGTAATTAACATACAACACTTGATTATTAACAGGCAACATGCCTGTGATTTCGTACTCGGGATTGTTTAGCAGATCCATGAGTGCTTCACGTTTTGACACAATCACAGTCTGTGGTAAATTTTCGCGCTGCCCAAATTTTCCCCAAAATGAATTAAGGCATAGTTTGGGTACAGAACGTAATCCGGGGTTTTTAACTATAGCATTATGATCTAGCTTAATTCCTTCAGCACTCTCAAAAGAAGCTACATAACGATCTTGTGCAGCCTCATCATGTAGACAGTTCTCGGGCCAGCCACTAGCCTCCTGTTTGATTTTGAGAAAAGTATTTATGTATTCGACGAAAAGACCACCCTCCCGCGTATTACGATTGAACTGTGTTATCTCATACTGCCAAATTTCGCTTACGCTTAATACTTTGTAGCCGCAGCTGATAGCTTTTCGCAGCTCATCAACGACCCAGGTGCCCATGAATGAGCGTTCCGCAGGGTCTTCGTGGGAGCATGCTTCCGGATTCATTGTTTCGCAACAGCTACGACATAACCCAAACAACAAACGGTGATGCATTCGTACCGGTAGCACAGGATGATAAAGATTTTGTGGCGCAAGTACGGTGCATTTAACAAGACCCTCAATACGCGAGAGATCGGTATTATCGGGACCTGTCAGTTTCATGCACTCCTCGCCTACATATACTGTTGGGTGTCCGACAGGATATTTGCCGTACTTACAGATATACGGATACAGAGAGCAAACGTCGACATAATGTATCTGTTCACCGTCTTTTGTGTCGTAAAGTGTCACCATGTTTTCTGTGCGGCCACCGAAGAAAGCATCGCGTGGATTGAGAGGATCTATGCTAACTAGTGCATGATTACGCACAAAAGTGCGCATCTCTATATTCACTTTCAGCATTCTGTCATATTCGCATTCCCAAGTTTCGGTTAGCGTGTAACCACCCGCACGGATTCTGCAGGATATAGCTTTCGTTCTCTCAAAACGCTCATTCATTGACACACCGTCGCTTTGTCTGCGGTCTCTGTTTAAAGGGAAACAGTCTGGGCATCCATGCCAATAGCAGCCATGAAACTGTAACACATGTGCCGTATCAGGTGTTTCGTAGTAGCCGTCTACCATTAAATTTTGAGGTATCTTGAATTCACGCGAGCGTCCTGCATGAATAATACGATGATCTACAGAGTGTTCCATCCACACAAGCCACGAGATCGCTTTTTTCGATTGGTTATGAGCCCATCTGTAGCCAGTTGCGGGTATAATACCAATAGTATTGCTTTTCAAGAAATTTTTCCGAAAAATTTGAAAACACGCTGAAGCTATTGTCGTACTTTCGGTAAATGGACAGACGCGCCCGCTGCTCATAAACATTTTCCGAAAAACCATACACGCCTGCCTTAATATTGTGACATCATTCTTGCAATAGTTTACAATCTCTTTAGAAAAATTGAACACGTAATTAGCACACTTTAGTTCGTTATACCATGTGCAAAAACGCTCGCGTTCCTCTATGCGCATAGTGTCAGGAGAGTAATACAATATCGGAGGTAACGTTCCTACATAATTCTGATTTTCGGGTGTGTTAAACAAGTGAGGAAAAGATCCTTTAGCAAGGGCGCCCTTCAGACCAAAGGCTTTTGGCAATGCGCTCAGAGGCATGTGAAAGTAATGAAGGCTATCAAGGAAGACGAGGTTCCCAAGGCGCATGGTAATTATTTTCGTACCATTCATTATTGAAGTGGGTAGTTGCGTTTTTTTTTCTTCAATTAAATAGCGCAAGATGAATTGAGCGTCGAATCCACTTGTATTATGAGCGATTAAGAATGTGCGTGCAGAGCTTTTGGCGCTTTGGAGACCTAGCTCTACAAGTTGACATACAGGGCTCTCGCGAAATATAAACTCATGTGCACCACAGTGTTCGCATGCTTCGTCTATAGAATCATTATCGCAACACAATGTGCAGACACGCTGCGCTACACAGAGATTTGGCTGATGAACAAAGGTAGTGGGGTCACCTTTCACAGATTTACACTGTTGTGTTTCAAAGTCATAGAAAATAAAGATATTTTCTTTGGAAGTGGCACCCGCACAAAGAGGGCTCATGAAACACAGATGGTTATACTGTTGATAGGAATTACATGTTTTGCAAAATGCAGCACCACATATATGCTTCTTTTTTTCCAATGGCTTTATCGAACGAAAACAATTGGGGCATCGCTTAAGAGATTCGCAAACGGTATTTACTCTACGCTTACGGCGAGTTGCAACGGCTCTATGATTTCGTAGGCACTCCTCTCCAAAGAAATCACGGTTACAGTTTATGCATCTGATTGTATCGACCGAGAGTGTCTCACAGGGTGGCGTTTGGAGACATCGAGGACACTTTTTCTTTAAGCATCGATGATTTTCTCGACGATATCGCACATTACAAGTCGTGCAAAAGTTGTAGCTACCAACAGCACCTCGTAGATTTAAAATCGGTTGAAAGTGATGCGAGCGCTCGTAATACAGGATATATAATATATGTTGGACTGAACCCACGGTATCAATAACTTTTTGTGTACCATCAAATAATGCCGCTTCATGGCGCCCTAAAGTTAGAAATTCAAAAACTACAATAGCAATCCCCTCTCTTGCTAGATAATTCTGGTATAGAGCAAGCTCACGCATACTACAGCCGGTGTGCGGTACATCAACATTTGCATTTCTTGTGAGTTCAAGTGCAGCCTCTCTTTGAAGTGACCCATTAGTTTGTCTAATAAGCTGCCATCTAGAGTGCAGAGCTCCGGTACGTATTTCTCCCCTTTCAACGTATGCCCGAGCTGCTACTAATGAACGCGGTAAACACAGATTGTCCGTATTTCGGATCGTTAAGATGGACTTCTTTGCGACACCCTCGTGTGTTAGCCCTTTTCGTCCTTTACCCTCTACGCCTTTAACAATACATGCTTTAATATTAAATGAATCATCAATATCCAAAGAGGCTGTACTTTGAGCAACACTTGATATCAATTGCCATACATCTTGAAAGGTGTAATCCCGTACAGGTCGAAATGAAAGCCAAACAGGCCCGTGTGCTAGACTACTCGCCGTGAACGAGATACCTGCATAGTCACTACCCTCACAGTATCGCGTAAGATGTGTTATGAGGTCGCGGAATGCTCCTTCGAGCCATACTATTACGCTCGTTCCTGTGGGGGGTTGACGGATACGCAATGATGTCTCTCGGCCTCGTAGTTTAAAGCGTTTAAAATAGCGTGCCGTATCCTGTGTGATAATGATCCTCTCCCCTGGAGGTTGCACATCTCCGAAAGATTCGTTTCTTGATGTGTTATGAGGCCGACCACCACCCGTTTGCATATCTGGAATAAAAAGAATAACATAAGCAACTCGAACGTACAGGTCTAAAATATATATATTTTATACGACAATTATTTCTAAGTACCATATATTAATCTTCATTCAGCCAAAATGTAGCACGAGACGAGTATCCTATGGTAATACAGTAATTTACTTTTATGTCACGCATAGGTCAAATGCAGAAGTTTTTCCATTGTTTAAATTTTACCTGAGTCTGCTTCCATTGAATGTTGCAGTAAGAAATCAATAGCGGGATCGCCAAGCTGATTTTCTATCATGTCGTCTCCGCTCACGGGAACATCAGCAGGGAGAGCTCTGATTTGTCTGTACATAGCTGTTAACAAAATTGTTTTATTTACTGAACACATTTCTCTCTAAAATATTTCATTATTATTTCTTTAAGTTTATACCTACCAGCCCTGTCAGGACTATTGCTGAATATCGCTGACGGGTCTGGAATACTTGACATTGTTGGCACTGCGTCATTCTGTCCGTCATCACCTGTAAATACAGAACTGTGTGAATTTACATTTAAAAAAAGGCTACTCAGGATACATAAACGATGCAGTCCCTATTTTTACATTTTTTTATTTTGAGTAATTTATCAGAATTAGTACTTACCACCACTGAAGTTGGTGATCGATGATTCTGTAGCAAATATACATGACGCTGTTGAACATGACTCGTCGTTCAGGAGCTGCAGTGAAGGAATATTTTGGGTGCCTATAGCCACCTCCCCTACCTCCTGTTGAGGTTCTGAAAAATATAATACAGTTTTATTATATGGTAAACAATACTATTTGAATAATATTACAAAATAATTTTGAATACTCACGGATTAAATTTGCCTGACGCTCTAATTCCGCATTTTCCACAGCCCTCGTTTCGTCCACGAGAGCACGTTCTTCATCGCTCGCTGCATCGTAGAACTGTCGATAGCCTATAATGAAATAAGCGTATTATTAAACAAAAAAAGTGTAGTGCCATTGAATTGAAATTACTTACTTGTAATCTCATTACGCAGACTTCTGAACCTCGGAGTATCTACAACACCACGGCGTTGTAACTCCTCGAACACACACATTAGCACACGCTGACCACTTAATATGCCTCTGTTATAGGCCACTTCAATAGAGCGTAATGGTGCCCACCATATAATATATTTTAATCTATTTATGAGTCTATTACGCGATAGATAACGTAAATCACGGCACCACTGATCATTGCACCGTCGTCGCAGCTGAGCACTATGCACTTTCGATAAACGTAAAACAGCTATTATACACAAACGCAATGAGTGATCCGACATTATAGCGGTGGATCATTAAATAACGTTCGCTGCCACGGCTGGTTCGCGAATGATACATTTTCATAATCAAGGTAGATATTACAATTCTATATATCTGAATTATATTGAATTGTGCTGCCTATAATAGGAATTTTCAGTGCCTCAGCGGCAACTTGAGCTCAAGCGGCTGTAACACGATCTCACACGGTCAAAAGAAGCATGTACGAGCAGAATAGAATTCTTCGCATATTCTTTCGAAAGTTTTATGCATAACGAAATGTATAAAATTAATATATATAAAATATCATGTTTTATATTTTTTACAAGTTATACGCAGTTTTAGTGAGACCTTCGTTACTTTAAACGAAGCTCCTCTTTAAAGGGCTGTAAAACCTGTAATAATCAAGTTAAACGAAATCCAATGATATCATTAGAAACAAAAAACAATTTAGAACTTATAAAGTCCTAGAACTAACTTTGCTCTAGGACGCACTGTTTACGAGTTATACGCGATTTTCTAAATAAATGCACTTCATCGGAGATATTTTAGTGAGACCTTCGTTACTTTAAACGAAGCTCCTCTTTAAAGGGCTGTAAATCCTGTAATAATCAAGTTAAACGAAATCCAATGATATCATTAGAAACAAAAAACAATTTAGAACTTATAAAGTCCTAGAACTAACTTTGCTCTAGGACGCACCGTTTACGAGTTATACGCGATTTTCTATATAAATGCACTTCATCGGAGATATTTTAGTGCGGTCTTCGTTACTTTAAACGAAACGCCTCTTTACTTATTTGTGGATAAAAAATACCGATAAATACATATTAATATTCAAACAAAATATTATTCCATACTGTTTGAATATATATTTTCATAGTGCGAGGCATCGTTGTGATATTAGGAATCATCCGTATGCAATGTACACATACACACAGATGAAATCTGCTGACGGTACTTTCTTGGCTCTACCTTGATACGTATCTTCGCCTGTTGTAAGCAAAGAGCTATATTCTATATCTCTCTATATTATAAAAAGATCTCGCCGCCGCCGCCACCGCAAATCATACCGGTAACATTCAAAATCTATACAATCGCCTCCCTCAGTGCTTCGAGCGAAAACGGGCCTATAACGCACAAATATGTTGCACCAGGATACTCCATCCTCTGCGAAATCCAACAAATCTCCACCCGTTCTGTAGCGCAATACACTTTCTCTATAGGGCGCCGGATTTACACCGGTGTATAACTATTCGCAAGACTCGTTCGATGATTCTTGTCTGCCGGGCTGCTCGTTTCTTTGAGCTCTCGTCCTCGCGACAGCTTCGAATACATCGATCTTCCATACTTTTCCAAAACAATAACAAAATCCCAAACATAAGAATTCGTAACTAGACCAATAGGATAAACTCGAGGAGAGGCATCTCGAAAACGCTTAAAACAGCAATAACCGATAACAAAAACCCTTGTGATCGTGATTTCCAAAAAATCACGTCACAAAAGACATACTTAATTTAACATGCCTGTTTATGTGTATATTAGAAACAATTATGTGCACATTTTTTCTGCATCCATACGAATGGTTTTTAGATTTTTTCTTCTTTTTTGATTAATTTTTTATTTTATTTTATTTCGAAAAATATATGGAAAGTGACTAAAAAGTCATGACTCATAGAAAGATATTGTAATATCTCTATAAAAAGGTTTATTGAATTTATCATATTTATTTATGCGTATTCAAAAATTATTCTTTGATTTCTGTCTTACAATCCGCTATACCGCCGCTTGTGTCTGTTATATACAGAGCACACATGCAATTTCGATGACGTTGCTTATTTTTTCGAATAACCTGTGGTGGCTAGTCAGAGAGCATTTTCGTGGTACGAATGTGCTCTTTAGTACACTTAACAACTCCAGAGACCACCTGTCTCTCTGACACAGCTCTGACTTCGCGTGAAGCCTAATTGAGAATAGATTTAAAAATTTAAGTATTGCAATAATTAAGTAAGATTATTTTATTTTTATTATTTAATTTTAAGATTATTTATTTTAATAATTAAGTAAGATTTAAGTATTTCAAATAAAAATAAAACGAACAATAGTGCTGTGTGTGTGTGCGCGCGCGTGTGTGTGTGTGTGACAATAATATTGAAAAATACGCGAGTGACATTTAAATACGAACGAACTGAAATTTGTATAAACTAAGAATACATACATGAGTAGTCAAATACAGGACGACATTGGTGAATACGGAAAAAGGCTATAAATAAAATAACTGTAAAAGAAATGAATAAATAAAAAAATAATTGTTAAATAAATAAAATAAATGTAAAATAAAGGAAAAAGTAATAAAATAAAAATAAAATAATTGAAAAAATATTTTTTAAACTCGAGCGTGCACTATACCGACCCTGTACGCACCAATCCCTCCCCCGCCCCGCTCTTCGGCCGCTAAACACGCCTTACCGGCTGACCCGGCTCCCGACGAGCCGGTGCACTTTGGCGAAAAAAAGTGGGGGGCAGGAGTGGGGATAGGAGTGGGGATAGGAGTGGGGGTCGCCATAGTGCACCCACTACTACTGACGTCAACCAGTCCAATCTGCCTAGCAGTTTGGTCTGAATCACGTGCAGAATAGGTTGAAAACCAAGTTTCGGCAAATGGCATCTAAAGTTTGACCCAAAAAAAATTCTTTGCGCTGCTTTTACCTTTGGGGAATTTTAGTACCTTTGATGAACAAAATAAAAATATTATTTGCAAGTCAGATTTCACAATATTAGTAATCATTTTACAAATAAATGTAATTTTTTAATAACAAAAAAATAAGTAAATGAATGCATAATATTTTTAAAAACCTGTGAATAACACTGGGATAATCTCTTTTATTGACAACATCACTGACAATTTATCCAGTGTTGAAACATTCAGAAATGTACTGCAAACACATTAAATCACCACTTCAAAATAAATAATACATATTTGAACATTTCTGATGATTGTTGATTCTGTTTTAAACACTGTTAATTTAAAAAAAACAGCGAACGGCCAATGGAATTAAGCTAATAACATAGTATGAACAAAAAATCGAAACGTCAATTAGAGGTTATACTGCTCGAGTGTAGCAGAAGTCAATTTCCCGTCAGTAACACGCTGCGCATGCAATACGCATCAAACTATCATAGCGCATGCCCCGTTATTCGCGCGAATTCAAATATGATGTAAATGTTACTTTGTTGCATTGGAGACATCACACTGTCATCGGATCGTTTATATCGCGTTTCACTAATTGTTTTTAAAAATGGTAAACAGATAAAAATTTATTTACAAATACGTAATTAATTTTTTTATCTATAGAAAAAAATCATTAAAAAACAGGCATATTGCAGAAATCGGCAATTTTTCGGCTTTATGTCTAAGATTTTAAAGGTTCGGAGATCATACTTAACTAAACAAAGCAGCAGAAAATGAAAAAAAAGATAATTATTAAATTAAAAAAAAAAATCAACACCCTTAATTATTTTGTGTCAACAAAAAATCGGCCTTAATGTCCGCATATAAAAACAATAAAAAAATAAAATAGTTTCAAATTTAAATATAATTTTATGATCATTTTTTAAGATTTTTGAGAAAATAAAATATAAATGGTACCGTAGAACTTGGCCATTTTTGCGAATTTCGGCTTATAACTTTACTAACACATAGATTACATGGAAATGAACATTTTTACAGAAAAAAAAAAAAAATCGATTTTTTACATTTTTGACCTGACTCCCCCCCCCCTTAAACTCTCATAAAAATTCGAAAAGAAATTGTCACTTGTTGAAAAGTGCACGGAAAAAAAGTTTGGTTGTGGCAACTACGTTATCGATTTGCTGTACACAGCGTCTAAAAAATTAGTTGCCTCAACCATATCGAATAGTAACCTCAACTATTGGATTAGTTAGGTTAACTAATCCAATCGTTGGGACTACCACTCGAATAGTTGGTACTACCATTCGAATCGTCGGTATTATCATTCGAATCGTTGGTATTATCATTTGAGTTGCTAGGGAAATAGAATAATCGATTGGTTGCG
Source organism: Ephialtes manifestator (assembly GCA_963970395.1). Lineage (NCBI taxonomy): Eukaryota > Metazoa > Arthropoda > Insecta > Hymenoptera > Ichneumonidae > Ephialtes > Ephialtes manifestator. Next base: position 11,152,890 of record OZ019979.1, read on the forward strand.
TCAACTAATTTCTTGGTTATGGCAACTAATATTTTTTTTCCGTGTGGGACAATTTTTTTCCGATTTTTTATGAGAGTTTTAAACTCTCATAAAAATTTAAAAAAAAAAATTGTCCCACTTCCCATTTAGGCTTAAAATGTTCGTCTTTATGAATAGTATGTTTAATATTTTTTCGGAAAAAATTAAAAATGTCAAATTTTTTTAAAAATCGATTTTTATGTTTATTAATTAAAAATCAATGCTTCGGAGGAGTTGAAGATTTTTGAAAATAAATTTGCATAAAAGTATACTTCAAAATGAAAAACTTTTATATACGTTTTTTTACGATGCGACTTACGTACATATATCCAAGAAGATACGGACAATCGAAAGTTTCTAAACGCAATTTTTCGAGCAATTTTTATAAATTCTCAAGTGCGCGAATTATTCGATGAAAAATTAAAAAAAAATTGAGCATGCTCTATCCATTAAGGTGAATGATTTAAAAAATAATCAACTATATCGACGATGCTCATGTACGTACCGCTATATTTCAAAATCTTCGCCCCGTACTTTACGCCATTGTAAAGAAAACGATGGGTCTCTCCAGGGTTTTCTTCCTTAGGGACACATTCCCGTTTAAGAACCTCAGTCTCCTTGCTCTTTGTCCAGAACACCAGCGCAAACGTCGTAGATTTTAAAATAATTGTAGGTTTCAAATCCTCTCCCTTCAATTCTGCGATCGTGCGATATTGACTGCGATGCTAGAACGATATCACTTCGTAACTAATACCCGTTCACTTTCTTTTTCTTCCCGTGTATGCATCTGTATTCACTTTGTAGTTGATTATCTGTTCAAACGCGTATGACAAAAACCTATGATTGAGGCTAATACCAACTAGACGAAATAATGTTTGCGCTGATGTACTTATCGAAAAGCATGAAGGCTCATGTGATCGAAAGGGAGATCATACCTAAAGATGCAAACTTAGGAGTAATCCATCGCTTCATTTACAACGGGAAAAAATCTAAGGGCAAAATTTTGATGTACAGCAGTGAGTACATTCCGTACCTTGAAAGTTTCACGTCAGCACAGAGTATGTAAATACATTTTGGCTACCTCATAGGGGAAGCTTTGTGAAAAGCGAAAAATGACGAGGAAGCAATGTGCAAGTTTCTACTTTGCATCCTTGTTTCAAATAGATAAATAGACATGTGTTTTCGTTTTTCCTATTATGTAAACTTTGTTTAATTCGAAATTTTATATAAAACTAAAAGTTTTATACCGTTGTTCACTAAATTGTATATTTCTCATGGCTGAATATTATGTTGTTTATATACCAAACTTAGACTCGGTATCTCAAGTTTTGCAAAAGTTTCAATAGTTCAAAATTCCCTAAAATCAAAATATTCATACTGTTCTTCACTAAATTATATATCTATCATTACAGAATTATATTAGGTTTACATACAAAATTTGCGCTCATTATCTTACGTTTTTATAAAAATTCAAAATACCATCAAATCCGAACAACCCTACAAATTTATATCAAATTCAATACCAAACAACACCTGCTATAATAACTAATTAGCAGAATAGACTAAATATTACGAAAGTTAGAGCGACCACGCCCGTTACTTTTTTTAAATTCTAAAATAAAAACTTGTGTGTACAATTCGCTAAAAACTGCAACAATCAAAGAGGGGCTGGTGCTTCACCAAAAGCAAAATCATTGCAAGGGATTCATTGGAATCAAAAATAATTGGTAAATATCATTTAATATTCCATAGTATCTTAAAATATTTCAATTGCAGATGACCGAGAGTATTTAGAGAGCCTCGAAGTGTCACTGGAGGTAAAAAAAAAGAAGATAATGATATTGCAGACCCGAAAACCGACTTCCCGAATGACGGTACTGCAAATATGATAGTCAATGCTGGGGGTGAAGAACATAATAATTTCCGACTGCAACAGAGTCCTAAAAGTAACATTTACTTTTCCATATTACTTCTCTACACTGTAAAAAAAAAATCTGCTTGAAAATTAAGGTACCGGTACCGGAAGTTTTTTTTTCACAAACCGTCTCTTAAATTTCAAGCATAAATGTGTTGAAAATCCTAGATTAGTACACATGAAAATAATTTCAATGTTATTGGAATAGGAGTAGGTCTCTACTTGAAATTTAATGTACAAACATCAGATATTTCTGATTATTGTACATAAAATTAATGTACATCTAGATCTTATGCTGCAAAGCAGTACTTAAAAATTCAAGCACATGTCGTGGAAATTTTAAATGAACTTAAAAACAATAAAAACAAAATAGAAACATTACTCGGGCTGCCCGAGTCGGGCATTATTTTATCAGACATATTATGTCATCAGAAATTGTTGGCTATTGGTTTTCACCAAACAAAATTTTTCACCTAAACCGGGGTATGAACCTACGACCATACCTAACAACGAACGCATGCTACCAACTACGATATCAACGACTTAGTAATTTTGGATATCTAAATAGCATAAAAGTTGTGCAACAATTATTCTCTCAATCATACTTATCATAGACATAACAAAATGTTCAATTAATCGCAATCAGAGCGTGCAATGTGTTTGGAAAGATTTTCAAGTGAACATAATTTTTTAAGAGAGGCTCAGGTATACGGATTATAGAAAAAATGATATGCCACAGCTTTTGAAGGTCTCGCCTCAAACATAGATTTGCCGCAGCGCAACATACTCAAATGTTTTTAAGAAAATCGATTTTGGAAATCTTGAGTAATTATGAGGAATCGATGTTTAAGAGGTAGTTGCGCTTCTCACACCACTGCTCAATAATTCTCTGTGTACGAAAGTTCTATTCAGTCTGAGTGTAGGAATTTTATAAACTTCATAAGAAAACAGTGTTAGGAACAAAACAACTCAGTACAATAGTCAGTATAACTTCAAGTGAATATGGTTCTTATGCGTACACAATTTGTCGTAAATTTATTTAATGCAGTGTCATTTTTTCAAGGATACTTTGGAACTTTTGTAGAAGAGCTTTAAATAGAGGTCTCTATAGTAAGAAATAATTAGAATCTTTGTACACAGAGAATTAGAATTTGATAAATGATTTTGGTTTAAATTGCATAATAGATATAGTGATTATTATAGCCTCTAATATCTTATAAAATCTATAAAATTCTTATAGGAAGAAATATTAACTTTGTCAAGTTATTAAAACTCATATGTGCAAATATTGTTCTATGTTCCATTTTTTAATTCTATTAGTAGCTACAATACAAATCACTACAATAGTCAGTGTATCGTCAACTCAATTTAGCTCTCAGAGGTACATGATTTATAGTAAATTCATTTAATGCTGTGATATTTTATCTCAATTGCTTTGGAACTTTTGTAAAATAGCTTAAAATGGAAGTCTCTTGACTAATACAGACATGAATCTTCACTTAAAGAGAATATCAGTTATTCTGAAGCCAATTTGGTTTATCAGTGTAAACCAAACCTCACAGGAAGTAAGAAAACGAACATGGAACAGTATTTGCACTGATTAATCAATACAACTTGATAAAGTTAAAAATACTTTCAATTTCATAAGAAAACAGTGTTAGGAACAAAACAATTCAGTACAATAGTCAGTATATCTTCAAGTGAATTTGGTTCTTATGCACACACAATTTGTAGTAAATTTATTTCATGCAGCATCATTTTTTCAAGGATATTTTGGAACTTTTGTAGAAGAGCTTGAAATGGAGGTCTCTACACTAAGAAAGAAATAGAATTTTTGTACACAGAGAATAAGAATTTGATAAATGATTTTGATTTAAATTGCATAATATATATAATGACTATTGTAGTGAATTGTATTGTAGCATCTAATATCTTATACAATCTATAAAATTCTTATAAGAAGAAATATTAACTTTGTCTAGTTATTATATGATTCATATGTGCAAATATTGTTCTATATCTTGGCTTTGTTGTTAGGCTTTGGCCGTTTATCTACATGATTTTTAATTAGCTTCGTCTAATTCGGCCTTTTTTATAGATGGAATTTTTGACATCGTTCTCGGGTCTGAGACATCGGTGTCGAAGATTCTGATGTTATCGACGGTCCTATATAGGAACGTCATTTCGAATCCCTGAATTAATTTTTAGTTCGCTCTAATTGCTTCATCAAATCATTAAGAATTGACGAAGCAACCAGAGCGACCAATTTTTACAATTAAAATTAATCGTGAAAAAATATCGCCACAGCCCGGGTTTGAACCGGGAACCTCGGATCACTAGTCCGATGCGTTACCAATTACACCACCGTAGCTCTGGCGACATTAATTCATGATTCCTTTTATAGTTTAACGACAGATCTAAAACTTGGCTTTGTTGTTAGGCTTTGGCCGTTTATCTACATGATTTTTAATTAGCTTCGTCTAATTCGGCCTTTTTTATAGATGGAATTTTTGACATCGTTCTCGGGTCTGAGACATCGGTGTCGAAGATTCTGATGTTATCGACGGTCCTATATAGGAACGTCATTTCGAATCCCTGAATTAATTTTTAGTTCGCTCTAATTGCTTCATCAAATCATTAAGAATTGACGAAGCAACCAGAGCGACCAATTTTTACAATTAAAATTAATCGTGAAAAAATATCGCCACAGCCCGGGTTTGAACCGGGAACCTCGGATCACTAGTCCGATGCGTTACCAATTACACCACCGTAGCTCTGGCGACATTAATTCATGATTCCTTTTATAGTTTAACGACAGATCTAAAACTTGGCTTTGTTGTTAGGCTTTGGCCGTTTATCTACATGATTTTTAATTAGCTTCGTCTAATTCGGCCTTTTTTATAGATGGAATTTTTGACATCGTTCTCGGGTCTGAGACATCGGTGTCGAAGATTCTGATGTTATCGACGGTCCTATATAGGAACGTCATTTCGAATCCCTGAATTAATTTTTAGTTCGCTCTAATTGCTTCATCAAATCATTAAGAATTGACGAAGCAACCAGAGCGACCAATTTTTACAATTAAAATTAATCGTGAAAAAATATCGCCACAGCCCGGGTTTGAACCGGGAACCTCGGATCACTAGTCCGATGCGTTACCAATTACACCACCGTAGCTCTGGCGACATTAATTCATGATTCCTTTTATAGTTTAACGACAGATCTAAAACTTGGCTTTGTTGTTAGGCTTTGGCCGTTTATCCGAGAACGATGTCAAAAATTCCATCTATAAAAAAGGCCGAATTAGACGAAGCTAATTAAAAATCATGTAGATAAACGGCCAAAGCCTAACAACAAAGCCAAGTTTTAGATCTGTCGTTAAACTATAAAAGGAATCATGAATTAATGTCGCCAGAGCTACGGTGGTGTAATTGGTAACGCATCGGACTAGTGATCCGAGGTTCCCGGTTCAAACCCGGGCTGTGGCGATATTTTTTCACGATTAATTTTAATTGTAAAAATTGGTCGCTCTGGTTGCTTCGTCAATTCTTAATGATTTGATGAAGCAATTAGAGCGAACTAAAAATTAATTCAGGGATTCGAAATGACGTTCCTATATAGGACCGTCGATAACATCAGAATCTTCGACACCGATGTCTCAGACCCGAGAACGATGTCAAAAATTCCATCTATAAAAAAGGCCGAATTAGACGAAGCTAATTAAAAATCATGTAGATAAACGGCCAAAGCCTAACAACAAAGCCAAGTTTTAGATCTGTCGTTAAACTATAAAAGGAATCATGAATTAATGTCGCCAGAGCTACGGTGGTGTAATTGGTAACGCATCGGACTAGTGATCCGAGGTTCCCGGTTCAAACCCGGGCTGTGGCGATATTTTTTCACGATTAATTTTAATTGTAAAAATTGGTCGCTCTGGTTGCTTCGTCAATTCTTAATGATTTGATGAAGCAATTAGAGCGAACTAAAAATTAATTCAGGGATTCGAAATGACGTTCCTATATAGGACCGTCGATAACATCAGAATCTTCGACACCGATGTCTCAGACCCGAGAACGATGTCAAAAATTCCATCTATAAAAAAGGCCGAATTAGACGAAGCTAATTAAAAATCATGTAGATAAACGGCCAAAGCCTAACAACAAAGCCAAGTTTTAGATCTGTCGTTAAACTATAAAAGGAATCATGAATTAATGTCGCCAGAGCTACGGTGGTGTAATTGGTAACGCATCGGACTAGTGATCCGAGGTTCCCGGTTCAAACCCGGGCTGTGGCGATATTTTTTCACGATTAATTTTAATTGTAAAAATTGGTCGCTCTGGTTGCTTCGTCAATTCTTAATGATTTGATGAAGCAATTAGAGCGAACTAAAAATTAATTCAGGGATTCGAAATGACTTTCCTATATAGGACCGTCGATAACATCAGAATCTTCGACACCGATGTCTCAGACCCGAGAACGATGTCAAAAATTCCATCTATAAAAAAGGCCGAATTAGACGAAGCTAATTAAAAATCATTGTTCTATATCCCTTTATTTATTTATATTAGTAGCTACAACACAAATCACTACAATAGTCAGTGTATCGTCAACTCAATTTAGCTCCCAGAGGTACATGATTTGTAGTAAATTCATTTAATGCTGTGATATTTTATCTAAATTGCTTTGGAACTTTTGTAGAAGAGCTTAAAATGGAAGTCTCATGACTAATGCAGACATGAATCTTCACTTAAAGAGAATATCAGATATTCTGAAGCCAATTTGGTTTATCAGTGGTAAACCAAACCTCACAGGAAGTAAGAAAACGAACATGGAACATTATTTGCACTGATTAATCAATACAACTTGATAAAGTTAAAAATAGTTTCAATAAGAATTTTATAGATTTTATAAAATATAAGTAGCTATAACACAATTAATTACAACAGTCATTATATGTATTATGCAATTAAGAAATAAATCATTTGTCAAGTTTTAATTCTCTGTGTACGAAAGTTCTATTCAGTCTGAGTGTAGGAATTTTATAAACTTCATAAGAAAACAGTCTTAGGAACAAAAAAATTCAGTACAATAGTCAGTATAACTTCAAGTGAATATGGTTCTCATGCGTACACAATTTGTAGTAAATTTATTTAATGCAGTGTCATTTTTTCAAGGATACTTTGGAACTTTTGTAGAAGAGCTTAGAATAGAGGTCTCTACAGTAAGAAATAAATAGAATCTTTGTACACAGAGAATTAGAATTTGATAAATGATTTTCATTTAAATTGCATAATATATATAATGACTATTGTAGTGAATTGTATTGTAGCATCTAATATCTTATACAATCTATAAAATTCTTATAAGAAGAAGTGCTAAGGGGGTGGGGGGGAGTCAGGTCAAAAATTTTAAAAAATCAATTATTTTTTTTTCTGTGAAAACATTCATTTCCATGTAATCTATCTATTAGTAAAGTTATAAGCCGGAATTCGCAAAAATGGCTAAGTTTCTACGGTACCATTCATATTTAATTTTCTCAAAAGTCCTAAAAATTACCAGAATATTATATTTGAATTTTAAATTATTTTATTTATTTATTTTTGTTATATGCAGACATTATGGCCGATTTTTTGTTCACACAAAATAATTAAGGGTGTTGAAAAAAAAAAGCCAAATATTTTTTTTTTTTTTTTTCTCTTCGGCAATTTCGTTTAGTTAAGTATACCCTCTGAACCTGAAAAATCTTAGACCTGAAGCCGAAAAAATGGCCGATTTCTGCAATATACCTGATTTGATAATGATTTTTTTCTATATAATAAAAAGTTTAATACGTGTTTGTAAATAAATTTTTATTTGTTTACCATTTTTTAAACCAGTTAGCGAAACGCGATACAAATGACGCGATGAGAGTGTGATGTCTTCAACGCAACACGTAACACTTACATTATATTCGAATTGGCGCGAATAATCGGACATGCGCTGTGATATCTTAGCACGTATCGCATGCGCAGCGTGTTACTGCCCCGAGAAGTTACTTCTGCTACACGCGAGACGCATAACCTCGAATTGACGTTTTTATTTTTCCTTCATATTATGTTATTAGTTTGATTCCGTTGGCCATTTACGGTTGTTTTTCAATTAATAGTGTTTAAAACAGAATCAACAATCATCAGAAGTGATCAGATATGTAAATTTGTTATGAAGTGATGATTTAATTTTTGTGCAGCACATTTGTGAATGTGTCAACACCGGATAAATTTTCAGTGATGTTGTCAATAAAAGTGATCATCCCCATATTATTTACAGGTTTTTTTCAAATTATGCATTCATTTACTTATTTATTTGTAAAAAAAAAACATTTATTAATAACATTATTAATAATATTCTGTAATCTGACTTGCAAATAATATTTTTATTTTGTTCATTAAAGGTACTAAGGTGCACCAAAGATGAAAACAGCATAACCATTTTTATTTGAGTGGTAAGCTTTAGATGCCATTTGCCAAAACTTGGTTTTAAACCTATACTGCGCGTGATTCAGACCAAACTGCTAGGCAGATTGGGCTGGTTGACGTCTCATTTTCTTCTTCATGAAAAGATACACCGGCTAAATGGAGCAAAAGTTAATAAAAGGTAATATTTTTCAAGTGACATAATTATTACTAAATAAATTTTATGCTATTTTCTAAATCAGTTATTTACTTTGCTTTCAGAATGAAAAAAAAATATCTTGCTCCATTTAGACGGTGTATCTTTTTATGAAGAAGAAAATGAGACATCAACTAGCCCAATCTGCCTAGCAGTTTGGTCTGAATCACGCGCAGCGTGGAAAACCTAAGACCTTTGCTTAAGATAATAAATTCATGTACTATTTTAGTAATGATTGATTTAGTAACCATGTGTTGTAATTTTACATCACCGGATTGGTAACATTCATAGACACATACCAAATTTACTATGCAACTATATTAATGTTTATTTCCTGCAGCGAGTTTTGTAAATTTCTCACACGTTTGTGTCGCAAGAACACAAACATTTTGCAAAAAGTAATACACCCATGTGGATAAAATTGCAAATAATTTGCTTGGTATCTTTCAATATCAGTAACTGAAATTTGAGTAACTTTGATCTTACATTCAATGCGACAATGTATATTAAATTTCAAATTGGGTACGAAAATTCCAAAAATGCATATTGATTTTCCTGTACTAATTTAGTAATTAATGGTTTGATAATCATGTGTTGTAATTTCCAATCATTGGATTATCGAAATTCATTTGTCTGTATTAAGTTTACTATGCAAACATATTAATTTCGATTTCCTATATCGAGTTTTACAAAATTCATACGCGTTTGTATCGGAAAAACGCGAATATTTTTCACAGTGCATGGAATACTCTGTAATTTTCTCAGCCCAAAAGAAATATCCGTTTTTGAATTTAAAAAAATAACCCCCGTTTTTCGGTAAAAAATCGGTGTTATCAGAACGTGACAATTATTTTAGATCCCCCCAAAAAACACAATGTGTAATAAAATTGAGACAAGACCATTCACGTGAGTGGTATCAATACCCCAATAAAAAACAGTGTTTCAAAAACTTGAGCCATAAAAAATGTATCAGCACAAAAAGTTGTGAAATGAACTAAAAATATCTGCAGCAAGTCAAGTACATGTTGTTCAACATATATATATATATATATAGGATTTTATTGTGGCTCGCGCGCTGCGCGCGCTCGCAATCTCCCCCAAAAAAGTGCAATCTCCCCAAAGACCTCTAGGAAGTATAGGAAAGACTCCCGGGAAGTATGGGAAAGACCTCCAGGAAGTAAGGGAAAGACTCCCGGGAAGTATGGGAAAGACCTCCAGGAAGTATGGGAAAGACTCCCGGGAAGTATGAGAAAAACCTCCAGGAAGTATGGGAAAGACTCCCTGGGATATATGGGAAAGACCTCCATGAAGTATGGGAAAGACTCCCGGGAAGTATGGGAAAGACCTCCAGGAAGTATGGGAAAGACTCCCGGGAAGTATGGGAAAGACCTCCAGGAAGTATGGGAAAGACCTCCAGGAAGTATCGGAAAGACTCCCGGGAAGTATGAGAAAGACCTCCAGGAAGTATGGGAAAGACCTCCAGGAAGTATGGGAAAGACTCCCGGGAAGTATGGGAAAGACCTCCAGGAAGTACGGGAAAGACCTCCAGGAAGTATCGGAAAGACTCCCGGGAAGTATCGGAAAGACCTCCGGGAAGTATGGGAAAGACTCCCTGGGATGTATGGGAAAGACCTCCAGGAAGTATGGGAAAGACTCCCGGGAAGTATGGGAAAGACCTCCAGGAAGTATGGGAAAGACCTCCAGGAAGTATGGGAAAGACCTCCAGTAGGTATGGGAAAGACCCCTGAAATTTTTCTAAGTCCCTCGATTCTTGACACGGCGGCGGCGGCGGCGGCGGCGGCGGCGGCGGCGGCGGCGGCGGCGGCGGCGGCGGCGGCGGCGGCGGCGGCGGCGGCGGCGGCGGCGGCGGCGGCGGCGAGATCTTTTTATAATATAGAGAGATATACTAGGATTTTATTGTGGCTCGCGCGCTGCGCGCGCTCGCAATCGTCCCCCACCCAAGGGTGCCACCTCCGAAGGGTGCCCCCCAAGGGTGCCCCCCTCCCCCCTCCCCCCTCCTCCAAGCCCTGAGCCCGAATTATTCCAAGTCCCTCGATTCTTGACACGGCGGCGGCGGCGGCGAGATCTTTTTATAATATAGAGAGATATGTATATAGACAGTATTTTTTAAGTAACCTAAAGAACCTTAAATAAATAACTCAAAGAACCTAAAGAACCTAAATCAACTAAAAAGAAATTCTCGCATTTAAAGGTGAAAAAATCAGTAACAAAACAAAATCTTGGATTTTGAAGAAAAAAATGCAGATTACAAAATCGAGAAAAGAAATTAGTGAAAAATAAATGTCAACATCTCAAAAAATTAAACGGCAGTACTTGGCGAGTTTGCCAAGTATCCTATATAGTTTATCATTATTGAGTGTTCATATTAATCGTAGAAACTCGCCAAGTACTGCATTTAATTTTTTGAGATGTTGAAATTTATTTTTCACTAATTTCTTTTCTCGATTTTTGTAATCTGCATTTTTTTCTTCAAAATCCAAGATTTTGTTTTGTTACTGATTTTCTCACCTTTAAATGCGAGAATTTCTTTTTAGTTGATTTAGGTTCTTTAGGTTCTTTGAGTTATTTATTGAAGGTTCTTTAGGTTACTTAAAAAATACTGTCTATATACATATATCTCTCTATATTATAAAAAGTTCTCGCCGCCGCTGCCGTGTCAAGAATCGAGGGACTTAGAATAATTCGGGCTCAGGGCTTGGCGGAAGGGGGAGGGGGAGGGGGAGGGGCACCTTTCGGGGGGGCACCCTTCGGGGGGGGGCACCCTTCGGAGGTGGCACCCTTGGGTAGGGGGCGATTGCGAGCGCGCGCAGCGCGCGAGCCACAATAAAATCCTAGTATATATTGTGACGGGCCCTTACCACGAGTATTTCGGCCACTCGTGCAAGATCCAACGCCCAAATATAACGACGCCCGAGGTTTCTCACTCGATTTTTACCCGCACTTAACACCTGATTTCATACGACCTTGATGGGCGCCAGGCTCTCTATTCTATCCCGAAAGCCAGGGAGTTTCCTTCCCGTTCGATATTTCCTTCTTAAGCCGGCCGACTAGCTGAAAAGGGGTGCAGTTCGAGGCATGCAAAATAAATCACCCGAACGAATATTTCTAACTCTCACAACCGTAACAAAAGATTTATTAAGAAATACTGAATAACAACAAAAAAAAACAACAAAAGAAATATTACAATATTGACTCGAGTCCGACATGTACCGCGGATCTTCACGCACGCGACGCTATCGCTCGAGTCTACTTTATTCTCAAATATCAACGAAATCTACTGCTAAATAATTTACCGAAAGACCGGACGCGGCAACGAGCAATCCTGCAGCAGCACGGCTGAGTACAGTATAATAGTGCACCACGTGCGCCTACCTTATTCGCTGGTTTCGCTGCGGTCCGTCCGTCGGTTTCCTTCAATCTCCTTACTAGCTGGATTCTCCTCGCGGCTACTCTCCGAGCACGAATCGATCGGTTTTCCTAACCGAGATCTACGACACTCGGGATTTTCACACGCGGGAACACGGTGTCTCGAGATATGCGCGAGAATCGCTCGAGCGCTCTATCTCCGAGTCTTTCAATACCGCTTAATAACGAACGTAGCAAATCCTTTATCTAGTAGTCGCAAGGGCACGCTAACCACTCGACGTAATTGTTCGTACTTTATTTTTCTTTCTTTTACAGAATGATCCACGACGACTCACGACCGCGAACTACTAATTTGCTATTTCTTTCAATTACGGCTCAGATTACTTCTCAACGCGAGGCCTGCCGAAATTATACTTCTGAATGCGCGGCCTGTCGAAATTAGACTAATTAATTCATCGCCTGCCTAAACGAGACTAAATTCTTTTCTCCTATTCTTCTCGTCTCCGCTTTGTGCGGGTCTTCGTAGTTCGGGGGTCTTCGGACGTCCGGGGTGGGGGTCACGGCCTGCCATCGATCGTCTTCGACGTCGATCGGCTTCTCGTTGCCTCTCTCTCGCGCTCCTTCCATCCTCGACTCTCGCCGAGGCTCTTGAGCCTCTCTCTCTAACTCTCGTAGATCCTGCAATCAATAGTCCACACGGCAATACATTGTTCTCGCAACGGTTCGGACCTCGGCGGCGGGAAGCGATTCTGTTGCTATGTAACTTTTTCCGGGGTCTCGGTGCGCGAGCATTCGCGACCAAGCGCGCTGCTGCGAGCGCGTTGTAACGCCTCGTCACAATATATATATACTAGGATTTTATTGTGGCTCGCGCGCTGCGCGCGCTCGCAATCTCCCCAAAGACCTCTAGGAAGTATAGGAAAGACTCCCGGGAAGTATGGGAAAGACCTCCAGGAAGTATGGGAAAGACTCCCGGGAAGTATGGGAAAGACCTCCAGGAAGTATGGGAAAGACTCCCGGGAAGTATGAGAAAAACCTCCAGGAAGTATGGGAAAGACTCCCTGGGATGTATGGGAAAGACCTCCAGGAAGTATGGGAAAGACTCCCGGGAAGTATGGGAAAGACCTCCAGGAAGTATGGGAAAGACTCCCGGGAAGTATGGGAAAGACTCCCGGGAAGTATGGGAAAGACCTCCAGGAAGTATGGGAAAGACCTCCAGGAAGTATCGGAAAGACTCCCGGGAAGTATGAGAAAGACCTCCAGGAAGTATGGGAAAGACCTCCAGGAAGTATGGGAAAGACTCCCGGGAAGTATGGGAAAGACCTCCAGGAAGCATGGGAAAGACCTCCAGGAAGTATCGGAAAGACTCCCGGGAAGTATCGGAAAGACCTCTGGGAAGTATGGGAAATACCCCTGAAATTTTTCTAAGTCCCTCGATTCTTGACACGGCGGCGGCGGCGGCGATGGCGGCGGCGAGATCTTTTTATAATATAGAGATATATATATATATATATCTCTCTATATTATAAATCTTTTTATAATATAGAGATATATATATATATATACTTACTGGAGGTCTTTCCCATACTTCCTGGAGGTCTTTCCCATACTTCCCGGGAGTCTTTCCCATACTTCCTGGAGGTCTTTCCCATACTTCCCGGGAGTCTTTCCCATACTTCCTGGAGGTCTTTCCCATACTTCCTGGAGGTCTTTCCCATACTTCCTGGAGGTCTTTCTCATACTTCCCGGGAGTCTTTCCGATACTTCCTGGAGGTCTTTCCCATACTTCCTGGAGGTCTTTCCCATACTTCCCGGGAGTCTTTCCCATACTTCCTGGAGGTCTTTCCCATACTTCCCGGGAGTCTTTCCCATACTTCCTGGAGGTCTTTCCCATACATCCCAGGGAGTCTTTCCCATACTTCCCGGGAGTCTTTCCCATACTTCCTGGAGGTCTTTCCCATACTTCCTGGAGGACTTTCCCATACTTCCCGGGAGTCTTTCCCATACTTCCTGGAGGTCTTTCCCATACTTCCTGGAGGTCTTTCGCATACTTCCCGGGAGTCTTTCCGATACTTCCTGGAGGTCTTTCCCATACTTCCTGGAGGTCTTTCCCATACTTCCCGGGAGTCTTTCCCATACTTCCTGGAGGTCTTTCCCATACTTCCTGGAGGTCTTTCCCATACATCCCAGGGAGTCTTTCCCATACTTCCTGGAGGTTTTTCTCATACTTCCCGGGAGTCTTTCCCATACTTCCTGGAGGTCTTTCCCATACTTCCCGGGAGTCTTTCCCTTACTTCCTGGAGGTCTTTCCCATACTTCCCAGGGGTCTTTCCCATACTTCCCGGGAGTCTTTCCTATACTTCCTAGAGGTCTTTGGGGAGATTGCACTTTTTTGGGGGAGATTGCGAGCGCGCGCAGCGCGCGAGCCACAATAAAATCCTAGTATATATATATTATAAAAAGATCTCGCCGCCGCCGCCGCCGCCGCCGCCGTGTCAAGAATCGAGGGACAGAATAATTCGGGCTCAGGGCTTGGCGGAAGGGGGGGGGGGTTACCCTGCGGCGGGCACCCTTCGGGGGGGGGGGGGGGGGGGGTGGCACCCTTCGGGGGGGGGCACCCTTCGGAGGTGGCACCCTTCGGAGGTGGCACCCTTCGGAGGTGGCACCCTTCGGAGGTGGCACCCTTGGGTAGGGGGCGATTGCGAGCGCGCGCAGCGCGCGAGCCACAATAAAATCCTAGTATATATATATTGTAACGCGGCATTTCGCGTTACGCGGTGTCCGTTGCATCTCTCCCCCCTTCGACGTCGCCCGCGACATAGAAATGGTCCAGCCAGCAAGCCGGGATACGGCTGCAAGGCAAAATAGGGCAAAACTGCGGCGTCGCGTCAAATCGACCAGACCTACGCGAGATTATAGGAATTATTTATTGATTTCGTTTGGAACACATTTTACATGTCACGGTCCCCGCTCCCACTGGCGATCAACGTTTCTTTCCTTCTACGAGTGAGGTACTGCATCAGTACCTCCAATCGGCATGGTCTTTGGGATCCAGGAGCTCAGAGGAAGAGGAGACGCCAGCAGCGAGGGCAGCTCCACGCATCAAGAAATCGGCACCGTGGCGGCAGTACATCTGCCTCCTATTTTGGAAATTCATACGCGAGAGTTTGGAACTCCCGCGTCGAATGGTAGTCTGTCTTCGCGACAGACCACTAATAAATGTGTCGCTGCGAAGGGATGCGTATCCTCCGCGCACTCCTTTCGTCCACGAGCGATTTTGGCGAGTCCGGCACGCGCCGCGACTCGTCACTTGTTGGCTGGACACGCGTGCGAACAGTAGCGCACGAACTATTGTAATATATTGGAAACCGTATTGGAAATATTATATCGGACCATAGGAATTAATTGGAAAAAAAGGAAGGACGTTGTTTCGGTCCTTAACACGGAGCATCGCGTAATAGAGGTGGGTCAGTGCATTTTGATATTGTACTGTCAGGTGCCGTGACATAATAAATAGTTTTTTTGGTAATTATTGGAAGAAATTCAGGCCTTCTGCCACCACGAGGCGAGACGATTTTCGTTTCGCCAAGAGAGTATCTCGCGGGGTCTGCTCGGTTTGGCTACGGCCAACCGAACGAAAGAATCTAACGTTAGCAGAAAATTGTATTTATTGTATTTGATTTTGAATAGTTTTTTTGGGAATATTTAATTTATTGAAAAATACGAGACGTGCCTCAGCCGTCCCGTAGCGTAAGAGTGAGAGAGAAGACTCACTATTTTGCGGCGTGACGCGTAGCGTTCACGCCCATTATTTGTGAAATTGTAATTCTTTTTGGAAAATTATTTTGGATTTATTAATTATAATTTATATTGTATAGAATCAGTTGTGCCAACGAGCACGGATTCCCCTTCCGGGAACCTTTTTTTTGTAAACCCGCATTTGGGAATATTGGAGGCTCCGAGCCTCCTACTGTACTCGCCAATCCTTTTATCTTGTTTAATTAAAGCGAGCACATTATATATTATATCGGTTTTTTTGGGTTTTGCAGTTATTTCTGAAGATTCCCCCCTCTTAACCCCCCACGACCTAGTCTCTCGGATTGAGCAGCTTGTGCGAAGAGTATTCGCGTCGAATAATTGATAGTTTTCTTCCTCTTGGCCCTTCAGGCAATAAAAGAAGGGCCTGGCGCCCTAGTGCATTTTTGGTGTATTTAAGGGTGTCGAATTTGTCGTGCGATTCTCCGGGATAATTTTCCCGAATTATCGCGGAATAAAGTATCGTGTCACAATTTGGCGCCCAACGTGGGGCCCGAGAGGAGAGTCTCATCGGGAAAAATAACTGAAAAAAAATTGTTTTGGATCGTCATTGTTGCATGTGGGTAATGGGAAAATTTAGGAACATTTGGAAATATAATATACGCGTGATTAGCTACGTGAGAGAAGGACGTAGCGAGGTAGCAAGCGCGCGCGAGCCGCTGACCGCTAGCGCGCCACTCCAGGCTTAGTCGCGCGGAGGTAAACAAACAAGGAGACGTCGTACATCGATTTAGAGCTCGATTTCACTTAGCATTGCGAGGAATATAATATTCCTCGAAATAAAATTTCACTTGACTTCGAGACTCGGGACGGATGAACGCAAGAGTATCCTTTGAGTATCTCATTAACCCTCGGATATTGGAAACCTGGAATAGTCACTGTTGGTTAAATTAGCATTTCGGAAATTTGTAATTTTGGGATTTTTTAAGTAATTTTGAAGTTTTGAAATGATTTTGGAAACGCGAAATCATTTTGAAAATTTGAAATAATTTTGGAAATTTGTCATTTTGGAATTTTGTAATTTTGGACATTTGAAATAATTTTGGAAGTTTGTAATTTTGGAAAATTGAAATAATTTTCGAAAATTGAGATAATTTTCGGAATTGGAATAATTGTTGCGGAATATTAAAATTATTTTTGACTCATAATTTTGTTTCGAAAACTAAATTTTTTTGGAAAAACAAATATACTGGGAACTTCATCGGAAATTTATTTTTTCGGAACTTTGACCGATTGGAAATTTAACTGTGGTTGAATTGACACTTTTTTTTGAAACTTGACTTTTTTTTGGAACCTCCCCATTCAGGAATAATAGGAATTCAAGTATTTTTGGGACATCGAAAGTCAAAGTCATATTGGAAATTTGGTAAATTAAAGTAATTTTGGTAATTCGGAAAATTTCGGTAGTCTTGAAAATTTGGAAAATATAGGAAATTTTGGACATTTGGAAAATATAGGAAATTTTGGAAAGTCATTGACACCACCCACCTTCATATTGCTTCGTTCCTCCTGTCGATTGAAATCGACATTAATTTAGTTTTTTTTGGGAAATGAAGGGAGAGACGGCTCTCCCTGAACGCGACTCGTGGAGAGACTCTTCCTAGCGTTTACAGCGTGAATCGTCCACGGGAGGGTATCGATCCCTCCCCGCCAACAAGTCAGATAGTTTTTTCGGAATAGTTTTGTTTTTGGTCTCTGTCAACCCCCGGACACGTGAAATACAATAGTTTTTGGGAATCGTTCACCTTTTTTTCGGAATAACCGGTTAAATAGTAGTTTTTTTGGAAATTGTTTTTTGTTGGAACGATGGTTTCGTGGTCTCTGAGGTGGCCCATTGCTTGCAATCCGCTACATTGTGTTTTCCGCGAAACACTTGTTTCTTATATTCGCTGGATTGTACTTTCCCTTCGGGAATTCAATCTGGCCACATTTTTTAAATTTTAGTATTGTCGGAAATAGTTTTTATTTAGGCCCCTTTTCACGTGTCAAGCACTTCAAAGGAGAGTAGAGTCGATATTGTGGTCCAGCAGGTGCAGCAATCGAGACTCTCGAGGTTCATCGCTCGTCTAGCCGAGGATGGTGGAGACTGTGGTCCAGTAGGTGCAGCAGTCATAGGTGCGTCATCGTCAAATAGTCTTGTTACGCGAAACACAAAAATGTCTCACGGCCGGACAATCCGTTATCATGAGGAAAGCCGCGCTCTCCCCAGCAAACGACGCGTCCAGCAATGGAACGTCAAGTTTTGGGCATCAAGAGGGGAATGCGCCGAGACATTTCTTGATCGATTCTGTTACAAATGCGATAAGTACGGTCTTTCGAGAGCCGATCGACTTACGCTTCTCCCCGAAGTCTTGGAAGGCACCGCGGCCATGTGGTATCGGCAGAATAGAAGCAAATGGGACTCGTGGGGTGAATTCTGCCGCGTATTCCGTGCTTGGTTTGTATTAGACATTTCATCGAGCGAGTCCGAAGACGACGACACTGAGGACAGATCGGCTTCTCCGAGCGACACGAATTTTGGTAGCCAATGGAAGGCCCCAAAACCCCTCGCCCTTTTGGAGTGCGAAACCCGACAGAGACAGCTCGCGATCGCGCACAGAGCAGCCGAATTAGCGGCCTGCTTCTCGTGTCCGCGTGTAGGGGCGAGAGCCTCTAAGCAACAATTGGAATCGGAAGCGTCGGAAACGCTCCACCCTTCGCAGAGTCTGCGCGCGACTCTTCGCGGAAAAAGCCCAGTCACGAGCGCAAGCTCACGGGAAAAATCGGTTGACGTGGAAATAGTCACTCCCGAAGATTCCCGACTGGCAACATCGGTATTGGAACCCCATAGTTTTTCGGGAGAAATCCACCAAGCAGAAGGCTCGAGAAAACCTAGTAAAATCTCGGTGGAGTCGCTACCTGCGGATTTCTCAAATTGTTTGGAAAATACTTCGGAGGGGGAAGTGGAATGTCAAGAAGACTTCCTTACCCCATCCCAAGAAAATAGTTCTTTTTGTTGTTCGCCGGAGGGGGAAGCGGAATGTCCAGAGGACTCCCTTACCCCTTCCCAAGAAAATAGTTCTTTTCGTTGTTCTCCGGAGGGGGAAGCGGAGTCTCAAGAAGACTCCCTTCCCGCTTCCCAAGAAAATAGTTTTTCGGCTTCGGAAGGACCCAGCGATGCAGAGGGTCCGAGGAGGCCAAGCAAGAGCTCCGCCAACTCGCACTCTGCCGATGTCGCATTAACATCTAGGAGAATGCCGGAGGGGGAAGAAAACGGTCAAAGGGACCCTTCCCCGTCCCGCAAAAATAGTTTTTGGAAGCCGTGCGGTACTCGTTACCGCACGACAGCTACTGACGCAGTACTCGGTATCACGGCGATCGAGAGCAATGAGAAATCGGCTCACCCGCTGGTCGAGCCGAGGAAAGGCGTCGGGTAATTGGAAACACATTTTTTGGGGTAATGTTGCAAGGTAGTAGTGGTCTCCCGAAGGAACTACTCCCTTGTAGCCACGCGTCAGTACCGTCATAATCGAACTTTAAAAAAGTATGACTGGGAAAGCGAATTGTTTTTTGGTCCTGTGAGAATTTTTCCATACACTTTCCCTTCCCATGGTAATTTAACTATGCTGCCGGGAGGTGTATGATTAAGAAAAAATTATTGAGGAGCCTGAGGAAGGGCAAAGAACATCCCCTACCCCAGCTAACTCCGAATTTGTTTTTAAATTGGTATTTTTTTGGAATATTGGTAATTGGTTTTATGGTTTATTTTGTTTTCGGAAAATAGAATAGTTTTTGGTTGTGACGTTGTTTTTGGGTTTGGAAACATTGGAAACAGAATCTCCAGTAAGTTGGTCTGGTCGATCGAGCCGACCCCGCAGTTTTTTGGAAATCGAGCATGTCGCGGAGTCACGGTACCTTCCCACCTCTCGCCGGAAAGGTGCGTTTAAGGAAGGGGGAGTTGTAACGCGGCATTTTGCGTTACGCGGTGTCCGTTGCATCTCTCCCCCCTTCGACGTCGCCCGCGACATAGAAATGGTCCAGCCAGCAAGCCGGGATACGGCTGCAAGGCAAAATAGGGCAAAACTGCGGCGTCGCGTCAAATCGACCAGACCTACGCGAGATTATAGGAATTATTTATTGATTTCGTTTGGAACACATTTTACATGTCACGGTCCCCGCTCCCACTGGCGATCAACGTTTCTTTCCTTCTACGAGTGAGGTACTGCATCAGTACCTCCAATCGGCATGGTCTTTGGGATCCAGGAGCTCAGAGGAAGAGGAGACGCCAGCAGCGAGGGCAGCTCCACGCATCAAGAAATCGGCACCGTGGCGGCAGTACATCTGCCTCCTATTTTGGAAATTCATACGCGAGAGTTTGGAACTCCCGCGTCGGATGGTAGTCTGTCTTCGCGACAGACCACTAATAAATGTGTCGCTGCGAAGGGATGCGTATCCTCCGCGCACTCCTTTCGTCCACGAGCGATTTTGGCGTGTCCGGCACGCGCCGCGACTCGTCACTTGTTGGCTGGACACGCGTGCGAACAGTAGCGCACGAACTATTGTAATATATTGGAAACCGTATTGGAAATATTATATCGGACCATAGGAATTAATTGGAAAAAAAGGAAGGACGTTGTTTCGGTCCTTAACACGGAGCATCGCGTAATAGAGGTGGGTCAGTGCATTTTGATATTGTACTGTCAGGTGCCGTGACATAATAAATAGTTTTTTTGGTAATTATTGGAAGAAATTCAGGCCTTCTGCCACCACGAGGCGAGACGATTTTCGTTTCGCCAAGAGAGTATCTCGCGGGGTCTGCTCGGTTTGGCTACGGCCAACCGAACGAAAGAATCTAACGTTAGCAGAAAATTGTATTTATTGTATTTGATTTTGAATAGTTTTTTTGGGAATATTTAATTTATTGAAAAATACGAGACGTGCCTCAGCCGTCCCGTAGCGTAAGAGTGAGAGAGAAGACTCACTATTTTGCGGCGTGACGCGTAGCGTTCACGCCCATTATTTGTGAAATTGTAATTCTTTTTGGAAAATTATTTTGGATTTATTAATAATAATTTATATTGTATAGAATCAGTTGTGCCAACGAGCACGGATTCCCCTTCCGGGAACCTTTTTTTTGTAAACCCGCATTTGGGAATATTGGAGGCTCCGAGCCTCCTACTGTACTCGCCAATCCTTTTATCTTGTTTAATTAAAGCGAGCACATTATATATTATATCGGTTTTTTTGGGTTTTGCAGTTATTTCTGAAGATTCCCCCCTCTTAACCCCCCACGACCTAGTCTCTCGGATTGAGCAGCTTGTGCGAAGAGTATTCGCGTCGAATAATTGATAGTTTTCTTCCTCTTGGCCCTTCAGGCAATAAAAGAAGGGCCTGGCGCCCTAGTGCATTTTTGGTGTATTTAAGGGTGTCGAATTTGTCGTGCGATTCTCCGGGATAATTTTCCCGAATTATCGCGGAATAAAGAATCGTGTTACAATATATATATGTTGAACAACATGTACTTGACTTGCTGCAGATATTTTTAGTTCATTTCACAACTTTTTGTGCTGATATATTTTTTATGGCTCAAGTTTTTGAAACACTGTTTTTTATTGGGGTGTTGATACCACTCACGTAAATGTTCTTGTCTCAATTTTTTTACACATTGTGTTTTTTGGGGGGATTTCAACACTTTTTGCAAAGTCTATATTGAATCATCAATCCTTGGTTCATCCAAAGAGAATAAAAGAGGATAACATTTTATAAAAGTAATGTGATTTTCAAATAATTAATAATAATAAAGCATTGATTTAGTTTAAGTTTTCTACTATAAACTACAACGATCTTTCCATATTAGTACATTTATAGAATTGAGACTATAAGTCTCCTCAAAATCCTCATAACATCCTCAAAATCACAGTCAGAATCCTAAAAACACTGCCACATTAAAAAATGGTATAAATAGCAAGATGAAAATTGTAGGTTTTTTTTCATGGAGAATTACAAAATTAGTAATGCAGATCATTTTGATTAATGTCATGTGATGTATGCTATCGTTATTATTTCAGGACCTGTATATAATTAAGACTGACAGCTTTCACGTCTTTTCTAGGTGACTTTGTTACTCTATTTGAATTTAGAAAAAAATGTACATTACAAAGGACACACCACATCTGATTGTTCCAATAATTTTTCTTAATAAAAATTGACTTTTTCCTGGACAATGTTAAGAAAGTGCAGATTGCGAAAAACATTAATCCACAAATCCAAGTTAAACCCGAAAAAACACTAACTTCACCAAATTTATTTAAAAATGAAGCTTGTTACACATATAAATTTACTACACTTTATTAATTATTTTTTTCTCAGTCCTCATAACTTCTCTTATAAAAAAAATCCAGTATTTCATCGAATGACATTGTGAGCTCAGAGTCAATCATGAAGCAACGAATAAAACTCACAGAAATCACCAAATATAAATCATCTTTTTTGCTGTATGGTGTTGGTTGCAGGTTCGAACAAACTATAGTACACAAATTTCAGTTAATTACTGAATAACCACTGATTTTTATGAATATATTAAACAATGAAACTTGTTACATAAATAAATTAATAAAACTTGTTACACATAGAAATTGAAAAACACTTTATTATTCCTGTATCAGTTGTGATAACTTGTCAAACCAAGCGACTCAGCATCATACCAAATGACTTTGGGAGATTGCGTATGATTGAATTATGCTTAAACAAATAGAAACCACTAAATTTTACCAGATAACATTAGAAGCTTAAGAGTAAATAATCAACCAACAAACATAGAAAGTCACTGAATTTAGTACATAAACAGACAATATGGCTAGATGATGTTAAGTGTCATTATGAGGTTGCATTCAAAAACTGGATAACGCAAATCTCAGTTAATGACTGAAAAACCACTGATTTTATTGAGGTTATTAAA
Organism: Ephialtes manifestator; assembly: GCA_963970395.1. Taxonomy (NCBI): domain Eukaryota; kingdom Metazoa; phylum Arthropoda; class Insecta; order Hymenoptera; family Ichneumonidae; genus Ephialtes; species Ephialtes manifestator. The sequence continues at coordinate 11,175,611 of OZ019979.1, forward strand.
AAAATAAAACTCGCTATGCATATAAATTGAAGAACACTCTATAATTAGTCTTTCTGTATTAGTTTTGATATTTAATTTCACCAAGAGGCACATTATTTCACTGCATGTCATTGGGAGCTTGAAAGTCATTCACAAAGTAGCAAAAAATAAAAAAACTTTAATCTACCGACGGTATAGTTATAGTGAATTATTTTCAGTTTTCACAGGTTTGAATGTCATTCCATATTATAAATATGTTATTTTTTTTTTTTTTTTTTTTTTTTGTTTTGCTCGATAGGCGACGAGTGATCAAGTCGTCGTGGAAAGGGAATTTTAATATAAAGGTATCTTTACCGATTAAGGAATTAGAATCCACGCGACTGCCAATTAAAAAGATATTTATTGAATTAAAATATTTGTTATCACAAATTATTGCTTGAAATTACAAGGGTTCTTATAATTGTTCGAGTCTCTAACTCGAGCTCAATCGTTCGCTTCGATCGAGTCCCACCGCGATTCTAGAGATGGAGTTCCAGATGGAGTCCGGGCGGGCGTCCGGAAGGGCTCTTTGGGATCCCGGATGGAGTCCCGGCGGGAGTTCGGGCCGGATCGATCGAGTCCCGCCGAGATTCTAGAGATGGAGTTCCGGATGGAGTCCGGGCGGACTTTTGAGATCCCGGATGGAGTCCCGGCGGGAGTCCAGGCCGGATCGATAGAGTCCCGCCGAGATTCTAGAGGTGGAGTCCCGGATGGAGTCCGGGCCGGCTTTTGGGATCCCGGATGTAGTCCCGGCGGGAGTCCGGGCCGGTCGATCGAGTCCCGCCGAGATTCTAGAGATGGAGTCCCGGAAGGAGTCCGGGCGGGCGTCCGGGAGGGCTTTTGGGATCCCGGATGGATTCCCGGCGCGAATCCGGGCGGGAATCCGGGCCGGATCGATCGAGTCCCGCCGAGATTCTAGAGATGGAGTCCCGGAAGGAGTCCGGGAGGGCTTTTGCGATCCCGGAAGGAGTCCCGGCGGGCTTTCGGGATCCCGGATGGAGTCCCGGCGGAAGTCCGGGCGGGAGTCCCGGCAGTCCCGGCCGGGACTGCCGGGTCTTCCGCCCGGACTCCCGCCCGGACTCCCGCCGGGACTCCATCCGTGACTCCATCCGGGACTGTTTTTTTCTGCGCCGGCACTTATGAATTTGCGTAACAGCCGATTTAAGTGATTCTAGATTCAAAGAATTTAATTCTGATATATCACAATTTAGTGAATCAGGACACAACGCACCCAGTGAGTTGGGCTGTCTCAAGGAAAATAGTAAATAAAAGAACTTGGTGCCTTGTTAGACCGGAATTCTAAATTGCTCAATCAAGTGCAACTATGTAGAGATGATTACAAGTAGCTCCACAGTCAATGTGAGCTGGGCTGTCTCAAGGAAAATAGTAAATAAGAAACGTTGTCTATGGAATCCCCATAAAGTCTTCCCGTTGCATGTAAAGTTAAATAATATAATTATGTCCCTTAGTCTCTGTGATGTTACAGCTTGAATCGAGTCCGAGAATAAATTGAAATATAAAATAAAGTGATTTTACTGAGAAAAATACTCGTAATTCGTAGAAATTGTCTTCTGTGTCAGAGAGAGAAGATCGCGTTGTTGTTATCGTTGTCGCTTTCTGAGATCTTATTCAGATGTCATCGATCGCGATTTTGTAGGTCTATAGAGTGAGGTGTGGAGCAAGGGGAAGCCTTATATCTTCGCTATGAGCTTGTAGATCTATATGGTGAAACGCAGAGCAAGGGGAAACAAGTTTCGACCATGCGCTTGTAGATCTATATAGTGAGACGCAGAGCAAGGGAAGAGGTATGCCTCTGCTGGATGTTTGTAGATCTATATGGTGAAACGCAGGGCACGGGGAAACAAGCTTCGACCGTGTGCTTGTAGGTCTATATAGTGAGACGCAGAGCAAGGGGATACGTACTTCGACCGCGAGCTTGACCAAGTGAAAAAAACCAAGTGGGTCAGCGCGATGCTGCGGCACTTGGGGAAGCTGGGCGTGCTTAAGGAAGTGCTGTTCGAGGGCTCGACAGCACGGGTACTATAAGGACCTTACTGGGACATAGTGTTATCGGAAAGGTAGTCAGAGAATAAGGTACCGAACTCGTGCGAGGCGCGCTTATATATCCTCCGATCAGCTGTTTACAACGGTGACATCTGCCCCTTCAAGGTCTCCCTAGGCCCTGTTGCCACGTTCGGTGTTGCCGGACTTTGATTTTATCGATTGCTCGCCAGGGATAAACGTGTCCCGCTACAATATATATATTAAACAACAATAACGGGCCGTAACTCGCGAAATACCGGACCCCGCGCGAAACAAAATTTCATTTCGCCAAAACACTTCGGGTCTCGAATTCGAGGGTCCGTCCCTGAGCCCGCGAAAGCTCTCGTAGTTCCCGCCCGGCCGACAGCTGGCTACCGCGTTCCGATTTCTCTCGCAAGAGACTTGTGCTCTTGCGAGAGAATAAGAGACGAGAATTTCAGCATTCGGGACTCTGATTTGTATCGAAACCTTCGGCCGAGCCACATTCTCGTAGAGAAGGCAAAGCTACAAGGTAATTTACCCCGGCAGATCCGCTGCTCATAAGCGTTTTTTCCGAAAACATTGGGAGTCTCGCTGCCCATAAGCGAACACTCTCATCCTCGCTGACCATCAGCGGAAAGAATTACTCCTTCGCTGTTTATAAGCGAAGTCTTTTACTTCTTTTTACCTCGCTGACCATAAGCGGGAAGAATTACTCCTTCGCTGTTTATAAGCGAAGTCTTTTACTTGTTTTTACTTCGCTGACCATAAGCGGGAAGAATTACTCCTTTGCTGTTTATAAGCGAAGTCTTTTACTTGTTTTTACCTCGCTGACCATAAGCGGGAAGAATTTGTTTCTTCGCTGCTTGTAGACGAAGTATTTTGATTATTAATAAAACAATTTTGTTCCTCGCTGACCATAAGCGAGAGGAATTTGATACTTCGCTGCTCGTAAGCGAAATCCTTTTACCTCGCTGACAATAAGCGAGAAGAATTTTTACCAGCCCCGCTGTTCATAATCGAAATTTTAATTGCTATTTTTTCAGAAGCCTTCCGCTCTCTTACTTTAAACAAATATAATTCGAGCCCTCTTAAAGTGTAAAGAAAAAAAAAATAAGACAGATTAACGTAGAGAATTGGTTCAATTCGCGAAAACGACCCAAACATTGTGTGATTAGCGTTAATTTCAAAGTGCGTTCTAATTGTTCTTTAATAGATGCCAAAGAAACACTCCCGAAATTATTTTGCGAGGCAAGTACGACGGAATGCGAAACGACGACCAGGGGTTCCCTTCGTGGTAGCTTCGACCGGACCCCCATTGACCGTCGCTCCTGAATTTAGCCACCCTGGATGGCGATACATCCTTAAAGAAATTACAATTTCCAATCAAAAATCACCGAGACGACGACACCTCATTCACCTCACACCGGAACCTCCCACACTCCCAAAAAACGCTATAGAAAATCCTTCCCCAGCCTATCAGCCTCTTTAAACGTTGGATTCTCCTCTTCAAAAGGACGGCGAATTCCAAGAATTATATAGAAAACTAGAAGAGGAAGTCGGGAAGCCACCGAAGACCGACGCCTATGAACCGGCCCCAACTCAAGAAAATTCGCCGCCCACCGGAAAAGACTTGGTGACAAATTATGTCCCCACGGCAAAATCTCGCCCAGTCGTTACGTCCGACATAAAACTCTCCCCAAATAAAAAAATGAGAGTTTAGTCAAATAAAAAAAAATTTAATTTATGATTTTTTAATACTCGGGATTTTATTTAAACACCTATTCCTAATAACTTTGCGTTATAGTCGGTAACAAATTGGCGCCCAACGTGGGGCGAAGAAGCGAAGAAATCACTTCACGAACTCTCTCACCTGATGCCAGTCGAGCACACTCCACCACAGAAATCCGCGCGGCTGCGAGGAGAAGAACTTCTGGGAGTGACTAAACACCCAGTGGCGCCCAAAATCGTGCAACCCGTGAAAATACCACCCCTCGATTCAATTAACGAGGAACCGATAGAAGACCAACCTGCTATCATGCCCGATAACGTCAACGCTGCAGGCATTGGAAATGCCAATCCATTGGCCAATCTTGGAGAATTGTTACAAGCTTTCAATAAAATGCCACAGGTTCCTTTTCCCACGTACAGCGGACTAGATCATGAGGATCCTAATAAATTTTTACAAAAATGTGAGGAGAACTATGCACTCACACACACACCTGCTTCGCTTAAAACTAAAACTGCAGCATCCGGACTACAAGGTGAAGCCCAAAGATGGTGGGGTTGTTATCAACCGCTGGATTTCTCATGGGACAAATTTCGGGTACTCATCCTGGGACATTACGACAGTCCTGCAGTCATATCCAGACTCACTGCACAACTCTATTCCAGGAAGCAGAGCGACCGAGAAAACACAGAAATCTTTCTTCAACAGAAGTACTTGCTCTACCAGCGAATACGCGAAAATGATCCTGAAATTACACAGGTGCCTTACTGGAGTTGCTGCGACCATCTAACCCTCAAACAATCACAGTCCTGATGACCCGGGCTATCGAGGCTGAACATGATCTAGCAAATCAGACACCTCTCTACCGACCTAAACGGGACGAAACAAAGTCCGAGGCGAAACCTACTATTACTACTACGACCAAACCAAATACGGCTGATGGGCAATACCCGCCAAAATGTTGGCATTGCCCGGAGAGGCATCTACACAAAGATTGCCTAGTGTTAGCTCAAAAGAATGCCGACTGAGCTAAAAATAAGGAAAACTGGAGACGGCCGTCGGAAAACCCCGCTCCGCCTGCCGACCAACAGTAGGATTGACCGAAAACATCCTGGAAAGCCGACCGTTGCCACACATCTTGATCACCATCCATGATACGGAATTACGGGCAGCTGTTGATTGCTTCTCCACTGATTGCTTTATCCAACCTCAATACTTACCTCGGGGAACTCCCATCGAACCTGTCCAATCTCAAGCTAACCTACCTGGAAAAAATACGCAAATGCCGTTGGAAGGAAAAGCTAATTTTCAAATAGAAATTCAGGGGCATGTTCTCGACATCACAGCTTGGGTTACACCGCTTCTCGTGAACCTTTCATCATTGGATATCCCTGGTTACATTTCCAACGGTCTATACTAGATTTGGGTCACGGCATCATCTACCTTGGAATCAAGGATCGATTTACCATTCGTCTGATTGATTCAACTGTACCACAACCAGAATATCCTCCTGTGGATTTAAACGAAGTCCAACATGACTTCCCACCAAGTACTCTGGAGAGTTTTAACGAAATTTTACAACGCTTCCGACAAGTTTTCAAGTCTGAAGGACGACTTTACTGCGTTCTCTACTCCTGATGGGGGAACGTATCAATTTCGAGTAATGTTATTCAGGTCGAAAAATGCACCAAATACGTTCCAGAAATTCATAAGCCAAGAAGTCCTTGTTGGATTGCTCAACGACTTCTGCATTGCTTACCTAGATGACATTATCATCTTCTCTACAAATTGGGAAGAACATCTTCTCCATCTTACCCTAGTCTTTGAAAGACTAGCAATCCATGGCCTCACGTGTTCACTAGAAAAGTGTCATTCCGGGAAATCTCAGATAGAATTCCTTGGTCATCAAGTCACCAATAAGGGAAATGAAGCTAAGAATGAACATATCCAATGAATATTGGCTATACTACCTCCTCGAACGAAGAAGGAGCTCCAAAGATTTATTGGATCTTGCAATTGACTCCGCGAATACTTACCTCAATTTGCCGTAACTACTCCTCCGCTTCCGGACTTACTTGGTGGAAAAACTAAATTTAAATGGACAGAAGCCGCCCAAAGGGCCTTCGAAACTATTAAAGAGCAAGTACAGCAACCACTGCAACTCAGCCGACCAGACTCCTCACTTACTTTCGTGCTACAAACGGACGTTAGCAAAGTCGGAATGGGTGCGGTTCTGTACCAACTGAACCAAAATAAAGACAAGAAAGTCATCAGTTACGCTAGTGCCAAATTTAATCAAACACAGGCTCGATACTACGAGAACGAAGGCGAATGCTTGGCGGTATATTGGGCTGTGAAGAGATATAAACATCACCTAGAAGAGAAACCTTTCATCCTGCGAACCAAAAAGCAGTCTCTAAATTGGCTTTATAGACTGAAAGATGTAAAAGATAAATTGAGTAAACGGGTTGTACTACATGAGGAATTTTCCTTTACTGTGGAGAACATGGAACGGCGCGATAATGAATTGCCTAACGCCCTCTCACAACATCCGGTTACCAACGAAATGATGCATCCAGAGGTAAATCAGTATCTATTTCCCCCCGCTCGGGACATTCCGAAATTGGACAATACTAATCCCGAACTCTTCGCTATCTGCACAGAGAATTTAGCTGACCAAATAATCGAGGCGCAACAGCGTGATCCGATCATTAGTGAACTTGGGACACAGCTAACACAGCAATCCAGCGGAGACACTTCCTACCAGATAAACAATGGAGCAATCTATAAAGCTTCTCAGGGTACGTGGAAATTACTCGTCTCGGAAGATTTGAAACAAAGTGTGTTATATGAATATCACGACCCCAAACTTGCGTGACATTCTGGCATGGATGAAACATTACGTGGAATCCAGCAACATTTTACTTGGGAACACATTCGACAAGATGTACGAACTTACGTACAGGAATGCCGACTCTGTGCCTGCACCAAAGCCACAAGACCAAGACATGTGGATCAGCTTAAGACACATCAACCTTACAGACTATGGGAAACCGTGGCGATTGATTTAATGGGACTATACCCACGAACTGGACGAGGAAAAAGGTTCATATTAGTGATTACAGATCTTTTTTCCCGATGGGTCGAAGCTTTTCCCCTCGGATCCTCCAATGCAGTCAATTTAATTAAGATTACTGAAAAAGAGGTGTTTTCAAGATGGGGTTACCCGCGACCAATTTTGTCCGACAACGGGCCACAATTTCTCAATCAAAGATGGATGACAGCATGTGACAAATGGCAAGCTCAACACTGGACTACCCCAGTCTACCATCCACGTGCCAAAACAACAGAAAGACGGAATCAGGAGATCAAGAAAGGACTCCGACTTCACCTTCAAGAAGAGAATCACCGCAACTGGGATCTACATTTAGCTAACATCTTGTTTAGTACGAGAACTCGCCGAAACGCGGCCACGGGAGCCACCCGTAGTGAAGCCTTACTAGGAACTAATCTTCAAAGGCCGGGAGAATGGCGGTTCCACATTACTCCAAATTCTGAGCTCGATCCTTAGCATCATCAACAGATAAGAAAGCATCAACGATGTTATCAAAAGCGATACATCACTCATCACTCCACCGACCCCGGTTTCAGCCGGGAGATCTGGTCTATGTGAAAGCTCACTATCTCTCAAATGCAATCCAGGGTATTAACGCAGGTTTCTGTCCTTCCTGGGAAGGACCTTACTCTGTCGAGACACAAATGGGGGGAGAGACATATCTCATCAACAAAAACGGTAAACTAACCAAATATCACGGGAACGAATTGAAACCCGTCCACCAAAAAACTTCACGAGAACAGCCGAACCCTACGGAACCAGCTTCACCATTCTCAAATGCCTCTCCAATCAGAGGAAACATTTTGGCTCCAATGCTGGACCAAACTAACTCTTCGGATCCAATGCTGGACCGACCTACAGATAAGCAGCATCGGCAGGAAATGATCGCTGACTTACCTTCTACAGAAGAATTGGAGTCAATGCTGGCCCATAACGGAGCACCTGAAAATATGGATTTAAGTATGGAGGAATCAACATCGAAAAATCTCGAAAAGACCCCTACGCTGGCGAAACGTCGACGTGGTAGACCTCGGAAACGACAATGTTTGGCCGAAAAGGAGGCTCCAAACGTACAACAGCACGGCAAAGATACAACCTCCGTTCAAACAAAGAATAGAGTTACTTAAGAAATAAATAAATTTGAATCGTCAATAGTTTTTAAGAAAAAGTGTTCTTTAATTTACCTATTAATCATTAAAAATTAAAATTAAAAAAAAATTTAAAAATTGAAAAGAAAATATTAAAAAATAATAATTAAAATAAAAATTATATATAAATACATCAGTAAAAACATTATATTAGTGATAAACTTAACAACTACAACAGAACGAAAAAACTTAAGCCGGGGGGGGGGGACTTGTTGTCCGCCAGCGTCCAAATAAACCACCTGCTGGTTGTTTTTTCTCCTGTAACAAAAGAAAAGAAGGACATTAATTAATAAAATACTAATAATTTAAAAATAATACTTACCTATGATACCTTTTTGACCTAAATTCACCAGCTGCATAGAGAACCCAAGAAAGGTTCTCCGAAGCAGCATAACGACAAACCTGAAAATAAAATAAAAAAAGCTTCGTAATGGGAAATTAAAAATATTTTCAAGATCAAAACTCAACTTACCTAGAGAAAACCTGCAGAGAACAGACATTCACAGAGTACCCAGCCTGTCAAGGGACTCAGCGAAGCATAACACCTCACTTGTCGTCTGAGCTAAAAAGAAACTCCAACGACACCCAAAGAATTCCTCGAGAAAGAAAAAAACGATTTCTCCAACTGAAATAAATCCTTCGATGAGAACCAGAAGGTGCTGCGTGGATGCTTCTGCTGATGGCAACCTGCTGTCGAAGGAAGATTCCCAGCCGCTTAACCTGAAAGAATTTCACCTTATTACGACGAGAAAGTGGACTTACCGTTCCTGAAATTCCAATAATCCAATAAATCCGCTGTTCCGACACATCAAACACTGAAAATACACTTAAAAACTTCTGCACTATATTAACGCTACACTATCACTATATCTATATATATATTAAACAACAATAACGGGCCGTAACTCGCGAAATAGCGGACCCCGCGCGAAACAAAATTTCATTTCGCCAAAACACTTCGGGTCTCGAGTTCGAGGATCCGTCCCTGAGCCCGCGAAAGGTCTCGTAGTTCCAGCCCGGCCGACAGGTGGCTAAAGCGTTCCGATTTCTCTCGCAAGAGATTTGTGCTCAGGCCGATCATATAAGAGACGAGAATTTCAGCATTCGGGACTCTGATTTGTATCGAAACCTTCGGCCGAGCCAGATTCTCGTAGAGAAGGCAAAGCTAAAAGGTAATTTACCCCGGCAGATCCGCTGCTCATAAGCGTTTTTTCCGAAAACATTGGGGGTCTCGCTGCCCATAAGCGAACACTCTCATCCTCGCTGACTATAAGCGGGAAGAATTACTCCTTCGCTGTTTATAAGCGAAGTCTTTTACTTGTTTTTACCTCCCTGACCATAAGCGGGAAGAATTTTTCTCTTCGCTGCTTGTATGCGAAGTATTTTGATTATTAATAAAACAATTTTGTTCCTCGCTGACCATAGGCGAGATGAATTTGATACTTCGCTGCTCGTAAGCGAAATCCTTTTACCTCGCTGACAATAGGCGAGAAGAATTTTTACCAGCCCCGCTGTTCATAAGCGAATTTTTAATTGCTATTTTTCAGAAGCCTTCCGCTCTCTTACTTTAAAAAAATAAAATTCGAGCCCTCTTAAAGTGTAAAGAAAAAAAAAGAGAGAGATTAACGTAGAGAATTGTTTCAGCTCGCGGAAACGACCTAAACCTTGTGTGATTAGCGTTAATTTCAAAGTGCGTTCTAATTGTTCTTTAATAGATGCCAAAGAAACGCTCCCGAAATTGTTTTGCGAGGCAAGTACGACGGAATGCGGAACGACGACCAGGGGTTCCCTTCGTGGTAGCTCCGACCGGACACCCATTGACCGTCGCTCCTAAATTTTGCCTCCCTGGATGGCGATACACCCTTAAAGAAATTACAATTTCCAATCAAAAATCACCGAGACGACGACACCTCATTCACGTCACACCGGAACCTCCAACACTCCCAAAAAACGCTATAGAAAATCCTTCCCCATCCCCAGCCTATCAGCCTCTTAACCCGTTGGATTCTCCTCTTCAAAAGGACGACGAGTTCGAAGAGTTATATAGAAAACTAGAAGAGGAAGTCGGGAAGACACCGAAGACCGACGCCTATGAACCGGCCCCAACTCAAGAAAATTCTCCGCCCACTGGAAAAGACTTGGTGACAAATTATGTCCCCACGGCAATATCTCGCCCAGTCATTACGTCCGACATAAAACTTTCCCCTATAAAAAAATGAGAGTTTAGTCAAATAAAGAAAAATTTAATTTATGATTTTTTTAATACTCGGGATTTTATTTAAACACCTATTCCTAATAACTTGGCGTTATAGTCGGTAACAAAGCACCTAGGTGGCATCGGAATCGGAACTACCCCTAAAGAGATATAATTATTTCTAAAAAATCAAAAATACAAAAAATCATTTTTTCCATATTGTTTTTGCAGGGTAATTGTAGGCTAATTATAGACTCTTCAACGCAATGCAACTTTATATTTATTAGACAACCGTTTCTCATAAAAACTACCTCCAACCCACCAGCATTATAATAAAATGCCATAAGCATTACGGTAGGCTCTTTTATCATTCAGCATAATTAAAGGGTCATTACGGGCTCTATAACGGATGCAAGCATAATATTATTTACGCTACCCTGTTTTACAAGAACTACCCCCAGCGGGACAGCATTATAATAAAACGACATAAATATTGGGGTGGGTCTCTTTTTCGTGCAATATAAATAAAGGCTCATTATGGGCTCTTTAACGCAACTGAGCGCAATATTATTTACGCCACCGCGTTCCACAAAACCACCCCCAACGTACCAGTATTATAATAGAACGCCGTAAGCATTGAGGTAGGCTCTTTTTTCTTGCGGGTTAATTATAGGCTCAATACAGGCTCCTTAGAGCATGCGAGCCGAATATTATTTACGTCACCTTGTTCCACGAAAACCACTCTCAACGTACCAGCATTATAATAAAATGCTCTAATCACTGCGGTAGGCTGTTTTTTCTTGCGGGATAATTATGGGCTCATAATAGGCTCCTTAGAGCATGTGAGCCCAATATTATTTACGTCATCCTGTTTCACGAATACCACCCCCAACGTACCAGCATTACAATAAACCACCATAAATAAAGCGGTACGTCCTTTTTCTTGCGGGATAATTATAGGCTCATTATGGGTTCTTTAACGCAACTGAGCCCAATATTGTTTACGCCACAAAACCACCCCCAACGTACCAAAAATGTAATAACATGCCCTAAGCATTGAGGTAGCTCCATTTTCTTTGTGGGATAATTATAGGCTCATTATGGGCTCTTTAGAGCATGCGGGCTTAATATTATTTACATCACCCTGTTTCACGACAGCCACCACCAACGTTCCAGCATTATAATAAAACGCGTTAAATATTGGGGTAGGTCTCTTTTTCTTGCAGTATATTATAGGCTTATTATGGGTTCTTTAACGCAACTGAGCCCAATATTACTTACGCCACCCTGTTCCACAGAAACTATCCTCATACTACCAGCATTATAATAAAACGCTATAAGCATTGAGGTTGATCCTTTTTTCTTACGGGATATTTATGGGTTCCTTAACGAGACTACAATTATCCCGTAATAGAAAAGGGCCTATGACAATGACTATATCGTTTTATTATAATGCTGGAACGTTGGTGGAGGCTTTCAAGGAGCAGTGTGATCTAAATAATATTCAGCTCGCATGCTCTAAAGAGCCCACAATGAGCCTGTAATTATCCCGCAAGAAAAAAGAGCCTACCGCAATGATTAGAGCATTTGATTATAATGCTGGCAAGTTGGGGGTGGTTTTCGCGGAACAGGGTGACGTCAATAATATCGAGCTCGCATGCTCTAAAGAGCCCATAATGACCCGATAATTATCCCACAAAGAAAATAGAGCTACCTCAATGCTTACGGCGTGTTATTATATTTCTGGTCCGTTGGGCGGAGGTTGGTTTTGTGGATCAGGATGGAGTAAATAATATTGGGCTCAGTTGCGTTAAAGAGCCTATAATGAGCCCATAATTATCCCCCAAGAAAAAAGTGCTTACCGCAATGTTTAGGACGTGTTATAGTTATACTGGTACGTTGGGGATGGTTTTATGGAACAGGGTGGCGTAAGTAATATTCTGCTCAGTTGCATTAAAGAGTCCATAATTAGCCTATAATTATCCCGCAAAAAAAAGGACTTACCGCAATATTTGTGATGCTTTATTATAAACTTAGTACGTTGGGGGGTGGTTATCGTGAAACAGGGTGACGTAAATAATATTGAGCCCACATGCTCTAAAGAGCCCATAATAAGCCTATAATTGTCCCGCAAGAAAAATGGAGCTACCACAATGCTTGGACCATTTTATTATAATGCTGGTACGTTGGGGGTGGTTTTCGCGGAACAGGGTGACGTAAATAATATTCGCCTCGAATGCTCTAAAGAGTCCATAATGAGCCTGTAATTATCCCACAAAGAAAATGGAGCTACCTCAATGCTTAGGGCGTGTTATTATATTTCTGGTAAGTTGGGGGTGGTTTTGTGGAACAGAGTGGCGTAAATAATATTGGGCTCAGTTGTATTAAAGAGCCCATAATAACCCTATAATTATCCCGCAAGGAAAAAAACTTACCGCTATATTCATAGTGTTTTATTGTAATGCTGGTACGTTGGGGGTGGTTTTCGTGAAACACGGTGACGTAAGTTATATTGGGCTCACATGCTTTAAAGAGCCTATAATGAGCCCATAATTATCCCGCAAGAAAAAAGTGCTTACCGCAATGCTTAGGCCATGTTATTATAATGCTGGTACGTTGGGGGTGGTTTTCGTGAAACAGGGTGACGTAAATAATATTGGGATCGCATTCTCTAAGGAGCCCATAATCAGCCTATAATTATCTCGCAAGAAAAAAGAGCCTACCTCAATGCTTAGGGCGTTTTATTATAATACTGGTACGTTGAGGGTGGTTTTGTGGGAAAAGGGTGGTGTAAATAATATTGGGCTCATTTGCGTTAAAGACCCTATAATTAGTATATAATTGTCCAGTAAGAAAAAAGGACCTACCGCGATATATGTGGCGATTTATTATACTGCAGTTACGATGAGGCCAAATTTCATGGGAACAGTAGTCGTAAGTAATATTGGGCTCACATCCGTCAGAGCCCATAATTACTTCAAAAGTAAGGAGAGCCTACCGCAATGCCTTTAGCGCTGACCGATACTAGATTTTTATTTATTTTCCGTTGGCGATCTCTTTTTTTGAACTTTGTATTTTAAGGCCTTAGGCCACCCTAGAGGCCGAAAAAATAGGCTTTTTTGGGAATTTTTTCCAGAAATATTACGAAATAAATCGATATTGCACAAATGAGACTTTATTATACATATCATTAACTGCATACAATTTTTTTTTTGAGGCAATTTATTTCAAAATGGCGGCGGTACAGCGTTTTTGTGACGACGTCTTTTTTTTCAATGCTCCACGGCCAGAAGAACAGCTCCTGTAATTTGAGGGGGGGGGGGAGTCAGGTCAAAAATAAAAAAAAATCGATTATTTTTTTTTTCTGTGAAAACATTCATTTCCATGTAATCTATCTATTAGTAAAGTTATAAGCCGGAATTCGCAAAAATGGCTAAGTTCTTACGGTACCATTCATTTTTTATTTTCTCAAAAGTCGTAAAAATTACCAGAATATTATATTTGAATTTTTAATTATTTTATTTATTTATTTTTGTTATATGCAGACATTATGGCCGATTTTTTGTTCACACAAAATAATTAAGGGTGTTGAAGAGAAAACAAATCAAATATTTTTTTTTTCTCTTCGGCAGTTACGTTTAGTTAAGTATATTCTCTGAACCTGCAAAATCTTAGACCTGAATGCGAAAAAATGGCCGATTTCTGCAATATACCTGTTTTTTAGTGATTTTTTTCTATATAATAAAAAGTTTATTATGTATTTGTAAATAAATTTTTATTTGTTTACCATTTTTTAAATCAGTTAGCGAAACGCGATACAAATGACGCGATGAGAGTGCGATGTCTTCAACGCAACACGTAACACTTACATTATATTCGAATTCGCGCGAATAATGGGACATGCGCTGTGATATCTTAGCACGTATCGCATGCGCAGCGTGTTACTGCCCCGAGAAGTTACTTCTGCTACACGCGAGACGCATAACCTCGAATTGACGTTTTTATTTTTCGTTCATATTATGTTATTAGTTTGATTCCGTTGGCCATTTACGGTTTTTTTCAATCAATAGTGTTTAAAACAGAATCAACAATCATCAGAAGTGATCAGATATGTAAATTTGTTATGAAGTGATGATTTAATGTTTGTGCAGCACATTTGTGAATGTGTCAACACTGGATAAATTTTCAGTGATGTTGTCAATAAAAGTGATCATCCCCATATTATTTACAGGTTTTTTTCAAATTATGCATTCATTTACTTATTTATTTGTGTTAGCGGGACTGCTGTCTGAGTTGGTCGATCAACCGCTCGGCAACAGCACCGCCTGGGCATACCACCGATAACCACAATTCAGAGTTCGCACATGCGCTCGAACGTTCTCAAGTCTCTGACTCGCTTTCCGGTTTCTTCTCGGCTCTCGTTAACGGTCTCAACTGGTCGCACGCACGGACTCAACTGGTCGTACGCACATCGGCAATAGTTTACTTTGCGGTCACCTCATCTTTTTCGGAAGTGTACAACGGTCAGCTCCGGGTAGCTCAAACGGTCAGCGCAAAGACATTACGTACGGGTTAAGTGAACGCGGGTTTATGTAAACAACAGCGACATACTCACGGGCGGTTTACTAAGCAACACGTGGTGGCACGTGTGCTTCGGCATAATTGGCATATTATTGGCTAAGTTTTGTCACTCGGACTGTACAAGTGTTTTACGGACTGCTCAGGATATTTATGTGAATTTAACGGCTTACTCAATTAATTGTTGTGTTTTATGAAGTTTTTGGTTAAAAATTAAAGTGTTTATTTCAAGTTATGTAATTCCTGCCTACGCCATTTATTTATTATATTTACAACACCTGATCTACTATCAACCATCCACGGCATTATTTTACATTTTGGTCCTTCGAGCCGGAGAGTTGGATCACGGCAGGCGGAATTTGCATAAAACTTCATAAAACTCGGTGGGTTTGTGCTCAAACGGGAAGAATTTCATAGACAGAAATCACAGATAGTGGCTGGTGTCACGCCTGGCGCGCGGCGGCAACCGTGCTTCGCCGCACGGGTAATACTGGTGGTTCACTCACCGACGAGAACACCGCTCTCGTTCGGCATCGTTCGGTCTCTCTCACTCTCGGTGGCTTCGCTGCATTTGCTCACTCGCAACTGGACTGTGTTTCGGACTTTATTCTTCTCGTTTCGGAGGAACGTTTTTTCAATTATTTTTTTTGGTTTTCTTTCACTGTGTCGCGAGTGCATTTTTTGGACAGCTCAGACTCTCAATATTTTCGTGCGCGAATTTTGTGAACTTTTTTCGGACATTGTTCTGCTCATTTTGAGGGAAAGTTTTTTCAATTATTTTTGGTTTTCTTTCACTGTGTCGCGAGTGCATTTTTTGGACAGCTCAGACTCGCAATATTTTCGTGCGCGAATTTGGTGAACTTTTTTCGGACATTGTTCTGCTCATTTTGAGGGAACGTTTTTTCAATTATTTTTTTGGTTTTTTCACTGTTTCGCGAGTGTTGTTCCCGGTCTACTCAGACTCGCAATAATTTCGTGCGCGAATTTCTTGAACATTTTCGGACTTTGTTCAGCTCATTTTGAGCAACGGGTTTTTCAATTAATTTGGTTTTTTTCCACTGTCTCGCGAGTGTTGTTCCCGGTCTACTCAGACTCGCAATAATTTCATGCGCGAATTTTGTGAACATTTGTCGGACTTTGTTCTGCTCGTCACGAGGAACGGTTTTTCAATTATTTTGGTTTTTTTGGATTGGCATACGGACAGCTCAACATGTCAAACCCCAACGGAGACGATTCTACAGCTCTCATGGGACAAGGTCAGCTTGCAGTTCCGGTGGACGTGATCAACAAGGGTGATGTGAAGAAAACAAGGGGAGGTTCACCAGCAAGGCTGGCACCGGAATTGAATCTGAAGGCTCGAACTCAGGTTGGCCGGATGCAACTCCTGAAGGAGTTTTCGGAACAACTACCCGCGGATCACACCGGTATATCCCTCGAGGAGCTGCGAGAGCTCGATAATCAAACGGAAGAGGTTCATCGACTTTTTCAATCGGAGCACTCGTATCTGGAGTCGGTGTGGCCAGCAGCTCACTTGGATCACGAGTACTTTCGTGATTTAGTGCATCTCAAGTGCTGCCGGGCATACTCATCATTTAAGATGGCTGCCGCACGACTCAGGAAAGATCTCATGCCCACACCAACGGAACGGACTGCTCATACAGATGATTTGCGCGAAGTTGCTCGCCTTCCGGGAATTAAGCTTCCATCGTTCTCCGGTGATTATGCTGCTTGGCCAGCGTTTGCAGACATGTTTACCAGTCTCATCCGGGAGCGAGCATCGATTACGGACGTTGAACGCCTACACTACTTGAGGGGTTATTTGACAGGAATACCTGCACAACTGATCACAAGTTTTCCGCTCACGGGTGCATCATTTCAACCATCCTGGGAGGTTCTGGTGAGCCGCTATGAAAACAAGAGGCTCAACATCCAGTCTCATTTTGACGCGATGTTCAAGATCGCGCCAATGCCAACCAAGAACGCCAAGGCGCTAAATCAGCTTATAACAACCGTGACTGAGGCATATACGGCTCTGGAATCTCTTGGGGTGGGAGAAAATCTTGGTGACTGCATACTGGTGCATCACATCACACGGAATTTGGACCGCTCAACGAAGGAGGCCTGGGAAACCTCGCTAGGTACGCTGCAGACGTATCCTACGTACAAACAGCTTATAGAGTTTTTGACTGCTCGCGCTCGAGCTTTGGAAAGAGTGGAATACACCAGCGGTGGTCAACCCAGTGCACCACCAAAACGGACGGCTCATTCGGCGGTCAGCTCAAAACACGGATCAGCTCAACAATCAGGGTCCGCTCACTCATCAACCAGCGCAAAAAGGGAGGATCCGCGCTATGCTTGTGACTGTTGCAAAGGAGACCATTTCGTGGTAACATGCTCGCAGTTTAGAGCTCTTCATCCGAAGGCAAGACGGCAGTTCGCGATGGAAAAGCGTCTATGCTTCAACTGCCTTGGTCGTCACAGCGCACGGGACTGCCGGACCACCCAAGGATGCAAGGAGTGCAAAGAACGGCACCATACTATGCTCAATGGCTCCCGTGCTGTGCAGCAACGTGACGCACCTAAGGACAGCACAACGGTCGACACGCAATAGGTTGTTGGTGCAATCGTCCACACTGCGGTTCAGCTCAATTTGGTCAACTCAACATTGCTCGCCACGGCAGTTGCTCAGGTTATCTCATCGGTTGCAGCTCATACTGTTCGGATTCTGGTAGATCCAGGCTCCGAACTCACATTCGTCACTGAACAGCTCATCGGACAGCTCAGATTACCCCGTCGACGTTCCTCAATGCCTATTGTTGGTATTGATGGAGCGCTGACGACTCATACACGCGGAACAGCTCAGTTTGATTTGCGGTCATCTCATTCGGCGGAACTAGTCACGGTTCAGGCTCACATTTTAAAGACAGTTTCATCAATTCTGCCATCTTTTGAGGCATCCTACCAAGACTGGCCTCATCTGAAGAATCTCATCCTGGCAGATCCGGAATTCCTCACTCCTCGAACGATAGACATTATCATTAGAGCTGATTATTATGGCCAAATCATCCGGCCTCGGATAATCAAAGGCGCAACCACCATGCCAATAGCTCAGCTTTCGATGTTTGGCTGGCTCATTTTGGGTCCGGTTCAGGCAACGACATCCCCGATGCACGCCACTTACACTGCTTCGGTTCATCACGAGGAGGTTGCCTTGCAGAATTTACTCACCAAATTTTGGGTTCAAGAGGAGCCCTCAGAACTCTTGACTAATGAACTCACGGCAGAAGAGGAGGAATGCGAGGCTCACTTTCGGCGCACTCATTCGAAAGACTCAACCGGTCGATACATCGTTCGTGTTCCGCTCAAGTCATCCATTGCACAACTTGGGGACTCATGGAGTACAGCTCACCGCTGTTTGCAGCAAGTGCTTCGGAAGTTTGCGAGGGACCAGGAATATGAAAACCTTTATAAGAAGTTTCTAGCTGAATACGAGAATCTGGGTCATATGGCTAAGGCCTCAACCACTAAGCATGTTGGTTATTATCTGCCGCATCATGGGGTGCTCAGACCGGACAGCGCAACCACCAAGTTAAGGGTCGTATTCGTGGCTCAGATCTTTGATCCACTGGGGTTTATCTCACCGGTCACTGTTCGAGCGAAGATGCTTTTGCAAGAGCTGTGGCTACACAAACTCGGCTGGGACGATCCTTTACCGTCTCAGATCTCAACAAAGTGGCTTACGGTCAGAGAAGATCTCACAAACCTAGCTAGGATTTCAGTGCCACGATGGATTAACACATGGAGCAACTCAACCATCGTCCTTCATGGTTTCTCTGACGCGTCTCAACTGGCTATGTCGGCGGTTATTTACATAACCGTAAACTCACCGTCCACCGGTGCCCGGGCAATTTTAGTGTGCTCCAAAACAAAGGTTGCACCTCTCAAAAGACTCACAATTCCACGGTTGGAACTCACAGCAGCGCTGCTACTCTCAACTCAACTCAAGTACGTTCGAGCCACCCTCAGATTGAACGTGGATGAAACTCATTTGTGGACGGACTCACAGGTTGCACTCATGTGGATCAAGTCCCACCCGTCGCGATGGAAGGACTATGTCAGGAACAGAGTCACACAAATTCAGGAGCTCACATCGCAGGCTAAGTGGTGGCATGTTCCTGGCACTAGTAATCCGGCGGATTGTGCCTCGAGAGGCATTTCTCATTGTGGTGGACGGGACCACCCTGGATCACTCAACCGGAAGACTCATGGCGAGCTCAGCCTGCTATGGCGGACGGACTCAGTGCAACTGAAGTGCGTCCTGGGATTTCATTATTAGTGGCAGCTCCCAAGGTAGAGTACCATTGGGATCTTATCCACAAGGTATCGTCTCTCACAAGGTTCTTTCGACTTACGGCTATCTACCGCAACATTCTACTCAAGCTTCGTGGTCAGCTCACCTCTCCACCAATGGACCTCTCAACAGGGGATATGAACACCGCAAAGCAGTTTTGGATCCGGGCTACTCAAGCTGCGTACTTTTCGGCAGAGCTCAAGGTGTTCGGCTCAGGTTCGGTAGAACCAGCCGGTCATCCGTTTTCTCGATTGATTGCTTTCGTCGACGGGCAGGGCATCATTCGAGTTGGTGGACGTCTCACACACTCGACGCTGAGTGAGGAAGGAAAGCATCCTGCAATTCTGCCTCGATACTCACGGTTGTCAAGTATGATTATCGAACATGCTCACTCACGAACGCTTCACGGTGGCACTCAGCTCACGTTGGCTTATATTCGGCAAGCCTAATGGATTCTCGGAGGGAGAGCGCCGGTGAAATC
Organism: Ephialtes manifestator; assembly: GCA_963970395.1. Taxonomy (NCBI): domain Eukaryota; kingdom Metazoa; phylum Arthropoda; class Insecta; order Hymenoptera; family Ichneumonidae; genus Ephialtes; species Ephialtes manifestator. The sequence continues at coordinate 11,195,247 of OZ019979.1, forward strand.
TCATATACTTCGGTGTGTGGTGTGTGCTCGGCAAAGAGGGGTCCGCGCTCAGCAGCTGATGGGGCAACTACCTGTTTCTCGAGTAACACCCTCACGACCATTCCTGCATACAGGGGTGGATTACGCTGGACCGCTCACACTCAAAACTTGGAAGGGTCGGGGCGCAAAAACATACAAAGGTTGGATCTGTGTGTTCGTCTGCTTCAGCACATCAGGAGTTCACCTGGAGGCTGTCAGTGACTACTCATCTGAAGGATTCATCGCAGCCTACCGACAGTTCACAACGCGAAGAGGGATTGCTCACACAATATGCTCGGACTGCGGTACGAATTTTGTAGGTGCCGACAAAACTCTACAGAGCATGTTTACGCAAGGCACAGAAGAACATCATTACATCAGAGCGGTCCTCTCACAGGACAGCAGCCAGTGGAGTTTTAACCCCCCTGCCGCTCCTCATATGGGTGGCAAGTGGGAGGGTGTTGTGAAGTCAACGAAATTCCATCTCACACGCACAGTGGGTGAGTCTCTTCTCACATTCGAAGAGCTCACCACCCTACTTACGCAAATAGAGGCTATTCTCAATTCGAGACCCCTGGAACCGCTCACTGATGATCCTCAGGACGTGTCAGCTCTTACACCTGGACATTTTCTCATCGGCAGTGCTCGTACCACCTTACCAGAGTCTACGCTCCCAAGTCTGGAAACTTCGAAGCTGGCTCATTGGAAGCACATACAGCAACGGGTTCAAATGTTTTGGCGTCAATGGTCTGCTCACTATTTGCAACGGCAGCAGTCTATCTCAAAATGGCATCATGCATCTAACGAGGTTAAGGTTGGTTCGCTCGTGTTAATCACGGACGAGCGTTACCCTCCAGCTACTGGAGGGTAACAATCGTAACTCAACTACACCCAGGGAAGGACGGACATGCCAGGGTGGCTACGCTCAAGACGGCAACAACCACGCTCACCCGACTACTCATCAAGCTCTCGTGTTTAAGGACCACTCCACCGGAAGACCAGGAGCATATTCATCAGCGACCTTCGCTGATGGCGAGCGGAAATGCTAGCGGGACTGCTGTCTGAGTTGGTCGATCAACCGCTCGGCAGCAGCACCGCCTGGGCATACCACCGATAACCGCATTTCAGAGTTCGCGCATGCGCTCGAACGTTCTCGAGTCTCTGACTCGCTTTCCGGTTTCTTCTCGGCTCTCGTTAACGGTCTCAACTGGTCGCACGCACGGACTCAACTGGTCGTACGCACATCGGCAATAGTTTACTTTGCGGTCACCTCATCTTTTTCGGAAGTGTACAACGGTCAGCTCCGGGTAGCTCAAACGGTCAGCGCAAAGACATTACGTACGGGTTAAGTGAACGCGGGTTTATGTAAACAACAGCGACATACTCACGGGCGGTTTACTAAGCAACACGTGGTGGCACGAGTGCTTCGGCATAATTGGCATATTATTGGCTAATTTTTGTCACTCGGACTGTACAAGTGTTTTACGGACTGCTCAGGATATTTATGTGAATTTAACGGCTTACTCAATTAATTGTTGTGTTTTATGAAGTTTTTGGTTAAAAATTAAAGTGTTTATTTCGAGTTATGTAATTCCTGCCTACGCTATTTATTTATTATATTTACAACACCTGATCCACTATCAACCATCCACGGCATTATTTTACAATTTGTAAAAAAAAACATTTATTAATAACGTTATTAATAATATTCTGTAATCTGACTTGCAAATAATATTTTTATTTTGTTCATTAAAGGTACTAAGGTGCCCCAAAGGTGAAAACAGCATAAACATTTTTATTTGAGTGGTAAGCTTTAGATGCCATTTGCCGAAACTTGGTTTTAAACCTATTCTGCGCGTGATTCAGACCAAACTGCTAGGCAGATTGGGCTGGTTCAGGTCTCATTTTCTTCTTCATGAAAAGATACACCGGCTAAATGGAACAAAAGTTAATAAAAGGTAATATTTTTCAAGTGACATAATTATTACTAAATAAATTTTATGCTATTTTCTAAATCAGTTATTAATTTTGCTTTCAGAATGAAACAAAAATATTTTGCTCCATTTAGCCGGTGTATCTTTTTATGAAGAAGAAAATGAGACATCAACTAGCCCAATCTGCCTAGCAGTTTGGTCTGAATCACGCGCAGAGTGGAAAACCTAAGACCTTTGCTTAAGATAATATGGAAAGGCATACGCAAGTCAGATAGCAGTAAAAAATCCTTTCATCGAGTACCAACAATATAATTCATTGATCATTTTTATATGCAAGAGAATTTGGATGATATTGAATTTACAAATTTAATTATTTTGACCTGACTCCCTCCCCTTAATGAATCATGATTAGGGCCTAAATTTTTTGGATTACATATACTATAAGCTAGAGAAGTACGTAGGATTTTTGCAATATATTGATTTTTGCCAAAATGGCGCACTTTTAAAGTGGAAAGTGAGGAATTTGCCTAAAAAATCGTCCGATAATTGTTAATGACAAATGAACTATGCAATATTAAAAAAAATGCTACGTACTTCTCTAGACAATGTATTTTCGAAGATATCTTTCAAATTTCAAGTCAATCGGTTAAAAATTGTCTGAGTAATCTTTCCGGCCAACCCCAAAAAAGTAGTTTTGAGATAAACGCATTTAAAGTTTTGAGTAGCAGAAAATCTTGGATAATTTTGCAATACCTTTAATCTGCGATGCCTGCACCATACAATTGGCCTTCCAGATTATCTTCCTGCTCGTACATATCTTTGCTGCTTGACCTTGCAGCGATTCTGGCCTCTTTCACCCGGTCAGATAGCGATCTCTCTGCAAGCGTTATGCGCTGTTTATCGATCTCCATGTACATTTCGTAGCTGTTCGGGCCGATTTCCAAACCCATTGCCTCCATTATACAGTGAGGTTCAGGTGAAACTAGACACCCGACAGGCGCGTGCGCGTCAAAGCGACGGTTCTCAGCATCGTCGCTTGCCCGTTCGGCTTCCGAGCTCGGCAAACGGTGGCATGGAAGGAGAGGCTTCGAAGAGAGGGGATCGGCGGGCCCGACCGACTACGAATTCACGAATCCCGAACACACTCAAGCGTAGCATGAATGCTAAAAATTAGTTTTGTTCATTTCTGATGTCTTATCAATAGTGATGTACCAATGTATCAAAGGGCAATCATAGCAACATTACAAATTACCCGTATGGTGGTAATATCACCTGCTTTGAGTTTGATTAAGATTATTACAATATTAGTTAATAATTAATAGTAAGCGTTTTTAATAATTAACAACTTGAGATTATCTTTACTTATTTCTTGCATCGTTACTATAATAAAAGGTCCTATGGCATTTCCGTCTAGATAAAAGTCTTCCATAATAAAAATGACGCGAGGGTTGGCGACACAACCCGCACGGGGATTTCTCGAAAAATCTTGCTCATAAGACAAATTGAAAAAACCTTTTTTAATATAAAAAATGCAAGTAATTAAGATAAACAATTTTTAACTTAATTACTTTTTAATAATTTTAGTTAAATAATAAATGTTGTTGCCTATTTTCAACAATAATCATTTTATCAGTGGCCATTTATTTTACTGCATTTCCTGCATGGTTTTGAGAAAAAATCTTTTTGCATTCTTCGATAGAAGCAACAGTTTCAACTAATAATAACCCTGAAGAATTATGCACTAGCAAATTTTATAGTAACGACAGCCCTAACTTTCTAACTCTGCGTTAAATGAATTAATCTTGAAGGCAGATATTTTCATTTTTAATTATCTAGTGGAGACTATTTTTTTTTTCAATTATCCTGAACAGTTGGAAATCATTTTTCTAATTTTCGCATTATTTCTAATTATTCATTCGCATAATTATTAATTCTCTGAAGCTCATTTTTCATTTTTTTATTATCTAGTAATGACTATTTTTATTTTTCATTCTTCCAATGATCCTGAAAAAAGCAGTCATTTTTTTCAGTCATTTAAAAAAAATAGTACCTTCTCATCTGTTCGCGTAATAAACCTTTTTTTTAGGTTTACGAGTTAAGAACACTTTTTTTGCGATTCTATCAATGCTACCAAAATTTTGTTAATGCTGCAACAGTTTTGCAGTCAGCAACAATTTTTCGGAAATAAAAATCTTTAAAATAAGAATAAAAAAAAATAATAAATGTTACTAGATAAATAAAAAAATAAAAAAAGTACTTTCACTGCATTCGTTGCATAGTTTAGAAAGCAAAAAGTCCTTCAGTATTTTTTGCTAAAACCTATTAAAAATAAACACATCGGAATCGGTGGCGACACAGCTTCCACGATAACTATTAAATAACTATTAAAATCTATAATAACTATTAATAACTATTAACTTAAAACTATAACTATTAAATAACTAACTATTACTATTAAAATCTATTAAAATCTTGCCCCTACAAAAAAGTGCAACAAGACCTTTACTACGCAAAAAATGCAAGGAATTAAGATAAACAAATTGAAAGTTAAATACATGTTAATTGCATAAGTTAAACGATAATTAATTGCTAATTTTCAGCAACAATAATTTTGCCGGTGCGGGATTGATTTCAGTGTATGAAGGTAGTCTGAGCACATTGACTGACGTCGCATAAGTTCGAGAGAGTTTGAGAGCGAATTACGAACAGTTCTCGAAGAGATAAAAATCTGAAAAAAAATCAAGGATATGGAAGGTGCTAAAGAGTTCACTTTGGACAATAATAATTTAAATAATGTTATTAACAAATCACTGAAATAAATAATTGTTCAACAATACATCCGGCAAACTAATTTCGTTTTTGTTATAAAAATGATTCTTTTAATTTTCTGCATACGTATGAATTTTTTTCAGAATTTTTCTGATTTTTTATTTTAACATAAAAAAACGCGATTTTCAAACATCACACAAAATTCTGAAAAAATTTATACGTATGCAGAAAAATGAAAAGATCACTTTCATTACAAAAAATATTGGGTTACCGGGTATTTTGTTGAACAATTCTTTATTTTAGTAATTTGTTAATAACATTTTTTAAATTATTATCGTCCAAAGTAATCTCTTTAGCACCTTCCACATGCTTGATTTTTTTTTTCAAATTTTTATGTTATCGAGAACTGTTCGTAATTCTCTCTTAAACTCCCTCGAACTTATGCGACGTCAGTCAATGTGCTCAGACTACCTTAATTGCATCGTTTTGAGAAAAAACGTCCTTTAGCGTTTTTCACTTCAAACAATAGTTTTTAAAATAAACAAAATGAAATCGGTGACGACACAACTCCCACGCAGATTACTCTAAGAATCTAGCCCCTACGGAAAAGTTAAACACGACCTTTTCTACACAACAAAATGCAAGGAATCGAAACAAACAAGTAAAAAGTTAATAACTTGCTAATTACATTAGATAGTCAAGAATTTGTTGCTCATTTTCAACAACTATCATTTTGTCGGTTCTTTATTAATTTGACTACCTTCTTTGCAACGTTTTCAGACGAATACGTCCTTTAGTATTGTTTTGCTGAAAGCAATAATTTTGAAAATAAACTTTAAGATCGGTGGAAGCACATCTTCCACGAGGATTACCTTAAACGTCTTACCCCAACAAGAGCTTTTCTACTCAATAAAATTCAACAGATCAAATGATTATTTTTAAGCAACAAATTGTTGTTTAGCTAATGCAATTAACAATTTATTGACTTGTAACTTGATTTTCTTTATTTCTTGCACATTTTGAAGTGACAAAGGTCCTGTTCAACTTTTTTGTAGGGACAAGACTTTTAGAGTAATCAGCGTGGGTGTTTAATCGTAACCGATTTCGACGTGATTATTTTCAAAAGTATTACTTCTAGTAAAAAATACCGAAGCACGTTTTCCTCTTAAAATGTTGCAAGGAATGCAGAAAACTAATTTTGCACAGATAAAATGATTTTTGTTGAAAATAGACAACAAATTGTTGTCTAAATAATGCAATTCACAAGTAATTAAGTTTTAACTTGTTTTCATTTATTCCGTGCATAGTTCAAAGTAAAAAAGTCCTCTTTAACTTTTTTGTAGGGACAAGACTTTTAGAGTAATCTGCGTAGGTGTTGTGTCGTAAACGATTTCGACGTGATCATTTTCAGAAGTATTGCTTCTAGTGAAAAATAGCAAAGCACGTTTTCCTCTTAAAATGATACAAGGAATGCCGAATAATCAGTGCGGATCGATAAAATGTTTGTTCTTGAAAATAAGCAACAAATTGTTGGCTACCTAAAGCAATTAACAGGTTATTCATTTTTAACTTGTTTGCAATAATGTTATCGGTGCGCAATTAATTTCACAACATTTCTTGCACCGTTTTAAGAGGAAAACGTCCTTTAGTATTTTCCGCTAAAAGCAATAGTTTTTCAAATAAATACGTCGAAATCAATGGCGACACAGCTTCCACGCAGGTTACATTAAAAGTCTAACTCCTACAAAAAAGTTTATCACGATATTTTTTACTCTAAACTGTGCAAGGAATAAAGAAAAAACAGTTAAAAGTTAATAACTTGTTAATTGCATTAGTTATACAACAATTTGTTGCTTATTTCCAACAACAATTATTTTATCGGTACGCAATTGATTTTACTGCATTCGTTGCACAATTTCAGGAGAAAAATGTCCTTCAGTATTTTTCACTAGAAGTAATACTTTTGAAAATAATCACGTTGAAATCGGTTGCGACTCAACACCCACGCAGATAACTCGAAAAGTCTTATCCCTACTCAAAAGTTTAACAGGACCTTTTTCACTTTAAACTATGCAAGAAATAAATAAATATAAGTTAAAAGTTAATAACTTGTTAATTGCATTAGTTAGACAACAATTTGTTGCGTATTTTCAACAACAATCATTTTATCGGTACGCAATTGATTTTACTGCATTCCTTGCACAATATTAAGAGAAAAACGTTTTTTGGTATTTTTCACTACAAGCAATACTTTCGAAAATGATCACGTCGAAATCCGTTGCGACTCAACACCCACGCAAATAACTGTAAAAGTCTTATCCCTACAAAAAAGTTTAACAGGACCTTTTTCACTATAAACTATGCAAGGGATAAATAAATATAAGTTAAAAGTTAATAACTTGTTGATTGCGTTAGTTAGATAATAATTATCGGCTTCTTTCGTATGCCTTCTTCAGGCATTTACGTTTCCCCTCTCCACTTTTCCCCGTTCCTTCATAGAGACCCCTCTAGAGTGTTGTCCGCAGCCACTCATCCTAATGCACTACTGTATCGCATTTGCACGAGGGCACAGGGAAACTGCGGAAAACCTGGCCGATACAGTTAGCTTTATTTTTACTGAATTTCTACTGTATGAGAATACATTGGAAACTCAGAAAAACTGCCGCCCGCTCCCCATCCAAGTTATGACCGCAAATAATGCTGCTTAACTCTGGGGACCGCCGAAGCCACACACTGACCGCACGTCCACTGCTGTCGGTTAGTTAGATAATAATTTGTTGCTTATTTTCAGCAATAATTATTTTATCTGTCCGCAATTGATTTTACTACATTCCTTGCATAGATTAGAGTAAAAAAAAGTCGTAATCAACTTATTTGTAGGAGCAAGACTTTTAGAGTAATCTGCGTGGGTGTTGTGTCGCAACCGATTTCGAAATTATTATTTCCAAAATTATTGCTCCTAGTGAAAAATACCAAAGTACGTTATCCTCTTAAATGGTGCAAGGAAAACAGAAAAATCAATTGCGTACCCATAAAATGATTGTTGTTGAAAATAAGCAACAAATTGTTGTCTAAGTAATACAATTAACAAGTTATTAACTTTTAACTTATATTTATTTATTCCTTGCATAGTTTAAAGTGAAAAAGGTCCTGTTAAACTTTTTTGTAGGGATAAGACTTTTAGAGTTATCTGCGTGGGTGTTGAGTCGCAACGGCTTTCGACGTGATTATTTTCGAAAGTATTGCTTCTAGTGAAAAATACCAAAAGACGTTTTCCTCTTAATATTGTGCAAGGAATGCAGTAAAATCAATTGCGTATCCATAAAATGATTGTTGTTGAAAATAAGCAACAAATTGTTGTCTACATAATGCAATTAACAAGTTATTAACTTTTAACTTATATTTATTTATTCCTTGCATAGTTTAAAGTGAAGAAGGTCCTGTTAAACTTTTTAGTAGGGATAAGACTTTTAGAGTTATCTGCGTGGGTGTTGAATCGCAACGGATTTCAACGTGATTATTTTAGAAAGTATTGCTTCTAGTGAAAATACCAAAAGACGTTTTCCTCTTAATATTGTGCAAGGAATGCAGTAAAATCAAATGCGTACCCATAAAATGATTGTTGTTGAAAATAAGCAACAAATTGTTGTCTAACTAATACAATTAACAAGTTATTAACTTTTAACTTATATTTATTTATTCCTTGCATAGTTTAAAGTGAAAAAGGTCCTGTTAAACTTTTTTGTAGGGATAATACTTTTAGAGTTATCTGCGTGGGTGTTGAGTCGCAACGGATTTCGACGTGATTATTTTCGAAAGTATTGCTTCTAGTGAAAAATACCAAAAGACGTTTTCCTCTTAATATTGTGCAAGGAATGCAGTAAAATCAATTGCGTATCCATAAAATGATTGTTGTTGAAAATAAGCAACAAATTGTTGTCTAAATAATGCAATTAACAAGTTATTAACTTTTAACTTATATTTATTTATTCCTTGCATAGTTTAAAGTGAAGAAGGTCCTGTTAAACTTTTTAGTAGGGATAAGACTTTTAGATTTATCTGCGTGGGTGTTGAATCGCAACGGATTTCAACGTGATTATTTTAGAAAGTATTGCTTCTAGTGAAAATACCAAAAGACGTTTTCCTCTTAATATTGTGCAAGGAATGCAGTAAAATCAAATGCGTACCCATAAAATGATTGTTGTTGAAAATAAGCAACAAATTGGTGTCTAACTAATGCAATTAACAAGTTATTAACTTTTAACTTATATTTATTTATTCCTTGCATAGTTTAAAGTGAAAAAGGTCCTGTTAAACTTTTGAGTAGGGATAAGACTTTTAGAGTTATCTGCGTGGGTGTTAAGTCGCAACGGATTCCGACGTGATTATTTTCGAAAGTATTGCTTCTAGTGAAAAATACCAAAAGACATTTTCCTCTTAATATTGTGCAAGGAATGCACTAAAATCAATTGCGTATCCATAAAATGATTGTTGTTGAAAATAAGCAACAAATTGTTGTCTAACTAATGCAATTAACAAATTATTAACTTTTAACTTATATTTATTTATTCCTTGCATAGCTTAAAGTGAAAAAGGTCCTGTTAAACTTTTTAGTAGGGATAAGACTTTTAGAGTTATCTGCTTGGGTGTTGAATCGCAACGGATTTCGACGTGATTATTTTCGAAAGTATTGCTTCTAGTGAAAAATACCAAAAGACGTTTTCCTCTTAATATTGTGCAAGGTATACAGTAAAATCAATTGCGTATCCATAAAATGATTGTTGTTGAAAATAAGCAACAAATTGTTGTCTAACTAATGCAATTAACAAGTTATTAACTTTTAACTTATATTTATTTATTCCTTGCATAGTTTAAAGTGAAGAAGGTCCTGTTAAACTTTTTAGTAGGGATAAGACTTTTAGAGTTATCTGCGTGGGTGTTGAGTCCCAACTGATTTCGACGTGATTATTTTAGAAAGTATTGCTTCTAGTGAAAAATACCAAAAGACATTTTCCTCTTAATATTGTGCAAGGAATGCACTAAAATCAATTGCGTATCCATAAAATGATTGTTGTTGAAAATAAGCAACAAATTGTTGTCTAACTAATGCAATTAACAAATTATTAACTTTTAACTTATATTTATTTATTCCTTGCATAGCTTAAAGTGAAAAAGGTCCTGTTAAACTTTTTAGTAGGGATAAGACTTTTAGAGTTATCTGCGTGGGTGTTGAATCGCAACGGATTTCAACGTGATTATTTTAGAAAGTATTGCTTCTAGTGAAAATACCAAAAGACGTTTTCCTCTTAATATTGTGCAAGGAATGCAGTAAAATCAAATGCGTACCCATAAAATGATTGTTGTTGAAAATAAGCAACAAATTGTTGTCGAACTAATACAATTAACAAGTTATTAACTTTTAACTTATATTTATTTATTCCTTGCATAGTTTAAAGTGAAAAAGGTCCTGTTAAACTTTTTTGTAGGGATAAGACTTTTAGAGTTATCTGCGTGGGTGTTGAGTCGCAACGGATTTCGACGTGATTATTTTCGAAAGTATTGCTTCTAGTGAAAAATACCAAAAGACGTTTTCCTCTTAATATTGTGCAAGGAATGCAGTAAAATCAATTGCGTATCCATAAAATGATTGTTGTTGAAAATAAGCAACAAATTGTTGTCTAAATAATGCAATTAACAAGTTATTAACTTTTAACTTATATTTATTTATTCCTTGCATAGTTTAAAGTGAAGAAGGTCCTGTTAAACTTTTTAGTAGGGATAAGACTTTTAGATTTATCTGCGTGGGTGTTGAATCGCAACGGATTTCAACGTGATTATTTTAGAAAGTATTGCTTCTAGTGAAAATACCAAAAGACGTTTTCCTCTTAATATTGTGCAAGGAATGCAGTAAAATCAAATGCGTACCCATAAAATGATTGTTGTTGAAAATAAGCAACAAATTGGTGTCTAACTAATGCAATTAACAAGTTATTAACTTTTAACTTATATTTATTTATTCCTTGCATAGTTTAAAGTGAAAAAGGTCCTGTTAAACTTTTGAGTAGGGATAAGACTTTTACAGTTATCTGCGTGGGTGTTAAGTCGCAACGGATTCCGACGTGATTATTTTCGAAAGTATTGCTTCTAGTGAAAAATACCAAAAGACATTTTCCTCTTAATATTGTGCAAGGAATGCACTAAAATCAATTGCGTATCCATAAAATGATTGTTGTTGAAAATAAGCAACAAATTGTTGTCTAAGTAATGCAATTAACAAATTATTAACTTTTAACTTATATTTATTTATTCCTTGCATAGCTTAAAGTGAAAAAGGTCCTGTTAAACTTTTTAGTAGGGATAAGACTTTTAGAGTTATCTGCGTGGGTGTTGAATCGCAACGGATTTCGACGTGATTATTTTCGAAAGTATTGCTTCTAGTGAAAAATACCAAAAGACGTTTTCCTCTTAATATTGTGCAAGGTATACAGTAAAATCAATTGCGTATCCATAAAATGATTGTTGTTGAAAATAAGCAACAAATTGTTGTCTAACTAATGCAATTAACAAGTTATTAACTTTTAACTTATATTTATTTATTCCTTGCATAGTTTAAAGTGAAGAAGGTCCTGTTAAACTTTTTAGTAGGGATAAGACTTTTAGAGTTATCTGCGTGGGTGTTGAGTCCCAACTGATTTCGACGTGATTATTTTAGAAAGTATTGCTTCTAGTGAAAAATACCAAAAGACATTTTCCTCTTAATATTGTGCAAGGAATGCACTAAAATCAATTGCGTATCCATAAAATGATTGTTGTTGAAAATAAGCAACAAATTGTTGTCTAACTAATGCAATTAACAAATTATTAACTTTTAACTTATATTTATTTATTCCTTGCATAGTTTAAAGTGAAAAAGGTCCTGTTAAACTTTTTAGTAGGGATAAGACTTTTAGAGTTATCTGCGTGGGTGTTGAATCGCAACGGATTTCAACGTGATTATTTTAGAAAGTATTGCTTCTAGTGAAAATACCAAAAGACGTTTTCCTCTTAATATTGTGCAAGGAATGCAGTAAAATCAAATGCGTACCCATAAAATGATTGTTGTTGAAAATAAGCTACAAATTGTTGTCTAACTAATACAATTAACAAGTTATTAACTTTTAACTTATATTTATTTATTCCTTGCATAGTTTAAAGTGAAAAAGGTCCTGTTAAACTTTTTTGTAGGGATAAGACTTTTAGAGTTATCTGCGTGGGTGTTGAGTCGCAACGGATTTCGACGTGATTATTTTCGAAAGTATTGCTTCTAGTGAAAAATACCAAAAGACGTTTTCCTCTTAATATTGTGCAAGGAATGCAGTAAAATCAATTGCGTATCCATAAAATGATTGTTGTTGAAAATAAGCAACAAATTGTTGTCTAAATAATGCAATTAACAAGTTATTAACTTTTAACTTATATTTATTTATTCCTTGCATAGTTTAAAGTGAAGAAGGTCCTGTTAAACTTTTTAGTAGGGATAAGACTTTTAGATTTATCTGCGTGGGTGTTGAATCGCAACGGATTTCAACGTGATTATTTTAGAAAGTATTGCTTCTAGTGAAAATACCAAAAGACGTTTTCCTCTTAATATTGTGCAAGGAATGCAGTAAAATCAAATGCGTACCCATAAAATGATTGTTGTTGAAAATAAGCAACAAATTGGTGTCTAACTAATGCAATTAACAAGTTATTAACTTTTAACTTATATTTATTTATTCCTTGCATAGTTTAAAGTGAAAAAGGTCCTGTTAAACTTTTGAGTAGGGATAAGACTTTTAGAGTTATCTGCGTGGGTGTTAAGTCGCAACGGATTCCGACGTGATTATTTTCGAAAGTATTGCTTCTAGTGAAAAATACCAAAAGACATTTTCCTCTTAATATTGTGCAAGGAATGCACTAAAATCAATTGCGTATCCATAAAATGATTGTTGTTGAAAATAAGCAACAAATTGTTGTCTAACTAATGCAATTAACAAGTTATTAACTTTTAACTTATATTTATTTATTCCTTGCATAGTTTAAAGTGAAGAAGGTCCTGTTAAACTTTTTAGTAGGGATAAGACTTTTAGAGTTATCTGCGTGGGTGTTGAGTCCCAACTGATTTCGACGTGATTATTTTAGAAAGTATTGCTTCTAGTGAAAAATACCAAAAGACATTTTCCTCTTAATATTGTGCAAGGAATGCACTAAAATCAATTGCGTATCCATAAAATGATTGTTGTTGAAAATAAGCAACAAATTGTTGTCTAACTAATGCAATTAACAAATTATTAACTTTTAACTTATATTTATTTATTCCTTGCATAGCTTAAAGTGAAAAAGGTCCTGTTAAACTTTTTAGTAGGGATAAGACTTTTAGAGTTATCTGCGTGGGTGTTGAATCGCAACGGATTTCAACGTGATTATTTTAGAAAGTATTGCTTCTAGTGAAAATACCAAAAGACGTTTTCCTCTTAATATTGTGCAAGGAATGCAGTAAAATCAAATGCGTACCCATAAAATGATTGTTGTTGAAAATAAGCAACAAATTGTTGTCTAACTAATACAATTAACAAGTTATTAACTTTTAACTTATATTTATTTATTCCTTGCATAGTTTAAAGTGAAAAAGGTCCTGTTAAACTTTTTTGTAGGGATAAGACTTTTAGAGTTATCTGCGTGGGTGTTGAGTCGCAACGGATTTCGACGTAATTATTTTCGAAAGTATTGCTTCTCAGTGAAAAATACCAAAAGACGTTTTCCTCTTAATATTGTGCAAGGAATGCAGTAAAATCAATTGCGTATCCATAAAAGGATTGTTGTTGAAAATAAGCAACAAATTGTTGTCTAAATAATGCAATTAACAAGTTATTAACTTTTAACTTATATTTATTTATTCCTTGCATAGTTTAAAGTGAAGAAGGTCCTGTTAAACTTTTTAGTAGGGATAAGACTTTTAGATTTATCTGCGTGGGTGTTGAATCGCAACGGATTTCAACGTGATTATTTTAGAAAGTATTGCTTCTAGTGAAAATACCAAAAGACGTTTTCCTCTTAATATTGTGCAAGGAATGCAGTAAAATCAAATGCGTACCCATAAAATGATTGTTGTTGAAAATAAGCAACAAATTGGTGTCTAACTAATGCAATTAACAAGTTATTAACTTTTAACTTATATTTATTTATTCCTTGCATAGTTTAAAGTGAAAAAGGTCCTGTTAAACTTTTGAGTAGGGATAAGACTTTTAGAGTTATCTGCGTGGGTGTTAAGTCGCAACGGATTCCGACGTGATTATTTTCGAAAGTATTGCTTCTAGTGAAAAATACCAAAAGACATTTTCCTCTTAATATTGTGCAAGGAATGCACTAAAATCAATTGCGTATCCATAAAATGATTGTTGTTGAAAATAAGCAACAAATTGTTGTCTAACTAATGCAATTAACAAATTATTAACTTTTAACTTATATTTATTTATTCCTTGCATAGCTTAAAGTGAAAAAGGTCCTGTTAAACTTTTTAGTAGGGATAAGACTTTTAGAGTTATCTGCGTGGGTGTTGAATCGCAACGGATTTCGACGTGATTATTTTCGAAAGTATTGCTTCTAGTGAAAAATACCAAAAGACGTTTTCCTCTTAATATTGTGCAAGGTATACAGTAAAATCAATTGCGTATCCATAAAATGATTGTTGTTGAAAATAAGCAACAAATTGTTGTCTAACTAATGCAATTAACAAGTTATTAACTTTTAACTTATATTTATTTATTCCTTGCATAGTTTAAAGTGAAGAAGGTCCTGTTAAACTTTTTAGTAGGGATAAGACTTTTAGAGTTATCTGCGTGGGTGTTGAGTCCCATCTGATTTCGACGTGATTATTTTAGAAAGTATTGCTTCTAGTGAAAAATACCAAAAGACATTTTCCTCTTAATATTGTGCAAGGAATGCACTAAAATCAATTGCGTATCCATAAAATGATTGTTGTTGAAAATAAGCAACAAATTGTTGTCTAACTAATGCAATTAACAAATTATTAACTTTTAACTTATATTTATTTATTCCTTGCATAGCTTAAAGTGAAAAAGGTCCTGTTAAACTTTTTAGTAGGGATAAGACTTTTAGAGTTATCTGCGTGGGTGTTGAATCGCAACGGATTTCAACGTGATTATTTTAGAAAGTATTGCTTCTAGTGAAAATACCAAAAGACGTTTTCCTCTTAATATTGTGCAAGGAATGCAGTAAAATCAAATGCGTACCCATAAAATGATTGTTGTTGAAAATAAGCAACAAATTGTTGTCTAACTAATACAATTAACAAGTTATTAACTTTTAACTTATATTTATTTATTCCTTGCATAGTTTAAAGTGAAAAAGGTCCTGTTAAACTATTTTGTAGGGATAAGACTTTTAGAGTTATCTGCGTGGGTGTTGAGTCGCAACGGATTTCGACGTGATTATTTTCGAAAGTATTGCTTCTAGTGAAAAATACCAAAAGACGTTTTCCTCTTAATATTGTGCAAGGAATGCAGTAAAATCAATTGCGTATCCATAAAATGATTGTTGTTGAAAATAAGCAACAAATTGTTGTCTAAATAATGCAATTAACAAGTTATTAACTTTTAACTTATATTTATTTATTCCTTGCATAGTTTAAAGTGAAGAAGGTCCTGTTAAACTTTTTAGTAGGGATAAGACTTTTAGATTTATCTGCGTGGGTGTTGAATCGCAACGGATTTCAACGTGATTATTTTAGAAAGTATTGCTTCTAGTGAAAATACCAAAAGACGTTTTCCTCTTAATATTGTGCAAGGAATGCAGTAAAATCAAATGCGTACCCATAAAATGATTGTTGTTGAAAATAAGCAACAAATTGGTGTCTAACTAATGCAATTAACAAGTTATTAACTTTTAACTTATATTTATTTATTCCTTGCATAGTTTAAAGTGAAAAAGGTCCTGTTAAACTTTTCAGTAGGGATAAGACTTTTAGAGTTATCTGCGTGGGTGTTAAGTCGCAACGGATTCCGACGTGATTATTTTCGAAAGTATTGCTTCTAGTGAAAAATACCAAAAGACATTTTCCTCTTAATATTGTGCAAGGAATGCACTAAAATCAATTGCGTATCCATAAAATGATTGTTGTTGAAAATAAGCAACAAATTGTTGTCTAACTAATGCAATTAACAAATTATTAACTTTTAACTTATATTTATTTATTCCTTGCATAGCTTAAAGTGAAAAAGGTCCTGTTAAACTTTTTAGTAGGGATAAGACTTTTAGAGTTATCTGCGTGGGTGTTGAATCGCAACGGATTTCGACGTGATTATTTTCGAAAGTATTGCTTCTAGTGAAAATACCAAAAGACGTTTTCCTCTTAATATTGTGCAAGGAATGCAGTAAAATCAAATGCGTACCCATAAAATGATTGTTGTTGAAAATAAGCAACAAATTGTTGTCTAACTAATACAATTAACAAGTTATTAACTTTTAACTTATATTTATTTATTCCTTGCATAGTTTAAAGTGAAAAAGGTCCTGTTAAACTTTTTTGTAGGGATAAGACTTTTAGAGTTATCTGCGTGGGTGTTGAGTCGCAACGGATTTCGACGTGATTATTTTCGAAAGTATTGCTTCTAGTGAAAAATACCAAAAGACGTTTTCCTCTTAATATTGTGCAAGGAATGCAGTAAAATCAATTGCGTATCCATAAAATGATTGTTGTAGAAAATAAGCAACAAATTGTTGTCTAAATAATGCAATTAACAAGTTATTAACTTTTAACTTATATTTATTTATTCCTTGCATAGTTTAAAGTGAAGAAGGTCCTGTTAAACTTTTTAGTAGGGATAAGACTTTTAGATTTATCTGCGTGGGTGTTGAATCGCAACGGATTTCAACGTGATTATTTTAGAAAGTATTGCTTCTAGTGAAAATACCAAAAGACGTTTTCCTCTTAATATTGTGCAAGGAATGCAGTAAAATCAAATGCGTACCCATAAAATGATTGTTGTTGAAAATAAGCAACAAATTGGTGTCTAACTAATGCAATTAACAAGTTATTAACTTTTAACTGATATTTATTTATTCCTTGCATAGTTTAAAGTGAAAAAGGTCCTGTTAAACTTTTGAGTAGGGATAAGACTTTTAGAGTTATCTGCGTGGGTGTTAAGTCGCAACGGATTCCGACGTGATTATTTTCGAAAGTATTGCTTCTAGTGAAAAATACCAAAAGACATTTTCCTCTTAATATTGTGCAAGGAATGCACTAAAATCAATTGCGTATCCATAAAATGATTGTTGTTGAAAATAAGCAACAAATTGTTGTCTAACTAATGCAATTAACAAATTATTAACTTTTAACTTATATTTATTTATTCCTTGCATAGCTTAAAGTGAAAAAGGTCCTGTTAAACTTTTTAGTAGGGATAAGACTTTTAGAGTTATCTGCGTGGGTGTTGAATCGCAACGGATTTCGACGTGATTATTTTCGAAAGTATTGCTTCTAGTGAAAAATACCAAAAGACGTTTTCCTCTTAATATTGTGCAAGGTATACAGTAAAATCAATTGCGTATCCATGAAATGATTGTTGTTGAAAATAAGCAACAAATTGTTGTCTAACTAATGCAATTAACAAGTTATTAACTTTTAACTTATATTTATTTATTCCTTGCATAGTTTAAAGTGAAGAAGGTCCTGTTAAACTTTTTAGTAGGGATAAGACTTTTAGAGTTATCTGCGTGGGTGTTGAGTCCCATCTGATTTCGACGTGATTATTTTAGAAAGTATTGCTTCTAGTGAAAAATACCAAAAGACATTTTCCTCTTAATATTGTGCAAGGAATGCACTAAAATCAATTGCGTATCCATAAAATGATTGTTGTTGAAAATAAGCAACAAATTGTTGTCTAACTAATGCAATTAACAAATTATTAACTTTTAACTTATATTTATTTATTCCTTGCATAGCTTAAAGTGAAAAAGGTCCTGTTAAACTTTTTAGTAGGGATAAGACTTTTAGAGTTATCTGCGTGGGTGTTGAATCGCAACGGATTTCAACGTGATTATTTTAGAAAGTATTGCTTCTAGTGAAAATACCAAAAGACGTTTTCCTCTTAATATTGTGCAAGGAATGCAGTAAAATCAAATGCGTACCCATAAAATAATTGTTGTTGAAAATAAGCAACAAATTGTTGTCTAACTAATACAATTAACAAGTTATTAACTTTTAACTTATATTTATTTATTCCTTGCATAGTTTAAAGTGAAAAAGGTCCTGTTAAACTTTTTTGTAGGGATAAGACTTTTAGAGTTATCTGCGTGGGTGTTGAGTCGCAACGGATTTCGACGTGATTATTTTCGAAAGTATTGCTTCTAGTGAAAAATACCAAAAGACGTTTTCCTCTTAATATTGTGCAAGGAATGCAGTAAAATCAATTGCGTATCCATAAAATGATTGTTGTTGAAAATAAGCAACAAATTGTTGTCTAAATAATGCAATTAACAAGTTATTAACTTTTAACTTATATTTATTTATTCCTTGCATAGTTTAAAGTGAAGAAGGTCCTGTTAAACTTTTTAGTAGGGATAAGACTTTTAGATTTATCTGCGTGGGTGTTGAATCGCAACGGATTTCAACGTGATTATTTTAGAAAGTATTGCTTCTAGTGAAAATACCAAAAGACGTTTTCCTCTTAATATTGTGCAAGGAATGCAGTAAAATCAAATGCGTACCCATAAAATGATTGTTGTTGAAAATAAGCAACAAATTGGTGTCTAACTAATGCAATTAACAAGTTATTAACTTTTAACTTATATTTATTTATTCCTTGCATAGTTTAAAGTGAAAAAGGTCCTGTTAAACTTTTCAGTAGGGATAAGACTTTTAGAGTTATCTGCGTGGGTGTTAAGTCGCAACGGATTCCGACGTGATTATTTTCGAAAGTATTGCTTCTAGTGAAAAATACCAAAAGACATTTTCCTCTTAATATTGTGCAAGGAATGCACTAAAATCAATTGCGTATCCATAAAATGATTGTTGTTGAAAATAAGCAACAAATTGTTGTCTAACTAATGCAATTAACAAATTATTAACTTTTAACTTATATTTATTTATTCCTTGCATAGCTTAAAGTGAAAAAGGTCCTGTTAAACTTTTTAGTAGGGATAAGACTTTTAGAGTTATCTGCGTGGGTGTTGAATCGCAACGGATTTCAACGTGATTATTTTAGAAAGTATTGCTTCTAGTGAAAATACCAAAAGACGTTTTCGTCTTAATATTGTGCAAGGAATGCAGTAAAATCAAATGCGTACCCATAAAATGATTGTTGTTGAAAATAAGCAACAAATTGGTGTCTAACTAATGCAATTAACAAGTTATTAACTTTTAACTTATATTTATTTATTCCTTGCATAGTTTAAAGTGAAAAAGGTCCTGTTGAACTTTTGAGTAGGGATAAGACTTTTAGAGTTATCTGCGTGGGTGTTAAGTCGCAACGGATTTCGACGTGATTATTTTCGAAAGTATTGCTTCTAGTGAAAAATACCAAAAGACATTTTCCTCTTAATATTGTGCAAGGAATGCACTAAAATCGATTGCGTATCCATAAAATGATTGTTGTTGAAAATAAGCAACAAATTGTTGTCTAACTAATGCAATTAACAAATTATTAACTTTTAACTTATATTTATTTATTCCTTGCATAGCTTAAAGTGAAAAAGGTCCTGTTAAACTTTTTAGTAGGGATAAGACTTTTAGAGTTATCTGCGTGGGTGTTGAATCGCAACGGATTTCGACGTGATTATTTTCGAAAGTATTGCTTCTAGTGAAAAATACCAAAAGACGTTTTCCTCTTAATATTGTGCAAGGAATGCAGTAAAATCAATTGCGTATCCATAAAATGATTGTTGTTGAAAATAAGCAACAAATTGTTGTCTAACTAATGCAATTAACAAGTTATTAACTTTTAACTTATATTTATTTATTCCTTGCATAGTTTAAAGTGAAGAAGGTCCTGTTAAACTTTTTAGTAGGGATAAGACTTTTAGTGTTATCTGCGTGGGTGTTGAGTCCCAACTGATTTCGACGTGATTATTTTAGAAAGTATTGCTTCTAGTGAAAAATACCAAAAGACATTTTCCTCTTAATATTGTGCAAGGAATGCACTAAAATCAATTGCGTATCCATAAAATGATTGTTGTTGAAAATAAGCAACAAATTGTTGTCTAACTAATGCAATTAACAAGTTATTAACTTTTAACTTATATTTATTTATTCCTTGCATAGTTTAAAGTGAAGAAGGTCCTGTTAAACTTTTTAGTAGGGATAAGACTTTTAGAGTTATCTGCGTGGGTGTTGAGTCTCAACTGATTTCGACGTGATTATTTTAGAAAGTATTGCTTCTAGTGAAAAACACCAAAAGACATTTTCCTCTTAATATTGTGCAAGGAATGCACTAAAATTAATTGCGTATCCATAAAATGATTGTTGTTGAAAATAAGCAACAAATTGTTGTCTAACTAATGCAATTAACAAATTATTAACTTTTAACTTATATTTATTTATTCCTTGCATAGCTTAAAGTGAAAAAGGTCCTGTTAAACTTTTTAGTAGGGATAAGACTTTTAGAGTTATCTGCGTGGGTGTTGAATCGCAACGGATTTCAACGTGATTATTTTAGAAAGTATTGCTTCTAGTGAAAATACCAAAAGACGTTTTCGTCTTAATATTGTGCAAGGAATGCAGTAAAATCAAATGCGTACCCATAAAATGATTGTTGTTGAAAATAAGCAACAAATTGGTGTCTAACTAATGCAATTAACAAGTTATTAACTTTTAACTTATATTTATTTATTCCTTGCATAGTTTAAAGTGAAAAAGGTCCTGTTAAACTTTTGAGTAGGGATAAGACTTTTAGAGTTATCTGCGTGGGTGTTAAGTCGCAACGGATTTCGACGTGATTATTTTCGAAAGTATTGCTTCTAGTGAAAAATACCAAAAGACATTTTCCTCTTAATATTGTGCAAGGAATGCACTAAAATCGATTGCGTATCCATAAAATGATTGTTGTTGAAAATAAGCAACAAATTGTTGTCTAACTAATGCAATTAACAAATTATTAACTTTTAACTTATATTTATTTATTCCTTGCATAGCTTAAAGTGAAAAAGGTCCTGTTAAACTTTTTAGTAGGGATAAGACTTTTAGAGTTATCTGCGTGGGTGTTGAATCGCAACGGATTTCGACGTGATTATTTTCGAAAGTATTGCTTCTAGTGAAAAATACCAAAAGTCGTTTTCCTCTTAATATTGTGCAAGGAATGCAGTAAAATCAATTGCGTATCCATAAAATGATTGTTGTTGAAAATAAGCAACAAATTGTTGTCTAACTAATGCAATTAACAAGTTATTAACTTTTAACTTATATTTATTTATTCCTTGCATAGTTTAAAGTGAAGAAGGTCCTGTTAAACTTTTTAGTAGGGATAAGACTTTTAGAGTTATCTGCGTGGGTGTTGAGTCCCAACTGATTTCGACGTGATTATTTTAGAAAGTATTGCTTCTAGTGAAAAATACCAAAAGACATTTTCCTCTTAATATTGTGCAAGGAATGCACTAAAATCAATTGCGTATCCATAAAATGATTGTTGTTGAAAATAAGCAACAAATTGTTGTCTAACTAATGCAATTAACAAGTTATTAACTTTTAACTTATATTTATTTATTCCTTGCATAGCTTAAAGTGAAAAAGGTCCTGTTAAACTTTTTAGTAGGGATAAGACTTTTAGAGTTATCTGCGTGGGTGTTGAATCGCAACGGATTTCAACGTGATTATTTTAGAAAGTATTGCTTCTAGTGAAAATACCAAAAGACGTTTTCGTCTTAATATTGTGCAAGGAATGCAGTAAAATCAAATGCGTACCCATAAAATGATTGTTGTTGAAAATAAGCAACAAATTGGTGTCTAACTAATGCAATTAACAAGTTATTAACTTTTAACTTATATTTATTTATTCCTTGCATAGTTTAAAGTGAAAAAGGTCCTGTTAAACTTTTGAGTAGGGATAAGACTTTTAGAGTTATCTGCGTGGGTGTTAAGTCGCAACGGATTTCGACGTGATTATTTTCGAAAGTATTGCTTCTAGTGAAAAATACCAAAAGACATTTTCCTCTTAATATTGTGCAAGGAATGCACTAAAATCGATTGCGTATCCATAAAATGATTGTTGTTGAAAATAAGCAACAAATTGTTGTCTAACTAATGCAATTAACAAATTATTAACTTTTAACTTATATTTATTTATTCCTTGCATAGCTTAAAGTGAAAAAGGTCCTGTTAAACTTTTTAGTAGGGATAAGACTTTTAGAGTTATCTGCGTGGGTGTTGAATCGCAACGGATTTCGACGTGATTATTTTCGAAAGTATTGCTTCTAGTGAAAAATACCAAAAGACGTTTTCCTCTTAATATTGTGCAAGGAATGCAGTAAAATCAATTGCGTATCCATAAAATGATTGTTGTTGAAAATAAGCAACAAATTGTTGTCTAACTAATGCAATTAACAAGTTATTAACTTTTAACTTATATTTATTTATTCCTTGCATAGTTTAAAGTGAAGAAGGTCCTGTTAAACTTTTTAGTAGGGATAAGACTTTTAGAGTTATCTGCGTGGGTGTTGAGTCTCAACTGATTTCGACGTGATTATTTTAGAAAGTATTGCTTCTAGTGAAAAACACCAAAAGACATTTTCCTCTTAATATTGTGCAAGGAATGCACTAAAATCAATTGCGTATCCATAAAATGATTGTTGTTGAAAATAAGCAACAAATTGTTGTCTAACTAATGCAATTAACAAATTATTAACTTTTAACTTATATTTATTTATTCCTTGCATAGCTTAAAGTGAAAAAGGTCCTGTTAAACTTTTTAGTAGGGATAAGACTTTTAGAGTTATCTGCGTGGGTGTTGAATCGCAACGGATTTCAACGTGATTATTTTAGAAAGTATTGCTTCTAGTGAAAATACCAAAAGATGTTTTCCTCTTAATATTGTGCAAGGAATGCAGTAAAATCAAATGCGTACCCATAAAATGATTGTTGTTGAAAATAAGCAACAAATTGGTGTCTAACTAATGCAATTAACAAGTTATTAACTTTTAACTTATATTTATTTATTCCTTGCATAGTTTAAAGTGAAAAAGGTCCTGTTAAACTTTTGAGTAGGGATGAGCCTTTTAGAGTTATCTGCGTGGGTGTTAAGTCGCAACGGATTTCGACGTGATTATTTTCGAAAGTATTGCTTCTAGTGAAAAATACCAAAAGACATTTTCCTCTTAATATTGTGCAAGGAATGCACTAAATTCAATTGCGTATCCATAAAATGATTGTTGTTGAAAATAAGCAACAAATTGTTGTCTAACTAATGCAATTAACAAATTATTAACTTTTAACTTATATTTATTTATTCCTTGCATAGCTTAAAGTGAAAAAGGTCCTGTTAAACTTTTTAGTAGGGATAAGACTTTTAGAGTTATCTGCGTGGGTGTTGAATCGCAACGGATTTCGACGTGATTATTTTCGAAAGTATTGCTTCTAGTGAAAAATACCAAAAGACATTTTCCTCTTAATATTGTGCAAGGAATGCACTAAAATCAATTGCGTATCCATAAAATGATTGTTGTTGAAAATAAGCAACAAATTGTTGTCTAACTAATGCAATTAACAAATTATTAACTTTTAACTTATATTTATTTATTCCTTGCATAGCTTAAAGTGAAAAAGGTCCTGTTAAACTTTTTAGTAGGGATAAGACTTTTAGAGTTATCTGCGTGGGTGTTGAGTCCCAACTGATTTCGACGTGATTATTTTAGAAAGTATTGCTTCTAGTGAAAAATACCAAAAGACATTTTCCTCTTAATATTGTGCAAGGAATGCACTAAAATCAATTGCGTATCCATAAAATGATTGTTGTTGAAAATAAGCAACAAATTGTTGTCTAACTAATGCAATTAACAAGTTATTAACTTTTAACTTATATTTATTTATTCCTTGCATAGCTTAAAGTGAAAAAGGTCCTGTTAAACTTTTTAGTAGGGATAAGACTTTTAGAGTTATCTGCGTGGGTGTTGAATCGCAACGGATTTCAACGTGATTATTTTAGAAAGTATTGCTTCTAGTGAAAATACCAAAAGACGTTTTCCTCTTAATATTGTGCAAGGAATGCAGTAAAATCAAATGCGTACCCATAAAATGATTGTTGTTGAAAATAAGCAACAAATTGTTGTCTAACTAATACAATTAACAAGTTATTAACTTTTAACTTATATTTATTTATTCCTTGCATAGTTTAAAGTGAAAAAGGTCCTGTTAAACTTTTTTGTAGGGATAAGACTTTTAGAGTTATCTGCGTGGG
This sequence comes from Ephialtes manifestator, assembly GCA_963970395.1. NCBI lineage: Eukaryota > Metazoa > Arthropoda > Insecta > Hymenoptera > Ichneumonidae > Ephialtes > Ephialtes manifestator. The sequence goes on from OZ019979.1 coordinate 11,219,389, forward strand.
TGTTGAGTCGCAACGGATTTCGACGTGATTATTTTCGAAAGTATTGCTTCTAGTGAAAAATACCAAAAGACGTTTTCCTCTTAATATTGTGCAAGGAATGCAGTAAAATCAATTGCGTATCCATAAAATGATTGTTGTTGAAAATAAGCAACAAATTGTTGTCTAAATAATGCAATTAACAAGTTATTAACTTTTAACTTATATTTATTTATTCCTTGCATAGTTTAAAGTGAAGAAGGTCCTGTTAAACTTTTTAGTAGGGATAAGACTTTTAGATTTATCTGCGTGGGTGTTGAATCGCAACGGATTTCAACGTGATTATTTTAGAAAGTATTGCTTCTAGTGAAAATACCAAAAGACGTTTTCCTCTTAATATTGTGCAAGGAATGCAGTAAAATCAAATGCGTACCCATAAAATGATTGTTGTTGAAAATAAGCAACAAATTGGTGTCTAACTAATGCAATTAACAAGTTATTAACTTTTAACTTATATTTATTTATTCCTTGCATAGTTTAAAGTGAAAAAGGTCCTGTTAAACTTTTCAGTAGGGATAAGACTTTTAGAGTTATCTGCGTGGGTGTTAAGTCGCAACGGATTCCGACGTGATTATTTTCGAAAGTATTGCTTCTAGTGAAAAATACCAAAAGACATTTTCCTCTTAATATTGTGCAAGGAATGCACTAAAATCAATTGCGTATCCATAAAATGATTGTTGTTGAAAATAAGCAACAAATTGTTGTCTAACTAATGCAATTAACAAATTATTAACTTTTAACTTATATTTATTTATTCCTTGCATAGCTTAAAGTGAAAAAGGTCCTGTTAAACTTTTTAGTAGGGATAAGACTTTTAGAGTTATCTGCGTGGGTGTTGAATCGCAACGGATTTCAACGTGATTATTTTAGAAAGTATTGCTTCTAGTGAAAATACCAAAAGACGTTTTCGTCTTAATATTGTGCAAGGAATGCAGTAAAATCAAATGCGTACCCATAAAATGATTGTTGTTGAAAATAAGCAACAAATTGGTGTCTAACTAATGCAATTAACAAGTTATTAACTTTTAACTTATATTTATTTATTCCTTGCATAGTTTAAAGTGAAAAAGGTCCTGTTGAACTTTTGAGTAGGGATAAGACTTTTAGAGTTATCTGCGTGGGTGTTAAGTCGCAACGGATTTCGACGTGATTATTTTCGAAAGTATTGCTTCTAGTGAAAAATACCAAAAGACATTTTCCTCTTAATATTGTGCAAGGAATGCACTAAAATCGATTGCGTATCCATAAAATGATTGTTGTTGAAAATAAGCAACAAATTGTTGTCTAACTAATGCAATTAACAAATTATTAACTTTTAACTTATATTTATTTATTCCTTGCATAGCTTAAAGTGAAAAAGGTCCTGTTAAACTTTTTAGTAGGGATAAGACTTTTAGAGTTATCTGCGTGGGTGTTGAATCGCAACGGATTTCGACGTGATTATTTTCGAAAGTATTGCTTCTAGTGAAAAATACCAAAAGACGTTTTCCTCTTAATATTGTGCAAGGAATGCA